>CM039427.1:10159033-10511869 GCA_022379115.2 Bauhinia variegata | reverse complement strand
TTTGAATTATAAATACCAAAATTAATTATGATATCAAGTAATATTTCCTTTCATCCACTCAAAATTTTGGATAAACTGTAAAACTTCACAGAATATCATTCACTGCCCACTGGCTTTTGAATTAAGAACAAATGGTGAATGCCCAATGAGAATTACACTCTCTTCCTTCTTATATTACCTCAAAGCGAATAGAATGAGGTTGTCTTGAATGACAGCAGCCTCAGTATAGTTACTTTCAATTCTTGCGTCTCCCACTACTACAAACAAAAATTCACTATTTTTCTTTTGCATTACAGCCCCTCTAAATATTTTCTTAATCAGTGAATCATTACTCCCTAGAAGCTAACAAATTGAGAACTCATCTATGATTGTGACCTCAACTTG
This sequence comes from Bauhinia variegata, assembly GCA_022379115.2. NCBI lineage: Eukaryota > Viridiplantae > Streptophyta > Magnoliopsida > Fabales > Fabaceae > Bauhinia > Bauhinia variegata. The sequence goes on along the minus strand of CM039427.1, from coordinate 10,511,485 downwards.
TGAACTCATCCAAAGCATAAATTTGTGAATCCAAGTATAAACAGCTAGAAAGAATCTATTACATTATGTAACCCTTACTTCATATTGTCTACATCTGTTTAAATAGAAAGAAGATATTAAAATTATCACAATTTTAAGGTTTTTAAGAGGTGCAATTGGAAACCATACCTTTTTGCCATCTCTGCTAAAGCAACATTCATCCCTTGTTTACTTGCCACAAAAACACCCTTTCTCCTAGCAGAAGATCTGCCATTCATGGTGGACCCCAAACATCTATATGTGGAACCATAAAGAGTATATTACTTTATTTTTTTCTTTCAAAATTTAACTTTGTATACATGTATCGAAGAAAAATTACTCGTCCTTGTTTACCAATCAGATAAAACCCGAGACAATTTTGCATTGCGAATCAAGGGTCTGCGAAATATACCCTGAACCTATTTGAGTACGCAACCTTAAAAATATACCTTAAATTACAAAAAGTCATTATATCAAACTTCAAAGATATAGCAGGCACAAAACTAAATCGATTAAAAGATGTGCTGCAGGTCAAATTTATATTTTCTACATTTTTTTTTTTTACTTTTTGTTCATAATTTTATTTCTATAAATTAATTAAAATTGAGAGATGTACACATATGTACAAATAGGTGTGAAGATAACTATTTCAATTGACTAACAGTGAAGTCTACTCAGGCTCACTCCGCAAACAACTCAATCGATATTACTTTCTTCGTTTCTTATTATTTGTCACTTTAGAAAAAAATTTTCTTTTAATTTATCTATTATTTTAGAAATTTTAGACATTAATTATTGTTTTTCTAAATATATTCTATCCTCACAAACTTTTATTATTTCACACACTTGTTAAAAAATATATAGTTTTAGAATAAATAAAGTATATTAGGAAATCTATAATTAGACAGATAATTTGAAATCAAAGGAGTACTTAAATTCTTTAAATAAATACTTTCTTTAAAAAAAAAGTGACGTATTAATTATATTTTTAACCTATTTACAATAATTTTAAATAATAGATAAAAAAGAACAAAGGAGCAATAAAGAAATTGACTGAGTCTCGAAGTTGGTTGACAGTTGGAGATGCTATTAATTATAATTTAATTAAAAATTAAAGAGTGTGATAGGTGCTAAGTAAAATACGATATGAGCAAGTTTAGTGGGGGTTGCATAGGTAAAATAAAAGAGAGAGGATGAGTTGGAAGAGAGAGAGGGGATGAGGTAAAGGAGAGAGAAAAAAAGAGTTGCAAGTATTAGTGCTGATGCATACTATTTATGGATTTATATATTTTTTTTTATTTTTTAAGAAAAAAGAGAAGATTTTATAAGGTAAAAGAGATAATTATGGGACCTATTTAAAATTTTTTTTAGAATTGTATGAGTAAAGAAAAAATTATATAAATTGTATAAAGTGATGTGTCATTGTAAGACTTATTAAAATAATATAAATAATTAAGATATAAAACTCCAATAAATATCATGACTAAAGATGATAAATGTATTATGAATCCGCCTATTAAATACTCACCACGTATGGCATGGCAGTATGGAAATCAATTTAAAGACCAAGACTTCAGCAACAACGAGAAAGAGAAGACCACTGCTTGGACAATGAGCTGATGCATGTCAGCCCCACAAAATTAATGAAACTGTCACATACGCTGCATAATATTACTCTTTCTCCTTTTTAAGGTAGCCTCTAAAAAGTTTTTTACTGTATTTATTATAAGTTATTTTTATAATCTTTATAAAATATTTATTTTTATTTTTCATATTTTTTAATAAATACTTTGATCATTCTTTTAAATTAATTAATAAAAAATAATATTAGATAAAATGAAACTTGAAATAGTGTAATATTTTCTTAAAAATAATTAAAAAAATTAACTAATTTTATTATTCGTGTAATTAAGTTAAAAAAGTCTTATAAAAAACTAAGGACATAAAAATAATTTATAAAAGTAAAGATGGGAGAAAATTTAATATTTTATTTATTATTTTATTGATTATAATTGATAAAAAATTTATAAAATAATATTGTAAATATTATTAATTAAAATATATTATTTTATTATTTTTTAATTAATCATAAAAAATAAATAATTAAAAAGGCAAAATAGGTGGGTTAGATTTTAGCATAACACTTTCACTAGGTCAGAGAAGTAGGTTGGCGAAGATGGCACATGATTGACTCTGGACACCGTCACCTCTCTAAGTCGAATTCGTGATTAGCGGCATGCTTCCAGATTGGGAGGATGATCATGAGCCCATGACTATGGCTTCTGTGCCCTTGATTTGATAAATAAAAAACAGTAGTCAACAGTTTGGGTTACGCTTGAAACCCAAGAAAATAGGTAGCGTTGAACGCTTGCGACCATCCAACTTGGACGGGGACCAGAGCCTATTTGTTTCTAAAAAATAAAAGTTAAAAAAAATTAAAAAGAGAAAGTGAAATTATTTTATATTTAGATTATTTTTTTAAAAAAAAATTATTAAAAAAATAAGTTAAAAAAGGGAAACATCTTTTCATAAGTTTAAAAAAAAATTTGAAGTTTTTGACTTTTATAAAATTTTTTATATATAAGTTAATTTAAATAATAAATTTTATAAAAAAATATTTTTTAAATTAAAAAAAAAAGGTACGTTGCACACTCTAAAAACCTATTGAATTGGCTTTTTTTTTTTTATTGCTAGGAAGTGTTTTTAGTAAAAAAAAAAAACTTCTATATAATTTTAAATTATTTAGATTAATTTCTTAAAAATAACAAAAGCATATTTAGAAGGAGAAAATATGTTTTTCTAGAAGTAAGGAAAATGTTCCTATAAAAAAACCAAAAAACATGTAAGTGATATGGAAAAAGTACCTTTAAAAAAAAAAAAAGAAGTTACTCTTAATTTCAGCTTATGCACTGCTAAAACACCTTCTTCTTTTATTTTTTTTTTTCAAATTCAATGCAAGTAGATTCTAATAATACCAAGAAGATATCATGTGGCCAATGTGAGTCCAAGTCCCTCTTATTGTACCATTTCCAGATCTTTTCACTTACATTATATTATATTTATAACAAAACCAAAACCCCATAGCAGTAGGCCAATATTTATAATTAATACCACCACAGTATTAATTTCAACCAAACAAAATGTGCTGCTGCTTTTGTACGTTTGATTACAAGAGTTCTATTGGTTGAAATTATACACCTTTTGAAGTAACATTTTCCATATATGCACACTAGTCTCTTAATTTAGCTAGGATCCATTTCATTATAAGTGAATCACTGCTCTTAATGTTGGGAACAAAATCTTAATATTACCAGAGTTAAAATACCATTTTAACCTCTTACACTTAACATTCCCATTAACTTGGCTTATAACATCAAAATACCTTTCAGTTTTGTCCCTCTAACATTACAAAGAGGTTTAAACCATCATTAGATCTATAAATAACTATCATTACTGGTAAATTTAAATATAAAATTAATAAATTTAAAATATAAGAATTTTGATAAAGATTTTAATGTGAAATTAAATTGATAAACTTGAAGTGTGAAGAGACCAACATAATATTTAACTTTAACTATATTACTATATAACTCTATTATCATGGCATAAATCTTACTGTATCTCAATGTCCCACTACGTATGAGGAGAAATATTACGTGGATAAGATTTCATATGCTTCAGCAAATGGATCTATCGTGTATGCATCTTAGATACTTATTTAAATGTCTCGTATGCTTTAAGCATAACTTGATATTACCAATCAAATCCATGTGAGAGTCACTAAATTGTAATCAAGAATATCCTTAAGTGTTTGAGAAAAGACTAAATATGTATTCTTGGTGGAGTGGAGGAGGAACTAGTTGTAAGAAGTTACACAGACTCCAGTTTCCAATTCGACCAGGATGACTTCAAATTGAGATCAAGTTATGTGTTTTGCCTGAATTGAGCTTCTGTAAGTTGGAAGAGTTTAAAGCATGAACAGTAGCAAACTCTATAACAGAGGCCAAGTATATTAATGTTTCAGAGGCAGCAAAAAAAGCCGTCTGGTCAAGAAGTTCATTGTTAAACTTTGGGTTGTTCCTAGTATATATGACCCTGTGGACCTCTATTGCAATAACAATGAGGCCATTGCACAGGCTAGGGAACCTAGACCTCACTAGCATTTCAAATATATACATCGGTTCTTCCATCTCATTTAAGAAATAGTTGATAGAGGAGATTTGAATATATGTAAGGTACCAACAAACAATAATATTGTTGACCCACTGACTAAGCCTCTTGTGTAGAAAAGGCATAATGGTCATTTTAGTTCACTCCACATTATATACATGAGTGATTGATTCTAGTGTAAATGAGAGATTGCTAGAATGTGCCTTAAAAGTCAATTATTAGATGATTACATTAAAACACCATTGTATCATATGCATGAAAATATCATTAAAATAATAATATTAATACATAATATTAAATATTATAACATTATCTGATATTAAAGTAATGTCAAATAATCATAGATTTATCAGATAATGACAATTATTAGATAATTATATTATTTAATGTTAAGAATTATCTAGTTATTAGATAACTAGAAGATAAGCCTTAATCTTACTTCCCTCTCACAAGATAGGGATAGGAAGTTAGTGATTAAACTAGATTGGAGACAGCTACCTAGTAGGACAGGGTAAAGTGGAGTGCAGGCAATTAACTAGCGGGACTGAGCAACTGCCACACCCTAACTACCATGTGATGAAGGGTGGCACAATTAAAGTTGCTAGTCCATTGTGTCTCAAATTCCCACACACAACCTCTTATCTTGAGAAAGCATTTCCTAGCTAGCAAACACGCCGAGGTGAGGACTTGCTCGTTCAATGTGTGGATATCGTAGAGCTACTTCATAGAGGAGTGCTCGTGATTCATATATCATCCAAAAAGAGGCAATTTTATCTCTGTTTATACGATCTTGATCTATGTCCCAACATATGATCAAGGGGTTTCACAATAAAAAAATTTAAATTTCGCTGCTTTACTATACCTTGAAAACATCCTCCCCATCCCCTATTGCAACATCTCCCTCATCGTGTCAAAGGGGTTTCTTCATTTTTTTTTTTTTTTGGCTTGGAAAACAGTCTCCACTAACTTGCCTAGGTTCGGCAGTGGCATAGAGAGCGAAGATTCAGAAAGGGAAAAAAAGTGAATAAAAATATGGCTTACTGACTTAATTAATAAACTTTCTATGGCTCTTAAACAATATGGCTGATGAGTGTGACAAATAATAATAAATTCTTAGTAACTTGATTAAAAGGCTTCTTATTAGTTACATAGAAAACTTAGAAAGCATGAAAAGAAATATACTTGCCATCAAAATCTTCTATACAGGCTCAAACAGATGCTTTAGGATTTATACGTTCAATCAAAAACTTGATTTTGATCTTCATCAATGCAGCTAAGACATCTCTTATATCTCTCCTTTCATTTGGAGAATCCGCTGAACATTCCATTGCTAACCTCATGATGGATAATAAGCAGTCCTTCTTAGTAGCTAATTGTCCTCTGTCTTCTTTCATCAATTGGACATCAATAATATCAACTATTGAATCAGGATACGAATCTTTCACCCAGTGCTTGATGCTAAATTCTCCTTGGAATATTTCATCAATAGGCTTCTTTCCAGTAAAAGTTTCCATAAGCAAAATACCATAGCTATATACATCTCCTTGCCTAGAAATGATTCCTTGCCATCCATACTCTACATGTAAAGGAAATTTATAATTATGTTCCGATATATATCACAGGTATTTTTTACAACATGATTTATTTGTAAAAAAAACAAAGAAACTTGATGAAAATGATGTAGAAACATCACCTGGAGCCATATACCCTATTGTAGCCAATGTCATAGTGCGTGTCATGGAATTATTTCCCAAGAGTTTTGCAATGCCAAAGTCAGTCATACGAGCAACCATATCTTGATCTAACAATACATTCTGAGGTTTCAAATCACAATGCACAATTGGTATAAAACAACCATGATGTAGATAATCCATTGCTGTTGCAACATCAATCATTATATTCAATCTTTCAATGATACTCAATATGTGATTGTCGGAGTATAACCACCTCTCTAAACTCCCGTTAGGCATGTAAGTGAAAACTAATGCCTTAAAGTCACTACCATTACTGCAACTGCCAATGATTTTGATAAGATTTCGATGGCGGACATTTTGCAATACTTCACATTCAGAATCAAAGCTTCTAAATCCTCCTTCAAGCTCCAAATTGAAAACTTTTATTGCAACATTCATCCCATCGGCAAGTATTCTTTTATACACTTTTCCAAAGCCCCCTGTACCAGCTAAATTTGCTTCACTGAACTGATTTGTAGCTAGCTGAAGTTCACAGTATGAAATTCGTCTCCATGTTGCCACTGTTGAGACTTCCTCTGGATTGGATGAGTTTTCTGTGCTTTTGTGATTTGAGCACAAATAAGAATATTAGTATGAGTATTGTTGCAACCACTGCTGGCAAAACAAATTTCAACAAAATTGCGGTAGCTTTTGGGGATTTGTTAGATGTACTTGTTTTGCATGTCGGAACTTGCAAGTATGTAGCACCACAAAGTCCTTCATTCCCCATGAATGATTGAGAAGAAAAGTTTCTAAAAGGTCCACCATTAGGAATCTCTCCCACTAATTTATTGAGAGAGAAATTGAAAATCCTCAGATGCACAAGACCCACCAATGACTTGGGTATATCACCAGATAAATTGTTTTCTAATAAATAAAGTTCTTCCAAACTTTCCAAACTACCTAAAGATCCAGGGATAGGTCCTTCAAATTTATTTTGTTGCAAGTCAAGGGAACTTAAATCTTGTAGTCCTCCAATGCTGCTTGGAATGTTTCCCGACAACTGATTACGTGATAAATAAAGTTCCACCAAAACTTTCAGATTTCCAATTTTTAGTGGGAGAGGTTCTGCTAGCTCGTTTGAGGACAAGCTTAAAAATAATAAGTATGTGAGGTTAAGCAAATCAGAAGGTATTGTGGAGTTCAATTTGTTACTGGAAAGTGAAATCCACCTCAACGATGTAAGGTTACCTAAGCAAGTAGGTATGGGTCCAGAAAATCTATTAATGCGCAAATTTAACCTCCACAGACGCTTGAGTTGGCATATTACACTTGGAAGTGGTCCTTCTAACAGGTTGTCATAAAGATGCAAAGCTTGCATCTCTTGTAACCTCCCTATTCCAGTTGGAATGGCTCCAGTGAATTGATTCCCACCTAGGCGGAGGGAAATTAAGCCGCTCAAATTGCCAATATTTGCTGGAATGCTTCTGGTCATTCCACAATGATCGATTTCCAAGTGCTGGAGAGAAGTGGAGAGATTGCCAATGGACTTGAAAGAATGGAATTTAAAGCATTATATGACAAGGATACCACTTTTAAGTAGTTACTACTAGTTAAAGAACTAATGAGACTAAACTCTGGATTGGAAGGATCATAAGTTAAATTATTAAATCCAAGGCTTAACCTTTCAAGCTTCTTTAAACTAATAAATATGTCTGGAATGTAGCCAGACAGGGAGTTGCTTGGCAAGTCGAGTGAAGTGAGCAAAGAAGCATTGAACAAAGAGCTGGGAATTTTCCCACTAAGATAATTACCACCTAATGCTAACTTGCAAAGATTTGGAGCCGTAGAACCTAAGTTTGACGGTAGACTTCCTGAGAGTTGATTCAAGGGTAGGACAATTTCCACTATTGAAGAAATATTAAAGATTTCTGTTGGAATTTGACCACTCAAGTTAGTAGACATGATAACCAAGATGTTTAGATTATATAAATTGCCAATCTCTTTTGGTATTGTACTTGTTAGGATTTTTTAAGTATTTATGTTTTAGTTGAATTGGTCAAGTTAGTGTTAGGGACATGAGGTAGTGGTTGTTTATTATCCTAGTTTCTAGGGTTCCCATCAGTCTAGAGATTAGACGTGGGTTTGGTTTGTTGCTTAAGTTTCTACTTTCAGTTTCTTTGTAAGGCTATATAAGCCCAGCTTTGGAGCTTTGATGAATAAGACGCACTTTACAATTATTAGTTCAATTACTTGAGCTTTAGTTTTTGAAAATTGGTATTAGAGCCCCCACTGGGGCCTGAGTAGAAAAGAAGCAACAGCTTGCATCTTGCAGCAGCAAGATCAACATGGCAAGTGACAACACTGGTTTTGTACAACCAGCAATCCCAAGGTTAGATGGACATTATGATCACTGGAGTTTACATATGGAAAATTTCTTGGGGTCCAAAGAATACTGGAGTTTGGTGGAGAATGGCATCACTGAACCTGCTGCAAAAACTATTCTCATTGAGGCACAAAGAAAGGCACTGACAGATCAGAAACTCACAGACTTGAAAGCAAAATTTTTTTTGTTTCAAGCCATTGATTATGTCACTCTAGAGACCATCTTCAAGAAGGATACAACAAAGGATATTTGGGACTCTCTGAAGCAAAAGTATCAAGGGACAGCTCGTGTGAGACGAGCCAAGCTAGAAGCTCTCCATAGAGAGTTTGAGATTCTTACTAGGAAGGAATTCTGTTACAGACTATTTTGAACAAACACTAGCAATTGCAAACAAGATTGTATCAATGGAGAACAAATGGAAGACGTAATCGTTGTTGAGAAAATCCTCCGTTCAATGACCTCTAGGTTTGCTTATGTTGTATGTTCAATTGAAGAATCCAAAGATGTTACTAAACTTTCCATCGATGAACTACAGAGCTCTTTACTCGTTCATGAACAACAAATGACTAGCCAGGTCGTTGAAGAGAAATTGTTGAAGGTCTCGCTAGGTGATGACAACAATCGTGGAAATTCATCCACATGGAACAGCCGCGGAAGAGGCCGAGGTCGTGGAAGAGGTCACGGACGTGGGAGAGGACGTTGGCATGAAAACTAAACATCTGAACATAAAGGAACGTGGGACAAGTCAAATGTTGAATGCTACCGTCGCCACAAATATGGTCATTATCATTATGAATGCCTAGAATTTGCTCGAAAGGAAGAACAATCAAATTATGCCGAATTACAAGAAGTACCCTTGATGGCTTACATTGAGGAGAAGAACCCAAAACCTGATGTTTGGTACTTGGATTCTGGATGTAGCAATCATATGAGTGGTAACAAATCTCTATTCTCTAATTTAAATGAAGATTTTAGAGAGCATGTGAAGCTAGGAGATAATTCAAGCATATCTGTGATGGGCAAAGGGAACATTCAAGTACATATTGATGAGAATAATGTGTATAAGATTGCTAATGTCTTCTATGTTCCAACTCTGAAGAACAATCTTATTAGCATGGGACAATTACAAGAAAATGGGCACACAATCATTATTCAAGCAGGTTGCTGTCAGGTTCGACACCCAACAAGAGGCATAATTACTAAAGTCAAAATGACACAAAATCGTATGTTTCCATTGTATACACACAAGAGCGTTCTAAGCTGTTTCTCAACTAGAGTGCAAGACACTACTTGGCTGTGGCATTTTCGCTATGGGCATTTGAATTTCAATAGTCTAAAGACCCTTCAACAGAAGAATATGATAAATGGCCTTCCTCAAATTCATTGTCCATCTCAAATATGTGAAGAGTGCACAGTGGGTAAACAACATCGTGATTCTTTCCCAAACACGCAAGCATGGAGAGCAGAACAACTCCTACAACTTGTTCACTCAGATTTGTGCGGACCCATCAATCGAGCTTCAAACAATGGCAAGAGGTACTTCATTACTTTCACTGATGATTATAGTTGCAAAACTTGGGTTTATTTTTTGCTTGAAAAATCTGAAGCCCTTGTTGCCTTTCAAAGCTTTAAGGCCAGAGTAAAGAAGATGACAGATACTTTATCAAAAGTCTTCGTACAGACCGTGGTGGAGAATTCAATTCTAATGACTTTGCAATGTTTTGTGAGAAAAATGGAATTCAGAGACAACTTACTGCAACATACATGGCACAACAAAATGGCATATTAGAGAGGAAAAATCGCACTATCCTAAATATGGTGCGAAGTATGATGGCAAGGACAGGTCTCCCAAAGACTTTTTAGCCCAAAGCTACAAATTAGAGTGTACATTTATTAAATCGAAGTCCCATGTTTGTAGTCAAGAATATGACTCCAGAAGAAGCATGGTCTACTCATAAATCATCAATTGGCTATTTTAAAGTTTTTGGGTGAATAGGTTATGCACATATACTAGATGAAATAAGAACAAAGCTAGACAACAAAAGCATGAAGTGCATTTTTCTTGGAGTCAATGAGGAGTCCAAAGCCTTCAGGCTTTACAATCCTGTGACTAAGAAGATTATTGTTAGTCGCGACATGCAGTTTGATGAGAGCAAGACATGGGATTGGAGTAGTACCAATCAACCAGAATCTTTGATTGATTTTGAAGAAGTCACAGAAGCAAGTGAGCAGCCCATGGATGTTCATCTCACTGAAGAACAAACTACTAGTCCTATTCAAGGCACAACTCAAGCACAACTACTTAGTCCCTTTGCAACACAGCCACTAAGTTCATCGTCTCAACACAATGATGCTCAGTCATCTCAATGCCTCAAAAGACCAGCAAGGAAGCTAGCAAGATTAATGGATTATGTTAGTGGTGATGAACTATCAGATGATGAAGCCTTTGCACACCTTGCTTTGTTTGCAAATAATGATCCCATTTCCTTCTATGATGCTGTCAAAACAAACATATGGAGAAAGGCTATGGATGTTGAGATGAAATCTATTGAGGAGAATGGGACATGGGAATTAACAGATTTGCCTGAGGGTGAGAAAACAATTAGGGTCAAGTGGATATACAAAACAAAGTTAAATGAAAAAGGTGAAGTTGACAAATACAAGGCACATTTGGTGGCTAAGGGATATACACAAGAATATGGAATTGATTATGCTAAGGTTTTTGCACCAGTTGCAAGATTGGATACCATTCGCTTGGTGGTGTCATTGGCTGCCCAGAATTCTTGGCAAATATTCCAGTTAGACATGAAATCTACCTTTTTGCATGGTGAGTTGAATGAACAAGTTTTTATTGATCAACCTCCAGGTTATATACAAAAGGGGAATGAGCAAAAAGTATACAGACTAAAGAAAGCTCTATATGGACTGAAACAAGCACTACGAGCTTGGTATAGTCATATAGAATCCTATTTCTCTGAGGCTGGTTTCCAAAAGTGTCCTTATGAACATACTTTGTTCATCAAAACTGGGAAGGGAGGTAAAATTCTGGTTGTTTGTTTATATGTGGATGATTTGATTTTCACTGGAAATAATGATGATATGTTTCTTGAGTTCAAAAAGTCCATGATGAATGAATTTGATATGAGTGATTTGGGAAGAATGTGTTACTTTCTTGGTATTGAGGTCAAACAAACGTGTAATAGAGTCTTAATTGGACAAAAGAAATATGCACAGGAGATCCTTGAAAGGTTTCAAATGCTTGATTGCAATCCTATTCATAATCCAATTGTCCCAGGCTTTAAACTCACAAAAGATTTTGGAGGAGAAAGAATTGACAGCACATATTACAAGCAGATTGTAGGTAGTCTAATGTACTTATCAGCTACTAGGCTTGATATGATGTATGCTATTAGTCTCCTTAGTCGATTCATGGAAGCTCCAACTACACTTCACTTCCAAGCCGCAAAAAGGGTTCTTCGTTATTTGAAAGGAACTACAGATTTTGGTGTTCTTTATAAAAAAGGTAAAAGCAAGGGTCTAGTCGGCTATAGTGACAGTGATTTTGCTAGGGACTTGGATGATAGAAAGAGCACTTAAGGTCAAGTTTTTATGCTTAGTTCTAGGGCAATTTCTTGGTCTTCAAAGAAGCAACAGGTGGTCACGTTGTCCACAACTAAAGCTGAGTTTATTGCAGCAGCTTCCTGTGCATGTCAAGCTGTGTGGTTAAGAAGATTACTTGGAGAATTGGGGCATGCTCAACAAAGTCCTACTTTGATTCATTGCGATAACATCTCTACTATCAAACTCTCAAGAAATCCAGTGTTACATGGAAGGAGTAAGCATATCGATATCAGGTTTCATTTCCTTCGTGATCTCACAAAGGAAGGAGTTGTTGAATTGATTCATTGCCAGAGCCAGGATCAAATTGCAGATATACTAACAAAGCCTTTGAAGCTTGAGACATTTGAGAAGCTGTGTGGTCTCCTTGGGGTTTGTTCAAGTTATGATGTAAACTGAATGTTTGTATGATTTTCAGTTTAAGGGAAGGTGTTAGGATTTTTTAAGTATTTATGTTTTAGTTGAATTGGTTAAGTTAGTGTTAGGGACGTGAGGTAGTGGTTGTTTATTATCCTAGTTTCTAAGGGAATCCCATCAGTCTAGAGATTAGACGTGGGTTTGGTTTGCTGCTTAAGTTTCTGCTTTCAGTTTCTTTGTAAGGCTATATAAGCCCAGCTTTGGAGCTTTGATGAATAAGACGCACTTTACAATTATTGGTTCAATTACTCAAGCTTTAGTTTTTGACAGTACCTGCCATGGATAAACGATTACTGATCACATTTACAAAATTGGAAAGCCTATTGAACATCATCCAAGACTAAGAAATCCAAATTTGAAGACATTTCATGTTTCTTTCAAAAGATTTTTCACTTTTCAAACAAATAAACTTCAATATAAAAGAGGAATGGTAGATTCTTATATACAAGCATACTTGATATAATTTTATTTCAAATATTGAAGTGAGCAAAGTTACTTGTAAACTAAAGGGGTGTATAATACCTTGCAAATTGCCCTCGCCAATGTACAAGGCATTAAGCATTGTTAAGTTCCCAATTTCTCTAGGTATGTTTCCCTCGAATCTATTGCCATACAACGCCAGTAGTTGAAACTGCTGGCAATTAAACAGGCTAGCTGGAATGGGGCCTGAGATTTGGTTACAACAAACATAAATTTCAGTATAAAATTGGAAATTTAAGATTCTTGTTCCACGGTACTGGATGCCATTATATTTCAAATATTGAAGTGAACAAAGTTATTTGTAAACCCCTTATCATACCTTGAAAACTGTTGTAGGCAAGGTACAACGAGTTGAGCATTGTCAAGTTCCCAATTTTTCCTGGTATGTTTCCCTCGAATCTATTTCGATTTAACGACAGCATTTGCAACTGCTTGCAATTAAACAGGCTAGCTGGAATTTCTCCACAAAAGTCATTTTCATCCAAGCTGAACCATTCCAACTTTGGAAGGTGATAGAAAATATTTTCTGGGACCTCACCAGAAAGTTTATTGCTGCCTAGATCAATAATCTGAAGTGACGATATGTTTGAAATGGACCTTGGGATGGGGCCTGAGATTTGGTTACCATAAACATTCTCCAATTGTAATATAGGGGAGTTGAAGAAGTTGGATGGTAGGTAGCCCAAAATTTTATTACCACAAAGATCAAGAAATTTCAGTGAAGTCATGTTGAATATGGAATCTGCTATCTCACCCGTGAAACTGTTATTGCGTAATTCCAATGCTTCAAGTTTTAATAAGAAGGCAAATCATAATGGGATCTTTCCACCGAAGTTATTGGCCATTAGGTAAATGAGTTTTATTCTACGTAACTGAGATAATTCACCAGGAAGAGAACCATGAAAAGGTATTTTTGGAAAGATCTAATTCCTTAAGGAAGGATAGGTTTCCCAGATGAGGAGGGATAGTGCCCACAAGACCCATGTAAGAGAGATTAAGGGCAGAAACTCTATGGTGGGAAGAAGCACATGTGATGCCAAACTAATTGCAAACAGGGGTATTAACAGACCAGTTTTTGGCAAGAAAATTATTGGCATCATAAGTGATATGATCTTTGAAGGCAAGAAGAGAAGATTGGTCAGTGTTTATATTGTGAACTTGAACCATAGCAATTGGAGTACAAACCATAAAACAATAAAGCAGAGTCAACATGGTTGGAACAAACAGGAAGTGAATTCCATTGCGTTGGGAGTTCATGATTAACGTTTGATGGAATATGGTTTCTCGAATTATGATTGATGACATACCTCTTGAGACTAACTTAAGTATATATAAGTTGAGCCAAAGGTGATAATGCTGCACTATATTTTAATACTAGCTCAGGTGTATGGAAAAAGGACCTAGTTTGATCCCGACGTCTTATTCTTGAAGTCGCGCCACATGTCAAGCCACTTCTTCATTAATAAGCAAGGGTTTGTTCTATACATTATAAACATGTATGAGCTCAGCACAAAATTATTTATGCATGTAATCTCTTTTTAATAAAATACTCCATCCATTCAAAATTATAAGGATATATTACTTACCTTACACTTTCAAGAAATATAGTTATGTGGTTAAAAAAATCTTATGCAGAATCTAATTAGACAGTTTTAATATCAAATATAATTGGGACACTAATTATATGGACTATTTCGCGGTAACTGTTAAAACCAAAGGGTATTAGTATACACCAGGATTGAATATGCTCTTCTAGATCAATTTGAAACTTAGTACTTTTTTTTAGAAATTGACGGTAAAATAGCCCTTTTCTCTAGAAAAAAAAAGGAGTGAATATACATTATATACTCCTCTATCTCTAGGAACGTCAGACTTTTAAAATACCCACTTCTTCTAACAGTATCTATGCACCCTGGTGGCTTGTGTAACATCTCAAATCTTCCAAGAGAAAAAATATAAATCTACACTAGAATAATTAGTAGTCTGTTTGCTAAATACAAATATGAAGTATGAGAATACTAAGGATGATATTTATGTGTACATGCACATATAGCTAGGAAATGGATGTTATGTATTTATATGGTTGAATATTAGCCCAAGAAAATGTAACATCCCTCTATTTTATTCATGAGAGTCACATAGAAATTGTAATGTGATTTTATAACATGTTAAAGGACTATGAAATTTAATTTTTATCTTAATTGATGAAATATGATTGAAGTGAATGGTGAACTCTTGGTTGTTTTCTATTGTATGTGCTTATGTAATTATGATTCTCATTATCATAAAAATGAAGTGGACTAAGTGGAATGAACTTTGAATAATTAATTAAGGAATTAAAGAGTTAGAAATGTGGTATAAACTAGTGCAATTAAATGACATGATTAATGTGTAATTATTTGTTTCAGTTGAATATTTGATGTATAAGGATATAATGTTATGTTCATAAATGAGAAATGAACTAAATAGATAGAAGAGGTAAAATTGATAGAATTTTGCTCAAGTATGTACAATAATCCTAAAATCGATTTTCTGACAGTTAAGAGGATAAATCAAGTAAGATGCCTTAAGCTCTGAGTTTTTACTTAAAAATTTTACAGCAAGTATTTGGCATATTGAACTTCATCCATACCAATTTTTGTGGCAATTGGAGCACAAATACATACCAAAATAATTTTTTAAAATAGCTAAATAGTATTCTCACAGTACACAGGACAGTGTACAAACTTTACTTACATGTTCTAGACACATTAAACTTGTAATCTGGAGCTTTTTATGATTTTCTCACATTTACATGTTACGTTTTCATATTTTACAAGAACAGGACAGCAAGTTGTCTAAACCAGTAAGTTATCCAATTGAGACTTAAACGTCTAATTGGCATTTGCCTTATTGAATTGAGTCAAATGAAAGGTGTTTTCATGAATGAATAAAAGTTAAAATAAGGTGTTACAGCTTGAGTTTGTTGTTGCGAGGTCTACTTCCCCATAAGATCTCAAGGTCCTACCCAGCTATATATGAAGCCCCCCTGCTGGTTCGGTGCTTAAGATGAGTGTGGATGCTGCTGTCCCATACAACGGAAAGGGTCGGATAGGTGGTGTGTAGGGACGTTTCATGGCATGCTTGAATCTTTGAGAAACTAATTTAATTGTGCATTTGTCGTTGGGGAAACCAGAAAAGGGATTTTGTTATAGGACAACAACATCAACATTTACTTTTTTTAAAGGTTTCTAGCTGCCATAGTTTTTGCCTCATTACTCGATACCATGAGCTCTTAGCATAAACATAGTGTGTAATTGGTAAAAGGAGCTATTAACTTATTTAAAAGATTGTATTTTAGTAACTTTGTTAATAAGGGGATAAAACATGTCCCATTTGTTGTTTAATTCCCTCTTTGAATATATTTTGATTAGTTAGTCATATATATGGTTATTGAGTTAAAATATTATTTTATGATCCCAAGACCAATCAAAAGTAGTAGAACATGAGATAAGATTATTAATTTTATTTTGTTAATAAGTTAGTAGATATATTTAGTATACTAAAAATAATAAGAGATTGTAACTTCTAAAAATTACCTTAAATGGTGTTTTACTTCTGAAAGTTAACTACTAAAATTTATTCTCATTTTTTACACTTAAATTTTTTAACAAATAATAATATTTACTCCTCTTACAATTAACCCTAGCAACTTTTGTCTTTTCCTCTGCCATTTTCACCCTGTCCTCTCATTTCTTTTTCCTCTCCTCTCTTTTTCTCTTCTCTAATCATTCTAACTCACTTATAAAACGTATTTTTTTTAAGCTTATTATAAAATCAAAAACATATATGAGGGAAAAACTTGGTTTTTTATTATCTAATCTTAATATTTAATTAATAGGTTGATGATAAATAAATAAATAAGTAAAATAAACTAGAGATAACCAGTTTTTAATATAAACTCAAAAAAAAATTTAAAAAATAAACTAGTTCTTGTGCACTCTTCAGCGCTTTAAGTGGAACCCAGAAAGTCACACATTACATTGAAGCAATAAAAGTTATTTAGGAATGGGAAGTCAAAGAAAGATGTTATCTTCAACTATGTGCGACTCAAAAAGAAGAAATCCAACTCCAAATCTTCAAGTTTCAACCATTAACCTCTAACCTTACAGTAACTTTGTCCATCATCGTATTATTTGCTAAAATAAATCTACTTTATCTATATTGTTAATTATTAAAATAATATATTTCTTTCTTATGTAGTAGAATGTTATAAAATTACTAAAAATGTGCCAAGAACAAAATCATCCAAGCAAGTTGGCTTGGATAATGTGGTCATTTAGTGAGCAATGAACACACCAAATAGTATTTTTCTAGAAATTGATTCTCTTGTTTGTAATAATTAATTATAAAAACATAAAAATAAAAATAAAAATATGAACTTATAAATTTATGTTTTTTCCTATGCAATGAAATACATAGAATTTATATAAAGGTCATCTTGTGATGAGATATTTGCTTATTTTATTTATTTTATCTTTACTATAAATATAAAATAAATAATACTAATTTTATGTAATGTATTTTTGTAAAATTTTTAAAATATATTTTTTCATTTCTCCTATTAACCAATGAACTCTCTAAACTAATGTTCGGTCCAATTTTTAAAAATATGTATGAACGAAAATTATGATTCATGCTATCTATTTTACATAATAGATATGTACGTCAAACATTTATAGTGAATTTTCATCAATCAATATGAATAGCACCTGCGGCACTAAATAATTTATTTAATTTAAATTGAATTAATTTTCATATTTTATTACAAAAATTCCCTATAATATTATTGTGGTACTCCACTTTTCACTTTACATAATACCCACATTTAGAAATCTTAAAAATAAAACTCTACATATTTTGAATATTGACTATAATCCACAAATAGGGGCAAATGTCTCAGTCCATGCCACTTGCCACCATAGAAAGCCATAAAATGCAACGAAGAGAGAGATATTGAAGCCTCAGAACATAGGGTCAGCTCTATTTCTCAGTATATATAAAGCCATTTTTCATGTTATTTTCTTGCATCTTTGAGTTCTTAATCAATAAGTTAAAAGGGTTACTTGAACATAGTGAAAATGCAGGCTATTAAGGAAAAGATCCAAGATATGAATGACATGCGCAAGGCCAAGGCAGAAGCAAAGGCTGAAGAAAAGGTATTATTACTTATAGAAGCATTATTAACACATGAACAATTGATAAATTTTTTATTTCCTTCTGAGTAATTGATGATGATATAGGAATTCTTTTAGTTTTATAATTGTTCTTGTAATTTCCCATTTTATTTGTATTAGAAAATTCTATTACCAGTCGAAACTGGCATCTTTTTCTCACCAATCAAACAGATATTGCTTCTAAAGATATTTGTGCAATCATGTTTCCATAAAATTTTCATTCCAACAATTTACAAATGCATGATGTGATAGAATTTGAGTTGACAAAAAATATTTTAAATATTAAAACATTTGTTGTGTTTAGAAGTTTGAATATCCTATTATTTCTTTTGAAATTACACTCAAATATCTTCACATTTTTTCAGAGTTGAGCCTGGTTGAAATGGATTAAAATATGTTGTCTCAATTGTATATCCTGTTTTACTCCATTGATTGGTAAAAAATATAAAATAATATATTTTTAATAATTTAGTAATAATGGCCGTATTACTTTATTTTATTTTTCATTTTAGTAATGAAAAAAGTAATATAGAGTATGAGACAAGATATAAAATAAAAGATGTTGAGG
Organism: Bauhinia variegata; assembly: GCA_022379115.2. Classification (NCBI taxonomy): domain Eukaryota; kingdom Viridiplantae; phylum Streptophyta; class Magnoliopsida; order Fabales; family Fabaceae; genus Bauhinia; species Bauhinia variegata. Next base: position 10,492,939 of record CM039427.1, on the reverse strand, counting down.
GACTGGGTTGACTCGGTGGTAAGAAATTAAAATTGTTTAAGTATATTGACCCAAGTTTAAGTTTATATATATGTAGAAAATGTTTTCGAGAAAGCTCTATCCCCATTTGGTCCTCCAATTAGCTTGAATATGTTTAATTGTTAGTTAAGAAACCTGATAATAAATTCATTTCTTACAAATATTGGTGGTCAAAATAAAAAATAAAATATGTTGCCAGCTTGCAACTAAACCAACACATTGTTATTGGTCTATCAATACTTTTAATGACTATTGACATAGTGTTAACGATTTTGATTTCAGGAAGAATACAATAAAACGTTTGTCAAAGTTAATACATAAGAAGGCAAATAAGGAAAATTCCGAAGATTACACTATTCATTGCTTATATAAGTTTGACTTGCCTTTAGGTCATTGACAAACCTTCATAATTCCTAACCTAAGTAAGATGGCAAAGAAAAAATGACAATAAAGCAGAATCCTTACCCCTAACACTCGACATCATACGATCACAGTGGTTTTAATTTTATTTTCCACATTCATTTACCCATTTCTTCTCTAGCTTCTTAATATATTCTTTTGGCTCATCTAGAAATTTTGCCCTATAAAATTTTTCTTATTATGCTTCTTCACCACACAAAGTAATTGCTTGTGCATGGAAAATTGTTTGTGTTTGTTTCATTCTTGAATTTGTTCATGAACATGGGGTACACACACGTATGTCTTTTTAATGTGTCTCATATTTGAATTTCTCTATCGTAAGGTCACATGTTTTTTCAAATTCATGCAAGAATTTGTTGATTGAATGAGATACTTTTGCCCTTCAATTAATTTTCAAAAGTCATTTTTTCATCTATAATTTTTTTGTCACTTTATAGTCTTCCAATAATCACTTAATCCATCAAAAAATCAAGAATTAAAATGACATTTGAGAAATAATTTAAGGAAAATGTATTTTACTCAATTTTTTTTGTTTTGTTTCGAAATTTAAAGAGAAAAATATATTTTTAGTTTTGACTCTTATAACCATTATTAAATATATTTTTAATATTTCAAACTTATCAAAATGATCCTTAACACTTAAAAATTGTTATTAAATACATCCTTTTGTCACTCTTCATTACTAACCATTAACAAAAACTATTGATTTATACTATTTTGTTGCTAATATGACTATTATTTGCTAACTCAATCACTTATACCTTGTTAAGTCTCTTAAAAAGAAAAAATCCTTTCTCTTCTGCCTTTTAAGCTGCATTTTGATTTTTAAAAACAGCTTTTGTTTTTATTTTTTTGTTTAAATGAATTAACAAGTTACAAATAGTCAGGTCAACAAATAATGGCCATGTCAACAACAAACTGTATGGGTCAATGGTTTTCGTTAATAGTTGGCAATATAGAGTGACAAAAGGTGTATATTTGGTAACAATTATTAAGTATTAAGGATTATTTTGATAAGTTTGAAGTATTAGAAATGTATTTGATAATAGTAGTAAGTGTGAAGATTAAAATAATAGTTTTCTCAAATTTAAATAAGGTATATATTGTCTGTGTTAATATTCGTTACTCTCTTGCAGGCTGAGAAGGAACTTGCAAAAGCAAGAACGAACATAGCTCATGAAGTTAGATTGGCAAAAGAGGCAGAAGCTGCAATGCATATGCATGCGAATAAGCCTGCAACGGAAAATGCTACAATGGAAGCAGCAAATCATCCATCTTACTCTGCTTCCTAAGGCTCTTATAATTTTTTTCCTTTTGGTACTTCGGCTATGACTCTAGGTTCAAACAAAACCCAGAAGACTTGAAGCCGACATCAGTACCACGCAGTCACATACTAGCTAGTAATTAATAATGTAGCTTGAAGGAAAACCCTAAAGCCAGCTAGCATCTATAATCTTTTAGTTATTAGATAAAAGTTATCACAACAATAATAGTCTTATCCAAGAGTTGAGAAGCTACTGTTACTTGACAATAATTTTAAGGATCCAAATCCTATCACTTTATATATATATCGTATATGTCTTTTTTTTCTTTTTTTTTTTTTCATTTGTTTGAATTGATTTTATCAAGTGATTTTCAATTGCAAAGCATTTCTTGTTGTTGTAAGAGTGATAAGCTGATCGAGTATAAAATATCCTCTTTTTTTTTTATTTCCAACTGACTAGAATTATTTATTTTTTATTTAGAGATTTTGAGCGAGTTTAAAAGATAGTGAATTGTAATTTTGCTATGAAAATACCAAATAGTAGAGTTTGAGATTGGATACCAAGGTTGAGTGGAAGAAAGGCTGAGCCTTCATTGTGTTTAGATGGAGGGAAAAGTATGGGGGAAGGAACCTAAGGGAGAAAATAAAAGAGAGTGAATTTTCTCTTGTTTGGAAAGAGAGAAAATAAAGGGGGAAGAAAACTAGATGGTAAGAAGAGGGTGGGGCACACTCACTAGTTTTCTCTCTTAAGGTGGAGAGATTCTCGAGAGAAGACTGACTCCATCTTATCTCAATTTTCTCTTTCTAAAATTAACCCAAATTATTGTAAACAAAATAATATTTTTAATAAGGATACTATTGTCATAGTGAACTTAGCAATTTTTCTTTTCTCTACCTTTTTCTCCTACTCATCCAAACATTAAAAAAAAAAGAATAAGATATTTTCTTTCCACATTTCTCTTTTCTCTAGTTTCTTTTCACCCATTCCTTCTTTTTATTTTCTCTCCTCATCCAAACATAGGATTAATGCCTTCATGGTTAAAGGTTTTAAGTTTGAAATCTTAGAGTTACTCATTTTAAAAAAGATATATCTATTATTTGCTTTTGCTTTTGCTTTTGCTTTTGTCTTAACATATATTTGTTTCATACTAAAATATTGCAAGCATATATATCCTCAATATAATGAGACTAGATTATTCTTTTTTATGAGAATAAAAGTCTAAATAAGCTCATGAATTTTTTCTTTTTAATTTTATTTATGAGTATCCTCATTTCATTTTATATTAGAAGTGAAACTAATCTATTGCTAGAGAACAATTTATTTAATATGCTCTTTACTCTCAAATATTTCAAAATGTTTATTTACTGTCTTAAAATTTTAAAATATCCACGTACACACCAAAACCAAACTTGCATCCAAAAATTAAAAGAAAATAGCACATGACTTGCATGTGTCACACTTAAACCTCTTAAAATAGAAAAATATAAAAATTAAAAAAGAACAAAATCGGAAAATTAAGCCACATTCTTTGGGCCTGGGAGATAATTCTGTAGGAACTCCCCATGGACGTGTACAATTTTGGGGAGATAATCTTGGAAATGCCAACTAACCGAAGGTTGAAAAATATGCAGAAGTTAGCATACATAGCAAACTAAGGGAAATTTACAATGGTAACGAAATGAGATCTACCAGTTCAATGCAAGAGATAAAATCGGTTCTTGAAGTTGCATTGCTTCGCACTAGGAGTATGCCACATGATCAGCCATCCATGAAAGATGTGCTGAAGACACTAAAAGATAGCGGAACACATCTAAAGAGTAACATTAGGATCCGTTTGACTTGGTTTAAAACGAGGGACAACGCAACACAAAAATGTTGTCCCTTATTTTTATAAATGATTGGAGCACTGGATAAAATGTTGTTCAAGGTACATACATGACAAATCCTCCACAAAATTTTGTCCCTTGTAGAATCTAAACCACCGGACAAAAATTTGTTCATAGAACAAAGATGTGAAAAACCAATTTTAACCCCTACCTCTTTCTCATTCCCACAATAGTCCATCTCAGATTTTGTACACAAGCCCATTCCTAGTCCATATCCGCATGGCGCCAACACCAGTCTGCTACCGGATGGAATACATCACTGCCTTTCCTGCCAAAGAGGGGCCAATTCCGGAGAAAGTGGCACTTATGCTTGGCTTCTGGTCCAAAGTGGACAATAGAGTATGAGTTTCATTTTTTAATTTTCCTCCTTTTGCATAATAACAATTAACATGGGTTTTCACTTCAACTGGGGCTGGTTCTCTGGACAAGCGCTTTGGATATAGTTAGAATTTTGGAGCTAATTATGAATAGGGAAGGAAGCAGGTAAAGGGCATTTTGGTCATACGTGCTCTACAAGGGGCAAGAAAGGGGAGTGTTGAGACAAGATTTTTCTAGATACTCTTAGGTGATGTAATGTATTTTGTTGTGTATTTTCTGTTGGATCAAGTAAAAAGTAGTGTTCTACTTGTACTTATGCAAAACTTTTTGGTAAAAGTCAGTAAGGGTATGATTAGGCATGGATTAGTATGGCTTTCAATGACTTTTGAAATGTATCTCGTATGTATACAAGTTCAGCAAGTATGAATGAAGATGAATGTATGTTTTTCATCCATTTTTTTTTACTTTCTAAATCCTCAAAAAACTAAGAGGGAAGTCAAAGCGAGGTGTTTGAATTTTGTTGTCCAATGAATGCATCAACCAACTAATAGAAAATAATCAATAACAATGAGCCTTATCCCACTATATGAGGTCGGCTACATTGATTGTATGATGTTATTGTATTTTATTAGAAAATATATTTTCTAAAATATTGTTAATCATGAAATTCTTTTTTATAACTTTTTTAAGTATTCTTTTAGGTCTCCCTATATTTTTTTACAAGGTTTAATACCATAACATCAAGTGTCCTCACACTAGTGTCTCTGGCGTCCTCCTCTGCACATGTCCAAATCACTTTAACCAATTTTTTTTACCTTCTCTTCAATAGGTCTACTCCAATGTCTCATATTTGCAATCATTTTGTACTACTTTGCTTGTGTTGTACTACAACAAAGTTATTTGTGTAGTACTACTCTGCTTGTTTTGTCTTTTATTGTACATCAAACATACTCTTAGTATACTTTCATTTCACATTGCATTGGTATAGGCCTATAAGCTATTAGATGCATATAAACTGTTTAGCTAAAAACTCAATTGTCAAGCCCCTACAAATACTATTTGAAGGAGTACAATCTAAAAATCACAAGGAATTGCTATTATTTTATGATTGGAGAAGCTAATACTAATCGATAGGTAACTTTGCTTTGAATTCTAACTTCTAAACCTTTTAATGTCACGTTAATAGCACCATCAACTCTGTCAAAACTATCAAACTTGGAACTTACCAGCAGCCTCTTCGTGCCAACTGCTGTGACTGGCCCACAACAACCATTTCCTGGCATCTTTTCCTTCATGCTATGTTTGCAAGTTTGGAGTGAAAGGATGGAAGGGAAGAGAATTAAAGAAAAAAAAAAAAAGGGAAAGGAAGAAAGGAGAAAATGAGATTTATTCTCCTTTGTTGAGAGTATAAAATCTCATCATTTTGAGAATTATAAAATTAACTTTAAAAGAATTTTAAAAAAAATTATAAAAATTCTCAAAATTTTTTACTTTTTAAATTAAAACTCACAAAAAAGAAGAGTGTTTAGATATATTTTCCTTTCCATTGTAAACACACTCTCAGGCTACTAAAATTCAATCGGAATTCCTTCAAGCTCTTTAATGCCCCTCCACTTCAGTGCTGCTCGATCGTGAAAATTGCAACATTCAAACATTCATCCTCGACTATTTTCACAATCTCCTCCACACATTTTGGCCTGCACCACCACGTCTCTCTAGTTGGGACCTACCCTCAGGTATGGAGTTCTTGAAGAATTTGGCAGCCAGATTTCTCACTACTACAGATAAATTTGGTAGTTAAATAAATATTGGAGCGGTGCTTCTTTTGTTCCTATTGTGATTAGAAGGGAGGGATGCAATTCTTTTTTATTTTACCTTCTTATTTATTTTTATTTTTATATTTGGCTGTTTAAAGGGATTAATTAGAGACAAAATTCTCTATCTTAGTGTATATGCTAAATCATGTGTCATTATTTTTGATTGGTCAAAATTTAATAAAATAACATTACAACTTAAAATTTTTTTTTGACTAATCCCAATATAATGCACATGGTTTAACACATGCAATAAGATATAATATTTTATTCCATTCAAGTGTGGCACATGTAAGCCATTTAGCTCTGGTGCTTAAGTACACACATCTTAAATTCTTTACCTAGTGTTAACTTTTTAATGGTTGGGTTGTTGGTCAATGTGTGTTCAACACGTCAACTTTTCATAGTTTTGCAAACCATTTAGCCCTCCAACCAATAGTGACATGCCAAAATTACCCTTCTTACATAAGCAGAACTTCTTTTACACTCTTCATCTATTCTATTCTTTTAACTCAATAAAATTTTATATTCTATCTCTACTCTTTAACCACATCCTACTCTCACCTAATCATGATTTGACACCTACTTTTCCTCTTTTCTTAGGCTTCAACAGTTGCCTTTTGTCCACAACTCTTTCTATCTCTTTTCTTTCTTTTTCTTTTTTTTTTATTATTCACAAAATTCTCTCTTCAACATTCACTCAGAGAGAAAAATTAAAAAAAAATCTCCTCCTTTTTTCTCCTCTTTGAACATAAACTCTTCTTTTTTCAACCATTTTTTTTTCTTTTTATGCTTCTAAGCACTATACAAGAGGAGAGAAGTCTCCTTTTGAATTTTCAAAATTCAAACTAGTTCTTTACCTATGTTGGATAGCTAGCAAATCGATTGTACTGTGTAGTGATTGCAGGTAATCTATTTTAGAAATAAGAGTGGGGTTGGGGTGGGTTGACTGTTTGGGATAAGTGGAAAGAAAAAAAAAAAAAAAGATTTAATTATAACCCCTCCTTTACCATTCCCCCCCATTAATTTTTTAAAAAAATACTGATTTTGCCCTCAAGTGTTTAACCCCCCCCCCACCCTCTTCGAAACCCTAGCCCCCCTCCCCCGCCGCCGCACATCACTCTCTTCTCTTCTCTTCCATTTTCGCCACAAGTTACTGTTGGGATTTCTTGGATTTTGAAGACAAATCTTAAGGTACGGGTATCTATCTAAATATATTTGTTCATGTTTGTTCATCCTTGGAGAAAAAATGGTAGAAAAATGACTTGGTTTGCGATAGTGGGTTAAACGGCTGTAGACAGCCGTTTGAAGAGGAAAATGTCCCTAGAGAGCCGTTTGTCTTTCTAAATGGCTCTCTAGGGCCATTTTCCTCTTCGCATGGCTGTAGACAACCGTTTAGCCTTTCATTTCACCCCGTGAACCCTTTTGACAATTGAACAGCTCTATATAGGCGCTGGGAGAACCAAACGTCTGTATAGAGCTGTTTAGATTGCCTAATAGCTCTCCCATTGCTTGTATAACCTAACCTCAATTATCTGTTAAATTATTTGTTTAATTATATTTAACTATCTATTAAATTATATGTTAATTATTTATTTAATTATCTATTAAATTATTTGTTTAATTATCTGTTAAATTATCTATTTAATTATATGTTAAATTATATGTTTAATTATTTGTTAAATTATTTATTTATCCGTTGATGTAAAAAATGGTTGTAAAAGGGAAAAATGGCTCTACATAGCCATTGAGTGACAACAGCTCTGTAGAGCCGTTTTCCCCTTCGAAGGGCTCTCTACAGTTGTTTTGCGTCACGTGTGAGGGAGAGAGCAGGCAACAAGGGCATTTGGGTCATTTCTAGAAAAGAGGGGAATGGTAAAGGAAGGGGGCCTTAATTAACTCCCAAAAAAAAGATATTTACACAATAGAAAAAGAAGTTTTTTTTCTATTTACTTAATGTGTTATAGGTTGCACTCTATGTTTTCTGTTCAACATTTTCTTTCCTTCACTGTGATTTCTTAACCATGCTTGCTTTGTGTCTTCTTTTTTCATCCAATGACACTTGCTTTCACAATCCCTTTCTCTCCCTCTCTCTATGTTTTCTACTCTTTCTTTGCTTCTATGTTATTTCTCCATCATTTCTCTCTATCTCTCTTCCTCTCGCAAGCCCTTCTCTCTATCTTTTTGAGGTCAAAATTCTTTTAAGGGAGGTAGAAATTGTAATAACCCAATTGAACTAAGTTAATATAGGATAAGAGAAGTAGATATAAATTATATATAAATACATACATACATATGTGCATATATATATAATCCCCACTTACCCCAAAATTTTGATGATAGAATTCCTCCTCTTAGTTATAAACAATTCTGAGTGTTGATCCATAAGGCAATGTCATTGCAAGCACATAACTTAAGAGTGATTAGTTCCCCTGGTCGGATACTCAATAAAATCAGCCCCACTAACTATCCCATAAGTGCACACTGCACACCATTATCAAGTGAGAGAGAAGCTGCGTTCATGGAGGAAGTATAGGGGAAGAAAGAGAAAATTTTCACTCACGTGCATGAGGTATGTTTACTGGTTTTTTTGAGGAGGTGCAGAAGAGAAAAATTATCTAGACACTTAGACCTCTCTATTGGTAATTGTCTATCTTCAATTCATTAAGATTGATTCTGTTAGAGTAAATTTAGCTTGGGAATTTCTAGAAGACGTCGAAGAACGGTGTACACATGTTACTTTGCTCATTCATTGTTTAAGATTTTGGCATTTGGTAATCTTAAATTAAGATTAAGTATTAAGACGGAAATAGGTATTGGGATAGCTCTAGGGCATAGAGGCTGAGGGAAGTTTCTTTTCTTCCAGGTACATATATGTATGTTGATAAAATGTGTGTTTGAATATTTCATAGGCTTGAATTCAAAGTGAAGTGTTGAAAGCTTGAAGGGTAGGAGTTTGGCAAGAGTTTTGGAAGGTAGCTAGGTTTATTCTTAAGCCTTTCGAAATTTTCTTAAACTCAACTTCCATAGTATGTATGTTTAATTCCCGCCATTGATTTTGTATGAATGTGAATCTTCTACGGATTTGATGTTAAAACTTCCATGGATGTGACGTTTCTTTGAACTTCCATGGAAGATATGTTTTCTTCCGTAGATGTATGGTAAGGTGAATATTCCATGGATGCTACGCAATTTTAATCTTCCATGGAAGGGATGCTATCTTCTATAGAAGAAAGTTTATGTGATGCCCATCTCTAATTCTACTATGATTGGGGTTTTGAATTAGACCCTCTATGTTTGGTCAATCAATGTGTGTGGATTTCATGCTTTCTTTTATTTGATGAATTATTTATGTTTTGGTGCTTAAGGACTGGAAAGGTTTCCATATGTATTAGCTAGCTGCTGAGATTTATTTCTCAAATTTTGTTTGCATACTCACCATTCTAGGAGATTCAGCTGTGAGCATGCAATCTAATAACCAAGAGGAAGGAGATCAGAACTGATATATGGAAGATGGGATGTTGAACCCTAGTGTATTTTTTGCTTCTTGTATCACTGTGCAGAAAAATTTTGGCAAATATGAGCATAGCTGGTTTTGTTAAGCATGATGTGAAATAAATTCTAAGCTATATATGTGCTTTTTTTTTTTTTATGGATATGTAAACTTTATAACAGGTTGTATAAAGTAATGATAGTATTCTTAAGAAAATGAGATGTTACAGTAGCCTTAAAGTAGGATTTTTTTATAAAACCAACTCTGGACCTATCCAAGTAATTACTGTTGAAGAGGCATATAGAGGTAAGAAAAGTCCTGGAAAAATTCAAGGACCTTCCGTAGATTCTTATATGCATCTGTTTGAAGTTTCATTAAAATCTGGGCATATTTGTGTTCCATAAAAATTCTGCCATCTATAGGATGGAAATTTGGCGTCTAAACCACGCAGTAATCCTTTTAGGCACCACTCTAGGGTTTCGGCCTTAATTTCTGATATGAAATTTTTATAGAATGTTACTAACTCATAACGGATGTTACATATAAATTTTCAGTTCAATTGGCGCTTATATTGAAGTGTGTTCCTAAACTTTGTGAAACTGGATTTCAGTCTCTAACAGAACTGTCTGTACTTTAGGTAGGATTTCAATAAATATAATAAGCCAATTTTGAGCCAAAACTTTTATGATGTAATGTAGATACGTCAAATATTTCTGGAGTTCTTTTCTGTAATTTTTGACACTCTTTAATGAACTTAATATGAGCTAGAATTAAAAGCCCAACCTAAGTAGCAAATAAAACGAGTCAAGACCAAGTGCTCAACCTAAATAATAGGACACAGGACCAAATTACAAAAAGAGAGAGGTAATATAAATAAGTTTTGCCATTAATGAGGTACATAATTTCATTACTAATATCCTTAAATTTCTACCCAATCCGTAATACTGATTTGAGCGTTGGAGGTGTCACTCCCAACCAACCTTTCCTTGCTTGTAGGTACCCTTTAAGCCCAAAACCGAGCAAAGAACCGACCTGATCAAGAAACTCGATTCATCAGGCAACCGTTCCATTCCAGACCGAACCCTAACACAACTCTTTCGTATTTTATAAAATGGGTTGCAAATTTTGACTGCACAGCTCCACATCTCTTATAATTAGAATGAAAATTGGGAGAAAATAGTATCAACTTCACGATGATAGGGGTGAATAATGGTATATAGATAGGAGGTGTTACAATGACTAACTTTCTAAAGACCAATACTTTTCTCTATATATTCTCAGGCAGTGAGGTTAGCTTATTATAATGACAATATAGCAAGTTCTTTGTCCTTGAATACAATGAAGTGATTTTTTTGTTGGGCAACATGTCATACTTGCCATTTTTAATTCCTGCAGCCTTAGCATATGAAATTGGAATAGGTTTTAATTGGTTGAGAAAGTCATTGGAATAGTTTTTATTTGCCAACTTAGTATGAAGGTTTTTATGCTTGTTGATTCTTATTATTATACTAAATTATTGAATTGAACTAATAAGGAATGATTAAATAATTTACTTTGTTTCATTTCATATGTGGTTGTTGCAGCAAGCAAAAGAAAGAAAGGAGATAATGATTTTGAACTTTCTTCTGTTTATATGTTACAAGTAAAATTACATGCTTATCCTCGTATTATATATTACGAAAGTTGGTTCATTGGTATTATTGGATCTAAGTTTTAGTGATTTTGATTGCAGTTGTGAACTTTCATAATCAGTGCTGAATTTAAGTAGAATTGTGCTCTTCTGTGACTGCCTTTAAAGTTGTTTGGGGTAGGTCTTAAATGGGTTGATTGGTGGGAAAGCTACATTCTCGAGTCAAACGGGTTTTTGGTTTAATTTGGCTTGAAGAATGCCTGCAGACAAAAAAAGGTAGGTCTAAGTGCAATACTTCCAATGCTTAAGTCAATATTACAGACAAGAATTATAATTCTTGTAAGTTATGTACTTTATTAATGAGAATATTTATTTATAGTGTTTTTATAGTGCGGCTTCTAGTTATTTTACTTTGATATCATAGTTGTTGAGTTAGACATTTATTCTTATCCTCTATTGATACTATTTAGGCTGAACTTTTTAATTCTGGCCACATCAAAAGTATCACATGCTTATTATTATGCTTCTCAATTTTTTGGCTTTCTCTGAATTTTATCAATGATTAGTTGTATTTGTTGTTATCTGCCAACTTAATTAACAACTTGATTAGTTGAAAAAGAAAGAAAGCTTTTGAACTAGAGGCAATATCGAAGGGTTTGCATTATATTCTCACCATAAAATATTTTAAGATATTTTAGGGTAAGGTGTACATATTAAATTCAAGGGAGTTTAAGTAATTAGATTTTTCCTTTTTTTTTTTCTTTCAAATAAAACAAATTTAGAAAACATTTATATTACAATTTCGTTTTTTCAAACTTGGGCTTCTTTTTTCTTTTTCTGAAATAATATTACTAACTGATACAAATCAAAAGATACATTCATAAAATTGAATAAACAAAGAAACTACAGTCATATAAATAAATAAATAAATAAATAAAGGCCAATAAATTAATAATTCTATGATTTAAGTATTCCATTTAATAACATCCGCATACCACTTATTGGATCTACACCATATTGATAATAATGATTTGAGATATTATGAAATGTTAATAAGCTCCTATAAACTTTTAAAAAATTAAACATTCAGATAGAAAAATTTAAAATATATAAATTTCAACAAATGAATGATAAAATAAGAAGCTAATGACTTTCCTTTAATTAAGAAGAATCTTAGGTTGAGCACCTAACTATATATTAAAAATTACAAGTTAGGTGAGTTCACGACCTTATACATGGAAGATTCTAAGTGGCCAGTAGAAATGTGAGGACTTTCAAGATTTGGTGGAAGTGGGTCAGTTGTTTAATCAAAGTTAGTAAATGATGAGGCCTTTGGAATTAGTTTTTTTACTAAAATAGCCTCATATAATCTTCATTGCTTCAGCTTTTCACAAAAAACTAGGGATAAAAATAGGGACTTACAGGGATTTTAGGAACTTACAGGGTGGTCTGATTTCGGCTTTGTCTAACCTAGCCCGTTATGCAATTTAAGTAGACCAAGGCTTGAATATTAATCTATTTTATTAAATAAACTAAGCTTTCTACATAAAATGTGACCTGTAAATTTGATAGGTTAGCTTAATTACTTATCTTATATATATATATATATATATATGGATACAATTTACGTAATATATATTATTTATAATAATAATATTTATAATATCATATAATAAAATTTGTAATATTATAATAATAAATCCATATATGCCATTATATTATTTATAATATATGTTATTTGCGGTAAAAATTGGCTACACAACAAGTATCACTTAAAGGTAGAAATTTTAAGTATATTCTTGAAATTTAATTTTGCCTACATATATTACTCTTGATATATTTTTTCTTATGTTTAAAACGAGCCAGAACCAAAGGAGATTAAATTACCAAAATGAAGCCAACTTTGCCAATTTTTAAATGATGCCATATTAATTTTGTTTATCTAATTCTATTTTGATAAATTCTCCAATTGTCATTTTTATTTTGTTTATGCAACTTGTTTAGGTTTGGATTGCTTCAGCTTTTGTTTATTTTTTACTTCTATTTGAATTTGTGATGATTAAGTAGTGTTATACTTTATTTTTTTTAGATTTGTACTGAAAAACTGAAAATATTTTATTTTGTTATATTTATTTTAAAAATAATTATATCTAAATAGAAGCTATAAAAATTAATAAGCTTATGTAAAAATAATTAGACCTAAACAGGTTATTAGGACTTAGAAAATTAAATAAGTTGAAAGGCTTTGGAGACTTATTAGGTTAATAAATCTTTTTTTTTTTTTTGTTAAGCTTAAATGAGGCAGACTCAAACTTAAGAGCATTGCTTAAGTCATGAAAATTAAGTGGAAGTAATGTGGTAGATTATACTATTATAAAATGCTACAAAAACTAATTTTTGTACTCTAAAATTAATTATTTTATTTTTTTATTATTTACAAGTATTTTCATTTCATATTAATCTCATTTAGAGATGGAGAACAATTAAAGTTATTAATTTTTACATGTGCTTTCCCACGAACTCAAATATCTGACATTACAAAGGCCACTCAATCATGTATATATGTATATCTGACATTACAAAGGCCACTCAATCTCATTTTGTTATTTTGATTAAATGAGTCACATTTTGTTAACAGAGTGATATATAATTATAGTCTTATATCATATATATATATATATATATATATATATATATTGTTGAGATTAAAACAACATATTGTCACGTGCAGTCGAAACAGCAATTCATCTGACAATATGTTGTTTTAATCTCAACATTCATCTCTCATTGCCAGGTAAAAAATTACTGTCATGTTAATACTCTTGAATTTCTATACTCTGTTAAATTAGATTAGATGTGATCAAATTGCATTCATTTTATCGCAGTAAGAAAAATGGTCGGCTTTGCATAACGATGGGCTTTTTGTGAAAGTGTGAGTAAGATCCACAGGGCACTCTACGAAGAAGATGATGTCATTTATATGGGCCCCATATTTGTGGTTATAGTAACTCTCTTATTTCTTTTGACACCCTGTTGTTTCTTTTCACACTATTCACACTGCAACTAATTTAAGTGGGAGTGCAAAAATAATGAGGGTGAGAAAAGAAATCCATGAGTAATTCTTTCTAGCTGGACACGAGAGATTAAATCTTGACAGTCAGGATTAACCTGCAAATCTCCACTACCCTTCATGGAAATCTACACGAAGGGTTTCTTTGAACACCTATGGTTTTTCTCCCCCCACCCCATTGCGCAATGGCTACCCTATTATTGGTTTTCCAGAATTGGAAGGGTTTTTTGAGAAAAAGGGGTGTGCCAGAAGAAATTACCTCAACAATATAGCCCAAGTAACCAATATAATCCTTGAATTCTTTTAACACATCTTAAAATTTTTGTTGGCACATCCTATATATTCTAGAATTTAACGTTTTAAATTTACACTTCTAATGCATAGGTTGTGCTAATAGGGAAAAGGGGATTGCAAAAAGAAATCCCTAAAATGGTCGACCCACAGCCTAGTTTCGTCACAGAGCAAGCCTGCGGCTGCTCTTCTTGGACTAGCAAAGCAGTTACTCCCTCTATTTTTCTTTGAAACGTTCGGTAGAGGAAACAAGAATCTAAGACTAGGATTAACAATGGGACCTACTTGATAATAAATTAACTATCTTAACAAAAATAATAATAATAATAAATTAAGTAATGTCCTCGATGCTAAGAAGCATTGTAAACGACACCAAAAATGATAAAATATAAATATATTATTCACAAATCTGGTTACGAGTTTGAATTCACAAATAAAGTTTATGGCATTTACAATATATAATATTTGTTGTAACAACTTGTATCTACTTCATTTTTTTTAATGAGAAACTTCTATCTACTTCATTGACTCTTAAACATAATCATAACCACCAAGAAAGAAAAAAAAAATGGACATACAAGAAATATTATAGGAAATGATTGTGTTCGATTTTTTGTTGGTTGGGTTTGTGTTAGATATATTTCAGCTATTCATTAAGGCATTTAAAAGTGTTATCACCAAAATACATCTCAACCATTCGTTTAAAGCACTTAAAAAAAGTGATATTTAGCTTAGTGGCTACCACATTTCTAATAAAACCCTTACTAACTTTCTTATCCTAGTTCAAATCTTCCAAGGCAACAAGTTGAAATTCTTACATATATATCTCCTCCCCTCCTAACTACGGTCAAAATAAATAAATAAATAAATAATACGTATCTTTTGAGTTGATCTGAATCATTCATCAATAGTATGGTAAAGGAACAATAGAGGGAGCTGAATAGACAAACTGAATCCGAGAATTACTAGATCTTTGTTGCAGTATTTAATTTGGAGGTTGAAGTCTTCTCTCTATAGATCTAGAACTCTTCCAAACTTTATTTTTGTTAGCAAGTTTCTAGTGACTGGTGAACTACCATGACCAAAATCAATAAAGACGTTTATTCCCAATATCTCGAAGAAACTTGCAGTGCCTAAATTCATGTGTTATTTAGTCAAGTCTTTGTAAACAAAATCCAATAGTATATATTCCCAATATCTTGATTATTCTCGGTATATATTTCATTTCCTTCTTTTCCATTCTTTCTATGATAGAGAATGGCAGCAGAGAAAGAAGGAAAGAAGAAAGAGAAAGAGAAAGAGGAAAAGAAAGATGAGATTGAAGTGATCACTGCTATTTACAAAGTTAATCTGCACTGTAAGGAATGTGGGCAAAAGATCAAGAAGCATCTCGTTGTTACCCAAGGTACAATCCCAATCTAATGCTGCATGTCGTTTATTTTATTTTGCAATTAGACAAAACAAGTTGCATTTTTTGATTAAGAAAATAAGAAATCAAACTTGGGATCTCAAATTTATGAGAAATCACATAGAATTATAATGCTATATGCCATAATTGTTCTAATATGGTTTATTCATATGGTAAATACTTTTCTTTCTTTCCTCTTCTTCTTTTTTTTTTAAAAAAAATTTGTATTGATACCTTGGCTATAGCTCTTGATTTAAACATGAAATTTATAAATTTATATTAACTAATTTAATTTGAGTTGAACATAACTGTAAAAGTAACAAAACTCTCCTTACCACATTGCAATTGAAACCCGAGACATCATAACTTGCAAATTTCATTGGTTGCTCTTTACAGATTTGATAAATTTAGATATCTATTAATTGAAATGAGAGCTTATAAATTTAGAAAATTCTGCAATCTTATATTTCTCTCATTCTCATACTTTGTTTATTAATTATGTGATGATTACAACTTTTTTTGTTTCATTTTTTTATTTCGTGGTGATTGCTGGGCAGGGGTTCAGAGTGTGGACTTGGATATGGAGAAAGCAGAAATCAAAGTAAAAGGCAGATTAGACCCATTGAAAATCTTGAAGCTTATAGAGAAAAAGAGTAAGAAAAAGGTTGAGTTAATATCACCAAAAGTAAAGCCCAAGCAAAGCAGCCCTACAGAAAACAAACCAAAGGAAACCAAAGAAGTAAGTTATTCTTTCTTCAATTTTTTGGTCAGAGATAACAAAAAAAAATAAAAATTGAAATATATTTTTTAATTAGGAATGTGAATCTACATAAGCCCTGATATACTATTCTTATAAAAATATCATGAAATATGACATCAAAAAATGGGTTTGAATTTAAATTATGTTTAGTCTTTATATATATATCGTGTTAAATTATACTACATAAAATTTTCTAACTCAATTAAAGTACCATATAATGCACATGATTGAATTTCTTTTTTAATTGTTAGCTTAAGAAACATGTGATTTGGTAATTTCATAAGCTTAAGGTTTTTTTTTTTTCTTTTTCTTTTGTTGTACTTTTGTTTTTATCTTCTGCTTCTTGATCTGTCTATAGAATAAAATAGATATTTCTTCTAGAAAACAGTAGGAAGAAAACTAGTCTTTATTTGAGATTTGGGGTGAAAATAATAATTAATAATTTTTTTCAAACAAAAGTAACTTTATGGCTTTAACCCTTTATTCCAGAAAACTGTGGGACTTGACCTAATGTAATTCTCTTTTCAATCATTCTTATTACTTATATCTCAAGTTAATTTTTAAAAAAAAATTCTAGCTCTATCTATTTATAATAATAAAAAAATCATCTCTTAGAAAAAATAAATTGTCTAATCATTAAAGAAATTATAGTAAAAGTTAGGGTTATAAATAATCAAAATCTAGAAAAGAAAACTATATATTCATTCCTCCTGTCCCTTCAAATTGTTTTTAGATTCTCTATAATGACACGCACGGAATTATTCTCCGAATCCAATTCCATTGAATTATATGGGCTGTAGGCCCCCATTAGGGATAGTTCCACCTATGACCCGACCCATCTGTCCTTAACTAATAGAAATTTCAATGTGTGCTTATCCTCATTATTTTATTAAATTATTATTATAATCTATCTTCAGAAACCAGAGAAAGATAGGATTTGGAATTAGTAATTTAATATCACAAGTAGTATCAATATATACATGTATAACTAATTATTGAAAATGATTTGTTAATAGGGATGGTTGATTTGACAATTAACATCCAAATTACTTATATTCATATGGTCTCTTTAAATTATTTTTTTAAGATATACATAGATAATATCAAGAATGAATTTATTCTAAAAGTTTAAGTCTTTTTTCTTTTTTATTTTTTAGTATAAAATAATGACAAACTAAAAATAGCCAATTAATTTATTATCTATAAAAAAAATTAAATAATCATATGTAATATTATTAATAATTCTCAAGATTAAATGCATGCTCTAAAAAAAATAGTCTGAAATATATTTATTCATGTTCATATTTGGCAACTAATTAAAATTCTCTCTGATTTCAAGCCAATCATCCGCACCATATCGGTGAAGGTTTACATGCATTGTAACAAATGCGAGCGAGACCTGAGAAATAGATTACTGAGGCACAAAGGTAATCCAGAGACTTTCACTATGTTGCATTTATGCTAAATTAATACACAAACCATAGAAAAGACTACCACAGGTGTCAAACTAATTGCTCATTTAAAGATTATAAAAATTTAACTCATAAAATATTTTTATTGAAAAAACTATGTTTTCACATGCCGTTTTCATTTTCACTAGAAACAAATATGTACTAAATATTTGCTAAATTTTTATTTTGGTCTCTTTGAAGTAGTTCTAATTTTGACCAAACTAAATTCAGAATGTTACTTGATTTTGACCATACAATTCATTATAAAATGTTAGAATGACATAAGAGAAAAAAAAAAAAAAGTGCCAATTCCATATTTTATAGTTTGGAACGTTTTTCTATTGCAATTCTCACATTTTAAAAGAAATAATGTTTTGTATTTCAATTGATGGGTCCTCCTCACCTGCCATCAATACATTATAATAATCTTTGATTTTTCAAGGACTATTATAGGCAAGTTGGTTTTATATTTTGATTAACCAATTGCAGGTATCTTCAGTGTGAAAACAGACACGAAAGCCCAAACTCTAACAATTGAAGGAACAATTGAACAAGAAAAATTAATATCGTTTATAAGAAAAAGAGTTCATAAAGGTGCAGAGATTATTTCCTCCAAGGAGGAGAAGAAAGATGAAAAGAAGGAAAAGGGAAAAGAAGAGAAGAAGGATGAAAAGAAGGAAAAGGGGAAAGAAGAAGAGAAGAAGGATGAAAAGAAGGAAAAGGGGAAAGAAGAGAAGAAGGATGAAAAGAAGGAAAAGGGAAAAGAAGAGAAGAAGGATGAAAAGAAGGAAGAGAAGAAGGATGACAAGAAGGAAAAGGGAAAAGAGGAAGGAGAAACAACGAAGACAATAGTACTTCAAGAAGACACAAGAGTGGAGATTAAGATTCATGAAAATGTTCCATATATTATTCACTATGTTTATGCTCCACAATTGTTCAGTGATGAGAACCCAAATGCTTGTTACATTATGTAAATTAACGAATCAAAACAAATACGGAAAAATATTATTTTTGTCCTTAATATTATTTATTATTAATAAGTTTACTAATAATATTTGTAAGTTAACAAAATTGTCTCTCAAACTTTAAATTGTTAACAAACATATTTTTATATGTTAATTTTTCATCCTAAATTGTGATAAAACTTGTTATGTGACATTTTAAGAAGTGTAACATGTAAGCAAGTTCTGTCAAGTATTATTAATAAAAATTAACGAAAAAATATAGTGTGAGAGATAAATTTGTTAATTTATAAATGTTAAGGGATAAATTTATTAATTATATAGTAAAAAGAGAGGGAGAGGGAAGAGAGAGAGAAGGCAATAGTTTCTAGCATTATAAAATATTTAAGGCAACTTTCACTGCCTTGTTAAATGTGAAAATAGAGATGTATTATAATCTCAAATACAGTCCTTCAGATTTTAATGTTAATTTTTAATGTTTTCGTGTGCTTAGAGGTGGCATCCTCTCAATATTTTAGTATGTTTCTTTTTGGCTTTTTGATAAGGGTGAAATAACGCATATTGCAATTTGTATTTTTCTATTAAGATGCTTCATTTTATCCTCTTTCTCTATTTGAAATCATATCAATAGCTAGATCCAAGCTCCACCGGGTTTACAGTATATAGTTTGACAAAAACAAAGTACTTGTTAAAAGACCCCAAAGTAGGTACAAACAATTTAAATGTACGCTCTTCATTTTACATATAGAATATTTTTCTCCTTCATTTCTTTCAAGAAAATAGATTTGTCTTTTCTTTTCATTTGTCTGCTTTTCAGAAAAATAAATTATAAGATAAGAAAAGATAAAATTTAAAGAAAAATATATCCAATCAAAAAATAAAAAGTTATCAAATATATTAAATACATAGATCTATTTGTGACATTCCATTATGTTTTATTTCGTTCTATCACTTCTAAACCTCCCAAACATAGCATAAGGGCAAGAGAATTTGTATTATTTATACTCCCTGTCAGATTTTTGTTGTCTTAGTTTATTTTAATATTTTTCTTCAATTTCAAATATTTCATACAATTTTCGCTTTCACACTATTCCATTTACACCATAAACATCACATGCATTTTCAAAATATATTTTTCTCTAATTCAAAATTTTAGAGTTTTAATATAAGGTTTCGTTCCATTCGTGAAAATGTATGATGGGCGAGTACTTTTATCTTGTCACATACGAAAATATTTTCCCAAAGAAGAGATAGTCCATCATACTTATCTCTACTCAAGAATTGTTTCGACATTAAGTTTAAGTTATTAGAAGAAAGTTTAAGATAAATTTTTTAAACATACTTCAATACATAAAAGTCTTTTGAACTTGAATTATAAATAAATCATATGTTCATTTTTATAATGTGCTGAAATTGTTTAATTTAATTAATATAGTAGTGGCAGAGGATTTGATCTTTGTGAAGTTATACTAATGTCATGTTAAGAATTTGTTCAACACAAAATTTAAATTGTTAAAAAACAATCTTAACACTGCTAAAAAAAGACTATTTCAATCCGTTTTCTTTTCTTTTCTTGATATGTTCTATTTCAAATCTAGAACCAACCAATGTAAAAAGTTATAATTTACTAGATCAATTCTTGAACTAATTTAGAAAGTCTCCTTCTAAACTGATTCTAACAAGAATCGATCTAGAAAGTCCATTTCTAGACCAACAAATTCTATCACAAGTAATCTAAAATCTATTCCAAGAGAAATAAAGACACACTTGAGCAATTTTTTTTTCTTTTCCCAATTCTTAGTACCAAATATAAGAATACAGCATTTCCAACTTCACATTCCAAGATTTACATGTAAAACATTTTATCTCCAAATTGCCCAATTGGTTAGTTGAGAATTCATGATGTTTCTTTCTTGCTCACATTAATTTAAAATTGAACACACGAGAAACTTATAACTAAGGCAAGAGATTGACCATTATGCTACAAGCTACAAAATGAACAAGGGAGATGGATTGCCTATGGTATATAGTAAACTACAGATTAATTTTGAGTGCTGATCATTCAATCTAGCCTGTTGGTTGAATCAAACTTCTTAACAACTGAAACCCTAATTTCTTTAAATACCCTTTCATATAAAAATTACATCAGCTAAGAGAAGGACCTGGGCAATTGAGTAAATCCCTCCCAACTAGAGTGACTTTAAGGGAAAAAAAAAAAAAAATCTAACTTTAATTCCTGTGGCATAAACTGAGTACTTCCCTAACCTAATTATTAACTAATATCATAAAATAAAGCTGATAATTACTTTACTACTGCAAATCCAATTTGTACACAAACAATCATTAATTCAACAAGCAGTGGAGGGAAGAAAAGATCTAACAGTCTATAGATGATAGAAAATGAGAAAAAATCACAAGGATGGGAGCTTAATTTGGAACTAAACCAGATCTGTTCACATGAAATAAGAACCAAGCAAAAGATTCCCCTCTCTCCTGCCCCAAATATTAAAATACTTATCACCAATTCTATAAAATCAGATGAAGCAGTTTGATTTTGACTTCCATTTGCATAAGGTTATAATAAAACTCAAATCTTTCACATGGAGAAAAAATTATTCTTCAAATCTTCCCCATTGATACAGATATATAGCAAGAACGGCCATGGTTTATTTTTCTTTCAGAAATATATATTAAATAGAATAAATATCACACAATCAGGTTGGAAAGTCATTGCTTCTTGGGGTGGCAACAGCCCCCAAAATTTGAAAACTAGAAATTTCCCTTTGATTTCTTTCTTTTTAATTTTGCATGTTTAACCTCTTTAAAAATAATATATATCCCTCTGAAAAATTTATGCTAGCTTTGCTACTGATAACTAACCTATTTTCAAGTGCTAATCTCCAAAAGACTGTATTAATGTTCTTAGAGCTGAAGCATAAATGATAGAATCTGAGGAGATAAATAGATGGGAGCATGACTTTCAAAGATAGAACAACGTAAAATTTAAGACAATATAGCACATGCTGTGGATAAACAAGCCCTTGATAGATAAGAGGTGCCTGAAATAGCTAACTTCAAATTCTATACCATTATCTATCTCTGTCTACCAGCAGGAAGAAGGGATTTCTGCACTTAATCTAGCAATCAAAGTTAGCTAATCTACTTTGAAGATAAGGTAGAAAACATTCCTTGTTTGGCAAAGATGTTTATACTAACTTCATGGCTTTGAATCTTCCAATACAACAGTACTGAACTGTTGACGTGGTTAATTTACTTAACTTATGGTAGAACACAAGATATATACAGCGAAAAACCCGAAAAGAAATTAACAGGGACAATACGCAAAGATCTAATAACCTATATTTTCTCTTAAGAAAAAAATATAGAAAGTATCATGTCAAAGGATTCAAATCGCTTGGTTTGAATAAGATAGTATATTACTATTTAGTACTGCATAGTTTATTGATCAGAAGGCTTTCATAACAACCTTGCAAAGAATATGATTATTAGTTTTTTCCCACTTGTTGATGGAACAACTATAATAAATAATGTAAGTGTGTAAGAGAGAGAAAGGGAGATGTTCAACTTCACTTGGTCAACAGCAATATGATTAAGAATTCTCATTATTAATTATTCACAAATTTGTTGAACTTTTCTTCAGGAATTAGGTTATCCAATTGCTCATGAGGTTATAGTTTTGTTCGGTTTTGTCGTACTAGCCACTAAAATTATTGTTCCACACGAGACTAACCCCTTGAAGAAAGAAACTAAGATAGGAAAGAAAACAATAAACTCACCCTTTTCCATATCCCCTAAAGATGAGTGCTACTGAGTTCAATGATTTATTCCACTTGAGATTAATTCACAATTTAGTCTAACAGTTCAGACGAGAAATTAAAATAAGGGAAGCATTCTACAATTTTTCTCACCAACTAAACCCTTGCAACATGCCTAAAGAAAATCAGATTTGAAATGCAAAATCAGTTCTTCAAAAGTCTTCAAGAGATGGATCCTCAGAGATCAAGAAACAACCTTAAACAACAACAAAAGAAGTAATTTTACAAGATCAATATAATCATTTCAAGATCAATTCCTCACCTTTGTGCCCTAAATTCTCACAATCAGTATTATTGTCGCCCGCCGGAGTTTCCGGTCCAACCATCAACGGGTAACTGCGGCATGTTTAGTGGCAAGTTGAAGAAAGGCAGCCCAGAAGATGGGTCTGGAAACGTGTTGTTGGCTCCAACACCGCCAGCGCCACCGGATGATTGTGGTTGCTGCATCTGTACCGATTCATCTTCATCCAAGGGCAACCTCTCATAAGCAACGTTTGTAAACGAAGAAGCAATAACAATAACTGGTCCAGAAGCAATCAAAGGACCAACAACATTTCCTCCAACCACTTGACCCTGACCACCAGCCAGAAAAATGGTCAAACTTGTAGCACCTGGTGGTGCTGGTGGGGGCAAAAATGACCCTGACAAAGATAGTATCTCAAACCGGCCGTGCAGCGTCACCACCGAGCCTGCCGCTGCCGGCTGCCTCAGCATCACATTGGTAACCGTGCCGTTACCACTCAAAACACAGATCCCTCTTTGCCTCTTCCTTGCATAGGTTGACACCGAATCAAACACATCACAGCCACTGGTAACTTCAAGAATATGAGCACGGAGCGTGTTTGCGCTTTCCCGGGTTATGATCACCGGTGGTTTAGGTTTGTTCTTGGAGCCGGGAGGCCTCCCTCTCGGCCGGCGACCCACCACATCTCCGGGCCCATGATTTGGTGTAACAAGCTCTAGCCCTTGAGGGTTATTGTCGTCTTGGTCTTGGTTTTCATCATCTTCGTTGGATTGAAGGTCAGGGCGTTGAAGATGATGAACAAAGTGAGATGCTGAACCCAAGTCTAGGCCGGCCATACACAAAGCTAAAGAGTAAACAGAAAACAAAGAGAAAAAAATATAGTAAAATATGAGAGAAAATTAAAAATAGTGAACCCTAAATGAATTTTAAATAGCCAATTTTTAAAAGATAGGAGTGCCCAATGATTCAAACCTCAGAACGAATAGAAAAACAAAGGGAATCAATCGAGTACTGCAGATAAATGGAAGAGGATGAGGGTGAAGGGAGAGAGAGAGAGAGAGAGAGATAAAGTGGGTAGCTATGCTGCAGCCATTAAGAGATTAAACTATGTAATAATTTTATTAATTTCTTCGTAATCCACATGAATGACATTTTAAAATCATGG
Source organism: Bauhinia variegata (assembly GCA_022379115.2). Lineage (NCBI taxonomy): Eukaryota > Viridiplantae > Streptophyta > Magnoliopsida > Fabales > Fabaceae > Bauhinia > Bauhinia variegata. The sequence goes on along the minus strand of CM039427.1, from coordinate 10,468,908 downwards.
GGTGGGGTTAAAATGTTTTGTCCATTTGTGTGTGTGTGAGAGAGAGAGAGATTATATTATATGATTATTTTGGAAACCTAGGGTGCCTTTTAATAAAGAGAAAACCTAAAATATGTAATGCCTACCCCGGAAGTAATTCTTGCACATGAACACAGAATTTTCAAATAGTGGGTTGTTGACCCAAAGGCTTCCAATTGTTAAAACAACAAACATTATCTACCTTTAAACGCAATAGAATGTTGAATTTTAAGCTTATTAAGGTCTTATGACTTGTGTCAAGAGCTATTGACTCAAAACACACAGCTTAGTGCATAGAACTATAGTTGAATTAATTGTTAAAAGAGAATTCCTATCAACCAAAAGAATTTAGCGGTCATGATATATGATCACTCTAAAATTGGCACAAGATTATACATATTATTGCTTTAGTTGTGGTGTGCACTCATATTGACATTGTTTTGGCGTTGTGAAAATTGGTAAAATTTATATGAAAACTGTAAGCAGGGTAAAATGTGATTGCAACTCTAATGTTGCACCCCCTATTCAGAAATCACGCTTTGATATATGATTAATTTAAATAATCATCTGTTACCCTAATTAAAATTGTCAGGTCTCTGCTACTCATGATTAATAATGAAAAAATTACCCTACATAAATTTGTTTCATACTTCGTCTACAATTCTCAAGATTAATTTCAGTGAATGGTTAAGATGGGTTAGAATATCAAAACTAATGAGCTAGACCGAGTTAAAAAAAAAAAAATTCTTATCCATTTTTAAGCAATCAATTTATATAACTCAAGCAATTAAGTAAGTTCCGGTTGTTTAAGGGATTTTTAACAGTGCACTTGATGTTCTAGAATTTGCTAACTAGACTATTATTTTAATTGAAATTTAATTTCATTAAATTCTGGCTTCTTATCCTTAATTTATGCTGAGAATTGCTTGAAGTACAAGCGATAAAGTTTCAAAGAAGACTGGTTCTCAAAAAGATATTTTCAGCAATCAGGAATTACTATTTAAAGTTCATTAGAGTTCAGTTACTAGAATGCAATTTGACTCGAATAGAATTCAATTTAATTAAGAACGGAAATCCACAAAAAAAACCAAAAGGGAATTTAAAACAGTTTAGGTTGACTTTCACTACATGATTCTTGCAGCCTAGAAAGAAATTTAGGTTTATTGGAATGATTTTGAGTGAACTGGTATTCGTGACAGCTGGAATTTGAAAATCACGAATGACTTAGTCTTAATGGAAAAAGTGGGGACAAGTAGAAGAATGGTTAGAAAATTTCTTTTGAAAATAAAAGCCAAGACGTCCCCATGAGTAGACCAAAATAAGGCAAATTAATTCAAAACTTTTGCAAATGACATCTTTATCAAACTCTCTTTAGTTACTGTACCCAATAATAATTTTGTTTTAGTTCATGGGCTCACTGTATTTTCATACAATGTTTAGTGTGAGGCGAGATTAATCGTATTTGAATCCTCTAACATTGTGGTGAGAATGTTAAAATAATGTGAATAAGTCTAAGTTGTTGATATTAAATTTAATAATCTAAGTTTTGTCATGTATGTAGGATATATTTATAATTTTTAAGTGCATTATTTATTTTTTCGAAAAACAAATCATTCTACATGATAAAATTTTAATTATTAAATTTAAAATCAATAATCTAAATTCACTTAATATTATTTAACTTTCCCATCACAAAATTACATCATCTAAATCCGAAATTAATGACTATTTAAGACAAAGGTTGTAAATGATATTTTTTTTTTTTTAAAGTAAACTGAACCACTTGGGACTTTCAAACTCAAACTTTGTTTTAAAATGCCTTAGGATATATCTTACCTCCACTGAACCAAGCGATAATTGGAATACCATCCTATAGAAAGGTATTTTTGACTAAAAAAATGGAAAACTACAGACTTGTGATATGAGTTAATGATAAGTCATTATATATTCATGCAATAGAAAAGTTAATTATGCACCGAACCTGAAAAGTTGGGAGTCATTCGAGTGTCAATTTCAAATCAAAATCAAACAGCGCACTAGTTTTGATGTTTCTCTTAAAATTCTACTTGTTCTATGTTTGTGGCCTAGTGTCACTTCTACCATATCGTGCAGAGCAAAAAGTAGCGCATCTTTGCTTTGCAAGGGCCATAGAAGATGTAGGGTAACGTAAATGATTAGAGTAAAGAAATTTAGACTAAAATATTGATGCTTTTAGTTTAGACTTAATTTTGATGTTTTTCTTTTCGTTGTTTTCTTTTTTGTAAAAAAAAAAAAAAACAAACACAGATAAATTAATAAAAGTTATTTTAATTTAATTAGATATTTTAATTTTGAGCTTTAAATAATACAATTACGTTAAAACTTAATATAATTTTTTTTTAATATCATTGTAGTTCATTAAACTCAAATTTAGATTAATCAAAAAGAAATAAAAATACTGTGGCTTTAATATTTAAATGTATAAAGTGTTAAAAGATTTTTTTTTATTAAAATAAAAAATATTATTTGCACATTTATAAATGTATACTCAATTTACATATTTAGTTTGTATTAGTCATTTACAAAGACAGAATTGCAAATAAACAAATAAAAAAAATTAAAAAAGCATAAAAGTAGATATAAATATAGAGTTATGTAGTAATATTACTCAATAAAAAATTGTATTGTGGGTTGGGTCATGTTATCTCTCTAATGGCATTATTCAATGGGTTAATCATCTTTAATAATGTGTATTTTAGGTAAAAGAAAAAAAAAATAGAAGCAAGCGTTAGGCTACTTTTTGGTTCATATTTAAAACAAAACCAATGCTATTTCAATAATATATTTTAAAAATGTGGGATTCATCAGATATAAAAATAATTTTTAAATCTTTATATTTAACAGTTTAATTTTTTATATTAAATTAATTCTAAACACAATATTAGTATCCCTTTGACCGATTATTACAAGAGCCGAAAATTTAGGTTGAAATGCATTTTAAGATCGAGTATTTAACTATTTTATTGACCAAACATCGATCATTGTTGTAATGATTTAGCCAAAAGGATGTAATTACACTGAATATTACAGTGGAAAATAAACTAAATAATGTAGTAAACTTTGTTGCCAAACCATTTGAAATTTTTTGGTGTTCCTTCGTTTGTTTAAACAGTTTTGCAATTTCCAACATTTAGTATCGTTGAAAAGTGTTCCAACACTTGCCTTGGTCAGTACATATTCTTTCAATGCCTTGGATGCATTGTATATTGACATCTTCACTCTATTTTAACATATTTTAATATAATAAAATTTTATGTTTCAAATCTTGTCTTATAAAACAGTGATTAGTTAAGTTATATTAATTTATTATATATTAAGTAATCATTGTTATATGAGATAGCGTTTGGGGCATGATTGAGGACATATAATTTTGTTTTTTTCTCGATATACAGGTGTTGTAATTTTATTTTATTTTTTAACAAAAGGGGAGAATAGTGAGCAATTGGATGATATTCTACTAAAGATGCAGAATAACATCCAAAGGCTAGATTCTATCCCTAAATGTGCGAACATCTTTTGTTTCATTTAAATCTTGTCTATTTTTTTATTATTAGTTTAAGAAATTATAAAATCACACAATTTCAGTAATTTAATGAAACTTTAAATATCATTTTACAATTTTTAACCAATAATAAATAGTGCAAAAATATTTGAGACATCAAATTGGGATATAGGATGTGCTCTCCCCTAAACAAGACTTAACAAATTTATCTTTCATGATTCTTGAAATTTAGAAGGCAATTGATTAATTGTGTCTAAGAATGTGTTTATTTGTATTAATTTTATTCGGAAATATAAGATTAGGTTATTCTGACTCAAGCGTACACGGTGCAATTAGTTTAAGGATATTTTGAAAAATTGATGAGGTCTTAGGTCATCAAATCCTAATTCTCCTAAATCCTTAATTGACCAGAAATTCTAACTTTATCTAACTATGACTAAAAAAATATAACTAAACTTAAGATATGAGAAATTCAAAGACTATATATAATATAACTAATAGCTAGCTTTTTGATTAACATCTATCCATTGCTTTTTCTTCACTGTCGAGATACCTTTTCATAAAGTTGGTTTTATGTAGAGTTTAATAATTTTAATTATTATTCTAAGCCTTGCATGACTTATTGCAAATCATTGAGTGGAATGTTGCTGCTATAGGTGTTTCTTGTCTAAGTTTTGCACAATTACTGAGAAATTTTGCATGGTTTGAAAATTTGTTCTATGTAGGGTTTGATGACCGAGTATTATTTTTAGTCTTCCATAAGTTGTTGCAAATTTGAGAATATAACTATGTTTTGCTTAGTCATTGCCTAAAAATTATTGGCATGGTTAAAAAGTTAGTTGTATGTATATGGATGACAAGTGGTGAAATGATATTAGAAACCTATCTAAGAGTAAACATAGGTAGTCCACTATTCTTAGAGAATTGCATTAACCAAGTTAGGCACATAAGCTTATGTTTTTAGCATTTATATCACCTTTGAACTGGTGATTTCACTGATTTTTTTTTTTTTTTTTATGTTACAATAGAGAATCAAACTCTAAATCTTCTAAATACTACTGAAGGCTCTCACTACTAACCTATACTTACCTATACTTAATGGCTTTTGTTAATTTTGGGTTGATTAATTATTAAATGTTAATAAAACACTGAAAATTACAATTCCAACAGAACAAAACTGTTAGCTAGAATCCTTGATAGATGGTGAAAAGAAAATCTAAATATTCCAACAAAGGACTGTTTGAGATTTTCAAATAAACTGTAATAAACTCTAATGGCCACTCATAAGTGACTGCACCCATTTAATTTAATCTGTGGACCATTCAACTAAGGTCAGCTAACAATAATATGCACTATAGAGTATCAAGGGCCATAGTCCTAACATCTAAATATTTTCTTATTGACTAAGGGATCTGTATATATTTTATTTAACATAGTTTGAAATACGAAAAGTAAGAGAAAATGAAAGCTATGGGATGGAAAATCTTGTTCAACTTTTATAAACATATAAAACCAATAAAAATAACATTCATAGTGGAATAGGACTATATCACACTGGACCCTAGCCATTTAAAAATGTTAGTGATGTTGGAGCCAATAATATTCATTAACACTATCATAGAAGGCTCATTTTGACTTTTAGTATTTTTTTTAAAAAAGAAAATGTTTACAAGAAGAAAGAAAAACATGCCAGAAGGTTTCAATCAATTTGGAAATCACACTCGATTGTGGTAGATCTATTTAATATCATTCCTTTTTAAAAAATTTAAATAATTTTAAAATTCAAATAATGAATTCTACTGCATTATGGATCAATAGTGTTGCTCTTTCAAAAGATTTTGATAGTTCAGATAAAAAAAAAAAAAAATGATAGTTATTATATTTTTCTCTTCCCCGCTCTTTTTTCTTTTATTTTTTACTTTTACCGATCTCTTTGTTATATTTTCTCTTGTACCAAGAAGGAGTTAGCTCACAGCAGTATTGGAGTTATTGAGAAAATTAAAAGTGTTCTATACAAAGAAGCTCTGCCTCTTATACAAGTGTGGAGTGCAGGCTTCTAGAATATACACCGCAAACTAACATATTAAAAACTACCTTCAAACTATACAGCTTGGGCTGTTATCCAACTCAGAAGCCGTAAGTGGGAAAGCAAGAAAAACAGAGAGAGAAAGCTTGGAGGAAAAAAATGGTATTGTATGAATCGAATAAATTAGATATACATAAAGAACTAATTAGTTTTTATGTACAATTGATACTGTGAACAAACTAATTAAATTAATGTGAGCTCGAGGTCCTATAAATAATGCTAGGCCATTAGATAATGATCTATATTATCCTATCCTATACCCCCTCAAGCTTGGGGTGGGAAGCAGACCAAGCTTGCCAAAAAGCTCATGATGACAAGGACCCGGAAGGGACTTGGTGAAGGCATCAGTTAATTGATCATAAGTGGGAAGATATGAAACATATATAAGACCATTTTGCAACTATTCCCGAACATAATGACAATCGATATCAATATGCTTGGTGTGCTTGTGGAAAACTAGATTTCACGCAATGTGTACGGCAGCTAGATTGTTACATTTGAGAGGGGTGGGAGTATTATTGGAAACACCAACAGTAGGTAGTAGTCTACTGAGCCATGCTAATTCAGATGTCACTTTTCACATGGATCTATATTCTGCTTCTGCAGTAGAAAGGGAAACAATGGTCTACTTTTAGATTTCCATGAAATAGGACAGCCCCCAAAAGTAACAAAATAACCACTGATCGATCTCCTAGAAAATGGACAAGAAGCCCAGTCAATTTCGCAATAAACCACAAGAGAGAGATTTGAAGAATTATTCATGAACAACCCTTAAATAGGATGAGAGTTCAGATATTGTAGAATATGAATGGCTACTTGAAAGTGTGCTTTGGAGGGACTTTCGTTGAATTGATTGAGTAACTAAACACTGTGGGCTATGTTAGGTCTTGTGTGAAGAAGAAAATTGAGTTTGCCAATTAACTGTTTGTAAATGGTAGGGTCTGGAAGTCGATCAGGCATGTCTAGTGTGAGCTTTTCATCATGAACGAGAGGTGTAGAAACCTGAGGCAAAGATTCCACCTAAAACTCATGGCACAAATCCATAGTGTATTTGCACTGAGTAATCAAAACACCAAAGGACAAATGGATAAATTCCAAGCTAAGAAAATAGCTAAGTTGGTCAAGGTCTTTAATTTTAAAAGAATGTCATCAAATCACTACAAGTAGCCAGAATGTCATCAACATATATGGAAACAATGGCAATATTCATATCAGCGGACTTGATGAAGAGAGAGTAATCATAAGGAGAGTGAGTAAAACCTCATTGTTGAAGGGTTTTAGAAAGTTTGGCATACCATTGTCTTGAGGCTTGCTTAAGGTCGTACAATGATTTGTTAAGTCTACAAACCAAAGAGGGATCAACACAATTCAACCTAGGTGGAATTTGCATGTAGATTTCTACATGAAGACCACCATGAAGAAATGCATTATTAACATCAAATTGGAACAGAGGCCAAGATCTTTTGACTACTAAAGCAACAATTAATGGTAGTACATTTTACAGCTAGAGAAAAAGTTTCAGCATAGTTTTGCCCTTCTTTTTGAGTAAAACCTTTGACAACCAGCTTAGTTTTATATCTTTCCACTGTGTCATCTACCTTTCTTTTTATTATGTATATCTATTTACAGCTTACAGGATGCTTCCCTTTAGGAAGTTTAACAATCTCTTATGTCTTATTAGCTTCCAAGGCTTTAAATTCATTAGCTATTCCTTCCTCCCATAAGGGTTTCCTAGCAGCTTGTCAATAAAATTGAGGTTCAAACTCACATGAATCTAATTGCAACAAGGATTGATCACAACTAGTGAATGAACTAAAACATACAAAATTTGGGCCAGACATGCATTTGTTATTGTGTGAGGACAACAATCAAGAAAAGTATCAATGATAGTAGAACTACATATGTAATCTTGTAGATGCTGAAGAGGTTTCACTACTCTATCAGATTTTTGAAGAGTGATGTTGTCAAATAGTGAATCAGTGGGTGCTGAGGGTAATGATGGGGAATATAAAGGAGGACAAGGAGAAGAGGAAGAACTCAAGGAAAGTGATAAAGGGTGGGATTGAGAATCTTGTATATTAGGGGGACTGAGAATTATTAGAGACATTTACAGCATAAAATTCTGTGGGTTCCTCAGCTAAGATGTTAGGGAATGGAAAATCAATATGAGTAGTAGACTGAATATGCTAAAAGGAAAGAGATGTTCATGGAAAATAACATCTTGTGATATTGACACCTGTCTAGTGGTAAGGTTAAGGACTTTAAAGGCTTTCTTCGTAAAAGGATAGCCTAGAAAAATGGCATGAAAGGAGCGTGGTTAGAATTTATCTTTTCCATAAGTAAAAGTAGAAACAAAACATAAACACCCAAAGGGTTTGAGGTGAGAGTATGAAGGAGGATGGCCATATAGGAGTTAATATGTTATGTTATTTTGAAGGACCTTAAGGGGCATTCTATTGATAAGATATGTGGCAATGAGGACACTTTCTCCCCAGTAGCAAATGGGAAGACTAGGTTGAAAAAGTATAGCTCTGGCCATCTCGAGGAGATGCCTATGTTTTCTCTCAACTATACCATTTTGTTGTGGTGTGAGAGCAAGAAGTTGGTGAATTATTCCAATGGAAGAGAAGAATGTTTAACCTTCTAAGCTACTATCTAAATCATGGGCATTGTTAGACCTAATGGTTTTAATGGTGGTAATGAATTGGTTTTTGATTAGTTTCACAAAGGACTTTAAGACAAACAGGGCACTAGATTTATTTTAGAAGATGAACCCAAGTACTTCCACTATAGTTATCTACTATTGTAAGAAATAATAGATAACCATCATATGTTGATGTTTTATAGGGTCCCCAAATGTCTACATGAATTAATTCAAAAAGTTTCATAGTTGTAATACTACTGGAAGAGAAAGGAAGACAATGTTGTCTAGCTTGATAACAAATAGTGCAAGGAAAATGCGAATTCTTATTATTGTCGTATCTTTGTACATCAAATGGTAAGAAATTGAAGTTGTAAAATGACATCATTTGGACTAGAAATGGATTTACATTTGTGAACAGATGAATATAGAGAAATATAAAAGAGGTTGAAGACAATGATTGCTTCTGGAGCACCAGAAACAAACTTCCAACTTTGTCACCGAGAACCAAATGTCTCTTCATTGAAGGGGCATGTCGGAAATAGAACTTATCAGAAAAAAAATACTAGACAACGCAATTAAGCTATTAATTTGTCAACTAAAAGAAGGTTAAAATGAAAGGAAGGAACAAAGAGAACATTGGATTGAATAAGATTAGGGAATAAACAAACTGTCCCTACTGTTTTAACAACTCCAACATGGCCATTCGAAAGAGCAATAGAATAAGGAACCTTTATATCTACAACATTAGTAAAAGCATCTATATTATAACAAATGTGATTAGTGGCACCACTATCAATTATCCAAGTAAATTCTGTCATATACCTTTTTAGACGTAGCAGCGTTAAGCAGACTACTTGCAAAATAAGCCGCTGCCATGTTAGATGTGGCTTGATCAATTGGTAACTTCATCTGCTCTATGAGAGTTAAAATTTGATTGTAGGGTTCTGCAGAAAACTGAGGAGTAGGATTACTTGGCTATTCACAACTGTCCCCTTGAACTAAGGCTGCAACTTTCTTGTTTCTTTGAAACTTGATATCTGCTTGATAACCATGCAGTTTAAAGCATTTTTCTTAGTGTGTCCTGCCTTTTACAGTAAATGCAGATTATGTTGGATTTCTTAGATTGAGCATTCATTGTAGGAGTAGCACTGAATCTATTTGCACTGGTGTTCATAGCAAAATTATTAGAGGATAAAGGAGCAATTGGAGCCACAATTTCTTTCTGCTACTCTTCATGAATCAACATTGCATATGCCTAATTTATGCTAGGTAAAGGAAGCATCATGGGAATGTGGCCTCTAACTGCAACAAAACTATCATTCAACCCAATAAGAAATTGGAACAATTTATGACCCTCAAGATACTTTGTTAAGGCTCTTGCTAAACCACAATGACAATCAATCAAAGATTAAAGAGCACTCAACTCTTCCTAAAGTCTATTAATTTTGTATAGTAAGAACAAATGTTGTTTCCTCCTTGTGTGATAGAGAATAAATACTTTTTTGTTTGATAGATTAATGCACCGTTACTTTGTTCAAATCTTTCAATTAATTCACACCAAATTTCCTTTGCTGTAGGCAGATATATCACAGTTTCAGCAATTTCCTTACTCAAAGAATTCAAAATCCAACTGATCACCATAAAATTGCACTTATTTTAAGATCCTAACAGAGGAGAACTAGAATTAGGCTTATTGACTTTACTAGTGGTAAAGCCTATTTTGTTCTTGGCAGAAAGTGCAATGACCATAGCCCTTTTCCAAGCACCGAATCTAGTCCCACCGAACGATTTAGAGACCAAAACTATGCTAGGATTGTCAAATGATTGAAGTTGCAGCAGGTTCGCAGAATCAAAATAAGGTTCGTCACCAATTCGTGAAGATCCATCGTGAGAGGGATTGTTTGTCATGATTTTTCAAGAAATAGGTTAAGAGAAGCAATTGCTAGAAATTGAAAAGCAAGAATGAGAGAATTGATCATGGACCGAGCAAAAATGTCTCTAATACCATGTTATCGACCTTAGAAGCCATAAGTAGGAAAGCAAGAAAAACAGAGAGAGAAAGCTTGGAGGAAAAAATTGATATTGTATTAATTGAATGAATTAGATATACATAGAGAACTATATAGTTTTTATGTAAAACTAATTCTATGAACTAACTAATTAAATTAACATGGGGGGCCCTATAAATAATTCTCGGCCTATTAGATAATGATCTATATTATCCAATATAGGCTACAAAACGTATCAAGTGTACAATAAGTAACAAATATGCTAACATGCTTGGCTTGCTTGTCATGGCGTGTAATTTACAGGGATATAGGGCCTAGCTCAAAGAGTCTTCTAGTTGCTCATTAGAAACAACATGCTATGGGGAGATAACATTAGTTATCTCAGATGAAGTAGCAATCTACCTTGATATGCTTAGTTTGTTCATGGAAAGCTGGGTTCTTCGCTATCTAAATTGCAGATTGTTAATGGTTATCAGTGTAGTTGGACATGTTGAGGAATGGGAACTCTGAAATCTTCAAGGAGAGCAAGTAGCCAAATAGTCTCATATGAAGTGGTAGCCATGGACCTATATTATGCCTCGAAGGACTTCATGAAACAATTGCTTGCTTTTTAGATTTCCAACTAATCAATGACTTCCCAATGAATATGCAGTTATTAACCTGTAATAGATTTTTCAGTTTCAATGCATCTTGCCCACTCGTTGTTGTAGTATATAGTGAGTTTGAGAGGAGAATCAGCAGCCATAAACAATGCCTCTTTTCCTGGAGCTTGTTTAAGGTATGATAGGACATCTAATACAGCATCATGGTGAATTTTTGTAGGCTTATGCATGAATTGAGCTAGAAATTGCATAACATAAGATATATTCGGTCTAATAAGGGTAAGATAAAGCAATTTTCCCACAAGACTATGATAAACTAAAGGTTCAGATAACAACCCCTCTGTGGCATGACAAAGTTTGTGGTTAACCTCTATTGGAGTGTTAAATGGTTTGTAATCCGATAGTTCTTGCTGAACTAACAATCCAAGTCAAACTTCTTTGGGAAATGGAAATTGCTTTTGAACTTTGTGCTATTTCAAGCCCAAGAAAGTACTTGGGTGGGCCAAGATATCATAATTTGAAAGCTTGTTGCGAGAGACCTTTAATATTAGAAATAGTTAATTTGATCCTTGGAGGTTGCCACCACAATGTCATCAACGTACACAAGGAGAGCAGCTAAAGAACTTTTAGCAATTCAAGTAAACAAGGAATAATCAAACTTTGATTGAACACAACTACGAGAGATGAAACACTTAGTAAGCCTAATGTTCCATAGTTGGGAAGCATGCTTTAGACCATAAAAAGACTTGGTTAATTTGCAAACAAGTTTTTGACATTTGGGAAAAGCAAAAAGGATAGATCCTTTAATTTGGTAGCCCTATAGAATAATTTCATACAAATCTAGCTTCTTTGCTGGGCTGCATCTCCTACGCAGTAGATGAATGGTCACAATTCACCTTGGCCCAAATTGAAGTAAATCAAGGTACTTTTAATGTCATTTCACTATTTTGCAGGATCAATGCACCATAAGAAGCCAAAGGGAACAAAATTCAGCATTTCAGCCAAGCCTAGCGTCGTGGCACCATGTTTTTCCAGCAAGGGTGCTAAGCGTGTCGTGGGGTGCCATGGTGAGGCAGCTTGGACAGATTGGGCCCAAACAGCAACGTAGCACTAGAAAGTCCATGTAGAAGAGTCTTGAAGTCACTGAAACACAAAACTGAAGTCTTTGAAGCCAACTAGACTGCTCGGAGACACAGTTTAAGTGAAATTAGGAATTTCAGGAATTAGAATGTAAAAGATGTTGGAAACAGTAACCTTTGGCTACTAACATAACCTTTTAATGCTCAATGTTGCCATCAAAGAGGAATTTGGTTTTAAGAACCCATTTAGAACCTAGGGGTTTTTCCTCAATACTATATATACGTAATTTATTAAGAGGAGGAATTCAGCCATCTTGTGTGATATGGACCAAAACCAAGGGTCCAACCCAGATAGCTCATAATGTGGACCAAAGTTGAGGGCTCGGCCCAGACAACAAAACTAAGATGAAATTACAAGAAAACCCCCACTATAGAAGTAGTATAAATAGAGGTAAACAGTTAGATATGCATTTCAAAAATCTTAGCTTATTTAGATACTAATTTGAGCGTCTCAGGCATTGCACTTGTTCTTCTTGTTTGCAGGAGCACTCAAGACTCATACCAACTAGGGAACCAGCTCCACCCAAAAACCCAACTCGCCCAACATCTGACCTAACTTCAAGGACCTGTGAACATTGTGAGTAGAGGAGAGTTGTACATTGCTATGAATAAGAACAACGAGGGGAGTATCTCAGTAAGGAAACAAGAGAGAAATGCGTAAAGTATCAATTTGATTACTTTCTTTTAGTTAATGCTTTTCTTTTTCTTGAAAAAAATAAGAACTTATGTTTTGAGCAAAGGAAGAATAAAACTTATGTTTCTCATCCGAATATACCTTCTCTTTGTCTCTCGTTTTCAAATCCATTGAAATCAATTGATCATCACCACATGTTGCAGCAACTTCTTCGTAACCCACTTCCTCTGCTCTACAAATGACAGTTTACAAATATGAGCCCTTCTTTGTGTTTAATCAGTTATATTTTCCACCATATGCCCTGAATCACCATTCACCAAATGGGGAATTCCCAAGAGATAATAAAGAAGAAATAAACAAAGATAAGTGGTATTTGTTGATATGATTTTGATTGTTAACTATTACTCTCTTTGTCCAAAATCTTTTTCTGTTTATAAAGTTTTAGTACATAGATTAAGAAAAATAAGGTAATACAAAAACTATAATAACCTTATTTAATTATTTCTAGTTTATGGTGTGATTAAGAGAGAATGTATACGTTACTTTTAATTAAATAAGAGTATACATAAGAAAAAATAAGTTTGACATAACTTTAAAATTTAAAAAGTGCAATAGTACATTTTATGACCAAATAAAATTTCTCCAAAACAACAAAAGAGAAACTAATCATTGAAGGAGGAAAGGAGAAGGGAAATGTAGAGAAGCGCAACAATGAATGTGGAATGTTTACAAAGAGAAGTCTTCATTTTTGCTGTAAACTAAAGGCTCTTAATGGTACTAAAAGAAAGTATTTTGATGGGGTTGTATACTTTGAGAGCCAAGCCTTGTTTTTGAGAATCTTCCAGTTACAGCTATATATATTTGTCTCTTCTTCTTGTTATGTATCCTTGTGGTGGTGCACAGGCCTGCTGGTCAATAAGCATAGTGAAATATGCTTGGAGCGGCACAGCCACTTTTCATTTTCATTCTAAAAAAATTGAATCTGTGTATGTTATATGTCTATAAATAAATAAATAAAATCTGTCTCAACCAAAAGATTAATAAGAACTATGTTTTAAGTTGTTACATTTTCCTTTGGTTTGCTCTTATAATCTTTCTTGTATTAGAAATTAATACAGTTGCAGTTGAAATTTGTTGATTCAAAATTCAAACCCTCGGTTGCAACTGAAATATCAAATTAAAGTGTTACTGATAGACTTTTGTGGTTTTCGGTTTAGATAAAGAAAAAAAATTTAGTAGAGTTGAGATTCACCAAGACTACAAGAAGTTTTAGTTAGATTACTTACATTATTACTTGCAAATTATCTATTAATAATTTCTTTATATTAGTATTTATAAATTATTTATTAACAAAGTCTTTAAATTAAAATAATTTTTTTTTCCTGTGGTTTTCCAAAAAAAAAAAAGAATGCTTGGGCTGTCTTTATAGTTATGGATTCTTCTTCGAACCAAAAGGGTTTATGCCATAATTCATCAATTTAAAGTTTTAATTGGATTATCCTAAACCGCTGATCTTCTCATTAAAGGTTGGCCTTTTGTTGGACTTAAGGGAAATCTTTTAGCACTCCCCATAATTTCTAACCCCACACCCTAAGCCCTAAAGGGTTATGCCATAATTTGTTATGGTGCTTAGAAGATAGGCCGACCACATTTGTCCTCGCATTGGGCACCCGAGTTTTTCTATTTTTGTTAAATTCTATTCTCAAACTAACCCATCTTTGAAGGGGTTTGTGGAAATTGGATTTTTTAATACTTTTGGAAAATGAGTTTCCGAATATACATAGAATCCTTTTCCAAAAATTCAATTTATATGGAAAAAATCATGTGTTTTGGAAATTCAATTTCCATAGAATTCAAAGTTTTAATTTCTACACTTTTTATATTATACACAGTCTGAAGATCAATTTTTGCGACCACCAAATAAGCACTAATAATTATCTTGGAATTTAAATTTCCACATTCACAACTCCATAATTCTTTGAATTTAAAATTCCATAGGTCTAGAAAACCAATTTTTTCACTTGCACAACTTTATGCTACTAAGAATTTAAAATTCCGCAAGTCTCCACTCATATAACATAGAAATTTAATTTCCTCTATTAGTTCTTGAAATAATTCAAAAACTGATTTTCTGTCACTTGTATACACTCATTTATGTTATTTATATACACTCATCATTATGTTGTGTAGAATTTCACTGTTTGAATAATTACTGAAAATTTTTGCTTAATTTCAAATTTCCCAGAGTTCCATAATTTCATTTTCTTTTCGAGTATTTACAACAACATTTTGTGTAAATTAAAATTTCGCAAACTGATAAATTCTGTATATATATATATATATATATATATATATATATATATATATATATATATATATATATATATATATATATATATATATATATATAAAACAAGATGAGTGTACACTTGTATAGAGCTTCTACCGGAGCAGTAAGAGACAATAATTGAGTAACAAAAAATTGATGAAGCAAACAATTTTATAGAGGAAAAAAGAGAAAGTGAATGTAGAAAATGGTCGGCGGTTTTGGACGGTGGTGAGACGGAGGGTGACAGGACGAAGGCTTGAGGGTGAAAAGCCTAATAAAATGAAAGGGTTATTTCAGTCATTTCACTGACAAAAATGGAAAGGGGAATGGGAAAATTAATGTTAACAATTAGAAATGTAACAAAAGGTAGATAATTTATGTAACAAGACTTTATTAAATTGCAGCAATCATAGTAAAAGCAGGTTTTATTTTTGGTGACATAGTAAACAAAGCTCTGCTTTATTTGATCACTTGTTACAATTATAGTAGCACACACATGTGGTATGAAGCTCACAGAATCCCCCATCAAGATTGTCCATCTCCCTGCAGGTGTCATGGCACCATTGAGTAATATAACAATCACCTCTGTAGAATGCACTATCTTGTCGACAAGTATGTTGTGCCAGAATCATTGTCCCTGCTTATATGAGAAAGAGTGGAAAAAAAAAAATCATGAAGAAATAGACACATATATACGATACTTGTTGATTTGATTATGATTGTGAGTTAGGACATGTTCCATCTCACATGGTCTCTCTCTCCCTTTTCATGGGTCAAATTCTACTTGGTTCTTGTTATAAAACATTTTATAATTTTAATAAAATTGAAGTTTTATTTTTATTATTTGTTTTTAATAAATATTTTGATCATCTTTGTTTTTGATTTTTTATTAAGAAAAAATAATATTAAATGAGTTAAGTAAAATTAAAATAATAATATTTAAAAAATTATGAAATTTTATTAAATATTGTTTTATAAAAAAAATAATCATTCGATAAGATATAAAGAATAGAGACATGAAATTGACAGAAACTGAGGGTTTGGCATTTCCTGCAGTTAGAAATCACTGTAGATCTCTACAGTCAAAGTAAGAAATACAAAATTTTAAATGAAAATGTAAAAGTGAGATAGAAAATATTATCTTATAATTATAACCAACATATCAGAGAAAGGGAGATTAACCTTTGAAAGACGATAGTAGAAGGAAAAGGTAGAGAAAGGCAATATGAAAAGTCTTCATGTTTGGTACAAATTAAGGGCTCTGTAGTACGCAAGGAAAGTATTTAGTGGGTATATAATATATACTGTGCTGGCGAGGCATTGTTGTTAATTAAGCATCTAATTCCGATT
The DNA here is from genome assembly GCA_022379115.2 of Bauhinia variegata. Lineage (NCBI taxonomy): Eukaryota > Viridiplantae > Streptophyta > Magnoliopsida > Fabales > Fabaceae > Bauhinia > Bauhinia variegata. The sequence goes on along the minus strand of CM039427.1, from coordinate 10,452,556 downwards.
GCAGCAATGCATAATACTTGTCTCTGCTTTTTGTCGTGTATTCTTGTGGTGGTGTTGGCCTCCTGAGCAGCAAGCAAAATGAAATACTCTTGGAGAGATACAGCCAATTTTTATTCAAGAAAAATGGAACCTGGACAGTTTATATGCTTTGCTATTTAATATTAAAGGTGTGCAATCTACAGCATTTCTCATTATCAATATTCCCAAAAGGAAAATCTATTTCATTTGATGTTATTTGCATCGAAAGCAGAAGAAGACAAGACATGTGGACCCGATACTGAGGGAAGGGAGATCAATCATCTATGTTAAGCTCATGCTCATTGTGAAGAGAGAGAGACATATATGTAAAACGAAAAATACGAGAAAACCAATCTTATAGCTGAGAATATACTTCGCTTAGTAGCTAGTTTTAGATTTAGGGTATACTCACAACTTTTGGAGGCATGTAAAACTAATCCTGGTTGGACAAAGGAATAGTGCATGTCATTTTTGTTGGGATTTTAGAGATATACTAAATATTAAATTTACTAGATCTATCCATATAGTTAGTTCAATAGAATATAAACTAGAAATGCAAAAGTGTACCTAAGTCTATCAGTGTAAAAAATAAGAGTCTATCGATGTGGAGGATCTCATGGGTTGGTTGATCTTCCAAGTTACTATTAGAGAGAACTGTCAGAGGGAAACTCAGAGAGTAGTTACAGATGGGGAACTATACAACACAATTCTAAAACCCTAGTTAACCCGAAGCCATAACCCCACTTTAAATAGTATTCCCAGTATTCGGCCCATCACCAAAATATGAGTCATTATAATTTCGAGTCTCAGCACATTAATCCCATGACAAATTAAATTAAGCCTATTATTCTTTATTAGATTATTTTGATTGGGCTTTACTAAAATAATAACACACACCTGATATGTTATATGTGTGTACCACACTTGGAATATTTTCCAACAATCTCTCTTTTTGTGCACACATGTAACTACTTAGGCATGCATAATCTAATAAGCACTTAAAGTTGCCATTATTCATAAGCCTAAATAATCTAGTCCATGATTGCACAAATACAGGACCAAATAGGATTTTCTTTACATCCATCATAACTTAATCCATTAATGATCACAATATGAATACATTCAACGACATAGATCAATCATGGGTATGAATAATCACCCTCATAATTTCTATTCTCACTCAAGCATTTTCTATCTTCGTTTTATATAACAAAATTGCCCTTGTGAGCATTTACATCCCTTTCCCTTCCTCTCACCTCTAATCCGTAATATGATGGATTATAAATAATAATTATAAATTATAATCAAAATATTCAGTGACACTTAAAGATTCTATATAGTCCATAAGCTTAAAATACAAACTTGATGAATTTAAAGAATCCACAACATTATAGAACACCATTATAGATTATACAACAATTATAAATTGCATATAATCCAAAATTTACATATTAATGACACTTATAAATTATATATAATCCATAAGCTTAAAACATAAACTTACTAAATTATGGATTATTTATAATCCATAACATTAGAAAATACCATTATGGATTATTCAATAATCTGAAAGACTGCAGAAGTTTGGGGTAAGAAGAAGGAGAAAAGATTTTAAATAGTCACAGAGACAATTATAGCATTTAGAAAAGTTTGAGGATTAGAATAGAACTTTTGGGGTGATAAAAGAAATCTCTAACATGTATATACATACCAACATATTGCAAAGATATTAACTAGCCACTATTAGAACTTATTGCCTTATGTTAGAACAATTAGTATAACTAACACATGTATACATGTATTTTGGTATTTTCGGCTAATAATTTCAATAAAAAAAATTTTTGTGTGATTTTCAAATTTTTTTTTATGTAACAAAGTAGGACAAGGGTTTTTCTATATTCATTTTTTTTTTTTTATAAATATGTACTAAATTTAAAAATATTTATTAATATATACTATATTTTTCACAAGTCGTATCATGTTATCAAGTGCTTTGCTCGTGAACTATATCAGGGTTAGCACCCTTGCCTATTCTTTTATCAGCGCGAAACTAATGGCCTAGTTGCAAGCTGATAGGTAGATATAGAGCGTGTCTCTAGGCTGGGGTGCTGCTAAGATAGGCAGCGATACCATATATTTCTTGAGTTCTTCGAAGGCGTTCTGACAGTCTACTATCCATTGGAAGTTCTTTGCCTTTTTTAGTGCTGAGAAAAATGGTAAGAACCTCTGTGCTGATTGTGATACAAAACGGGAAAGCGCCACTATTCTTCCTGTTAATTTTCTAACTTCGTTTACAATTCTGGGGGTTCCATTTGGCAAATGCCTCAACACTTTTCTAGATTGGCCTCAATTACCCTTTGTGTTAACATGAATCCTAAAAATTTCTCGGCCAAAGCACCAAACGTACATTTCTCAATGTTGACTTTCATTCCATACTTCGTTAGAATGGAAAAAGTTTCACTTAGGTTGCTCATGTGCTGCTCAAAGTTCACTAACGTAGCCAAAATGTCATCCACATACACAGTTAGATTTCTCTCGAGCTGATCCTTGAACATTCTATTCATAAGCCTCTAATAAGTTGCCCCAATATTCTTCAACCCAAACGGCATCACCTTATAACAATAACACCCTTCCTCAGTGATAAATGAAGTCTTGTCCTAATCTTGTGAGTCCATCCTTATTTGATTGTATCCAGAATATACATCCATAAAGCTTAATTGATATCCCGCTACTTGATCTACTAACCGATCTATGTTGGGCAGGGGATATAGGTCCTTAGGGCATGTCGACAGTCGTCCACACAAAGGCTTCCGTGTTGCTCTTCAGCAACTGTTACAATTGCTCCTACTGCTCCTTAGGGAGATGGGTGGATATTTGCACCGTCTGCCCCTAACCTCCCACTTGTATCTGCTTAAATTCCCTGGTAGGCATCGGCCTTTCCTCTCCCAAATCTGCCCTGGCATCCAACTCCACTGCTCTGACTCCTCCTTGCTTGCTGCCTACCTCTTTCTTTTTGCTCGGTGCCATTGTTAAGCTCCTTTGATATAACTACTCCCTAGCCACCATCTGCTCCCTTTTCATTGTTCGTACCCTGCCATCCATCGTTGGATATTTAACCGCTAAGTGCCGGGTAGATAACACCGCCCTAAGTTGGTTAAGGGTCAGCCTTTCGAATATCACATTATATGCGCGATAGGCAATCAACTACCAAAAACTCCACCACCTTAGTTGCTTGATCGGGTCGTTCATCAAACATCAGTTGCAGACGAATCATTCCCACCATTGGGCGCCTTAGCCCCTGAGAAGCCTACCAAGGAACCTTGGTATCCCTTCAACTCTATTTTCGCATTGGCCATTTGCTCAAAAGCCTTCATGAACAAGATGTCTACTGAATTGCCCTGATCCATCAGAATTTCTTCACTTGGAAGTTTACTATCATCACTTTTATTACCATCGGGTCATCATGCTCTTGTTAGATATGCCCGTAATCTTCCTCAATTAATGTAATCGAGGAGTTTGGCCTCTCGCATTTGATCCTCTAGTTTCTTCCTACCTCATTAACTTGGTGGTAATTGTCACAACGTACCCTTTAGATGTAAAACGCTGCGATGAAGAGTGGAACAACTTTTATTTTTAAAAACTTTATTTTTGGAGTTGCCGCAAATTGTTTAAGAATTAGGTATAATTGGAAACTCTATTTATTTTAAAATTTATTTTTTTTATTGGAAAGACATTGGAATGCAAACCAAATGTGAGTTTGGGAGTCAATTATGCGTGAGAAAGTTATTAAGCACCCCACAACATCCGTCGAAAACGGTTACCCAAATTAGTTATGTAAAATAACAATATGACCTAAAATTGTATTTTATTTAGTGCGAAAATAAACATTACAATTTCTGATAAAATGGTGAGAAGATAAACATGTATGCATGAATTCTCTAAATAAACCCAAAGTCCTTCCATATTTCAAGACAGATAAATCATCCCTCTAGATAGCACTTATCCTCACCTACCCTTCCATGATAAGTGAAGGGCCTCAGGACTTTAAAGATCCAAATGCACCCTAATGTGTATGCATGCTAATTACAATTTAAAATTTGGGAGCGAGATACAAGAAAATTACAATGGGGGTGAAAATCTTAATAACTAAACAACAAACTTCTATATCTTTTTCTTTTACTTGAACCTACAATTCTAGATACAATAATAATGAAATGAACAAAGAAAAAGTGAATAAAATAAGATGAACACACAAAGTGTCTTTCAGCCAAGCACTATCCTATTATTTTCTCTATTTCTTTCTTTGTTCCTTTTCTCTACTTCAAACTGCAACTCCGCTTTTCTTCCTTCTTTTTTTCCCCTCAAGTGAGACAATAAAAAACAAAACAATAAGAAATGCCTTTTGGCCGAGCAAGCTAAACTATTCTATTCTTTTCTTTTTCTTTTCTTTTTTTTTTGTTTTAAGAAAAACATGAGTCAATATATATGCAAACAACTACCAAATTCAACATTCTCAAAAAGGCTCAAGCATCCAGACAAATAAGGCAGTAAAATCACTCTATCCTTTGAGAAACCAAACATGGAGTGCAATCAAGGATTAGCACAACTTCTAAAATTGAGTTCATATTCTAAAACTAGCCTGGAATGTCAATATAGAAAATGTGAAGGTTAATCCATCACCAAGCTCAAGCATTCATCCAAATGAAATTCCCAACAAGCAAAATATCAACAAGCTCAATACATTTAAGGAAAGGAAACAATGTCAGTGGCAACAATATAGAAGCCATTCATGTCAACTACAAACTTTCTTTACAAACACAACAAGTAAGAGAATCAAATTCTCCTCGACTATAATTCCAAGAACATCATTCATACAAGAATATCAAATAGCAGAACACAAACAACCACCAAACAGCAAGAATCTACTGCAAACACTCCCTAACAGCAACTCACAGCAAGTGTTCAGCTAAAAAAAAATTAAGTTAAGATTATGGAAACATTTGCTACTGAAATTCTAGAAACACAGAAGTAACATTTTATTATTTTGAAACTAGTATCAATCACCAAAAATAAAAGCCGAAATATCAACAAGAGATTCCTACTCAAGTAGAAATTCAATCGACCTAGAATCAACCAAATGATGCAGCAACAGAGACCAGATTATTTGCCAATGGCAAAAATCTCATGACCAAGAACAAGGGAATAGTCCCAAACATTCATTTGAAAAATAATCATAGAATGCAACAAGGCTTTTAGCCAGTAAAAGGAAAATCATATTCATTAACAGTGACTACCATAATCTAAATCGTTCCACAAGAATCACAGAGACACAAATCCATACCTTTTATCACTTGAATGATCACAACCAATCACATTTAGAAACAGAATTCTATTTCACAAGCAAGTGGACAAAGACATTCTCAAAAACAATCAAACAACACATTCAATCCAAGAATCTTATGTATCCAATGCTCATTGAATTGCAAGGACATCAAACATTTACTAGAATAAAGACAGCATATCCACTTATAATCACAAAGGTCTTGGAAAATGAGGACATAGTAAGCTTTACAAAACTGCTAGGTCAAACTAAACCAGAAAAATTGGATAGCATACACTATTGAAATATCCAGCTTATTGAGCAAACTATTACAAGTCCAAATCATGTGAAACTCAACCATTTTTACTTCCCCATATCAACATTCTCGATAACCAAGTCACAGAGAACACTAACCCATACCTTTTATCACTGGAAAGATCACAGACAATCATATTTAGAAACAGAATTCTATTTCACAAGCAAATGGACAAAAATCTTCTAAAAAACAACCAAACAACACATTCAATCCAAGGATCTCATCTTTCCAATGCTCATTGAATTGCAAGGACAGCAAACATTCACCAAGGCAATCCAAAAACACAGCAAACAAGCTCCAGCAGTTAAAACTAAAGAGTTTACACCATTGACCATTCAATCAACACATTCACCTAAATTAAATTATAAAAGGACCATCACAGCTCTTCTATAACAGATTCCCAGAGTATCTAAAACTCAAATAATTAATTTAAATCACAACAACCCCAAGTAAATGTTCAAGAGCGATGAGCTATACTCAACCATAAAAAAAAAAAAAAAAAAGAAAGTTGCTCCACCTATACTAAAACTGAAATTGAACCAAACTAAAGGACATCACCCACTAACAACCCCTCACATGATATTCTAAACCAAACCAACATATACCTATAACAAACCCACAAATCAGGAGGCAATAAACAAACCCCAAATGCAAAAATATATTTTAACCCCAAGTCAGCTTACAGCAAATTTGAAGGACCCAAACCCAATACAAAAGATCATGTACAGATTTTATTCCATTATGCTTCTAAACAAGATCAACCAATGAATCTCAGAGCATAGGCCAGACAACTACACTGAAAATTAAAGGAGGAAATAACACGATGGGACACCATTTGATTCAATCAATTTTTTTTATTTTTTTAAAAAATGGAAAACAGAAAGAAACTTGCCAAAGAAGTGTGCCCGTTGACCTAGAAGGTTCTCCAATAGCAGCCAGGGAATTAGCGCAAATTTCATACCAATTTATCTAGAGAGGAATTAACATGAAACTCACTAAATAGTACAAAAAGTTTTACAAAAATTTCTGGCATAAGAGAGACCAAAAACAACCATAAAGATACAAGAACATGCATGCTTAAGCTATTTGTCCATTAAAGTGCCAAACATGCTCTTACTCAGTAAATGCAGAACTAATCAAGCAGTAGATGAGGATTTCAAGCAGAAATGGCCGTTGGAATGAAAACAGGGTAGTGACGAAGTTGCAAAGGATAAGTGGTTGTTTGAAAATCAAAGTAACAAATGATAAAGACATTAATAAACCAAAGAACAAAGTTGCAGCCACATATGCAGATTTCCAACAACAGAGACATTATTCCAGGCAAGTTTTCCATGCAAATGACATAAGGATATAGTGTATTAAAAGGCAAAGCATCAAAGGACAAGCCTCACACTCATGGTATATGGGTAACGCTCTAGAATGCATACAAACAGTGCATGCATACAAGCGAATGACCCAAAACAATGATGCAGTAGAAATGAGAAAACAAAAATCACATAAATAATAATAGACTACACCTAAGCCCTCAACAGAAAACTTGGGAACTAGCAAATATCGGCAAACCCAGAAACTTTCAAATTGAATCAGACTTAGACAATCAACAAACCAAAGCACAACTGTTTCTATTCAAAACTTCATCATTGCTTAGAAGGCAGATTTAATGGCGGGCAAACTAGCTACTCACATCACAAGGGGATAAAGAACAGATAAAGAATTCAAGAGGATTGTAAACAGACTTAAGAACAGACTTAAACAGCATCAACGTTCAAACCACATGAAATCTAAACCACAGCTATTACAGAAGGGAAACTACAAACTCATAATCTCTGAAACCAAAAACCTATCATCATAACCTTAGAATAAACAAATTGAAGACTTAAGTTTACAGATTCCCCAAAATCATACCTGAGAACCTTGCTGTCTTCAATCGATGCTTGCCGCCTCACCGTCTAAGACTCTAAAGGTAGAATTCTAAACCTCCAGAGAACCCGAAACCAAGCTCCCCTTCTTTTGTTCGCTCTCTATCTCCTCTTCAATCTTCGCCCTCTCTTTTTTCCTCCCTCTTCTCTGTTGTTTCCACGATCTGTTTATATCTTCCTCTCTCTCCTCTTGTCTCTATTCACACCATTTATTTATACGCCCTATCCTTGGACGTGGTCTTGCTTTTTTGGAGCTCTCTGTTTCGCCTTTTGCCATTTTCTTTTCACTCTGCTGCTGCTTCGCTACCTCTCTTCCTGTTGTCCTTTTCTTTTGTCTTCTCCTTATGCTCTGCTGCTGCTTCTCGCCCGCCTCTGCGCTGCTCTCTGAATAACTGGGATGCGCTGCTCAAAACCCTGCACGATCTCTGCTTCTTTGTCCTACTCTCTATCGTTCTTTTTTCCTTTCCTTTGGCTCCTCTGTTCACTTCGCTATGCCTTTTTTTCCCTTTCTTTCTCTTTTTTTCCTTTTCTTTTTCACGCCCAAACATGTTCTATTTTCTCTTTTTTTCTTTTTATTATTTTCTTTGTTCTCCTAAATTTATTATTATTTTTTAATTATATACATATATATATACATATATACATATATATATACATATATACATATATATATACATATATATATATATATATATATATATATATTTCTCTTCGCTGCTCTTCTTTTCTTCTTTTTTTTTCTACCTCCTTTTTGTGTTTTTCTTTTTTTGTTTTTTCTTCTATTCTTTTTTTTCTCTATGCTTTTCTTTTTAAAAAAATAAAATAAAATAAAGGTAATAATAAAATAAAATTAAAAGTAAAATAAAAATATAAAATATAAAATGTTTGGACAAAATATAGTGTTTATAGTAATGTCTCTTGCCAGCCCTGTAATGTCTCATTTATTCTCCAATTAACATCTTTCTAGAGGCGAACCCTCCTAATATGGTGTTGATTACTTCGAACATCCATCCCCTTTGGTTACCCTCGCCACAATCTCCCCTTCTTCCTTTTGACTTATCGCACTACCTTTGAGGAAACTATTCCTTCATTCTAGGTTGGTATTCTCCAATTACTCTACTTAGTCCAGCTTGTAGCCTGAACTGCTTTAGGTGGCCTTTTTTGGGGAGGTTCTCTATAAGATCCTTTAAAGCTTGGCACTCTTCCGTGTCGTGTCTAGTCCCACGATGATACTTACAACATGTCAATGAAGGGTCTTGTCCTCATAGGTGGTGGATGTTGGGCTAGGCCGGCCTAACAGATCTCGTGTAGAACGTACGACCTAGGTTTGTTGAGAGGTGTATAATGGGCATTGTGAGGTCGAGGCCTTCCTTCCCTCTCCTTCACCGCCTCCCATGCTCTGGCTGGCCTAAGCACCATTCTTTCCACCTTCTCGAAGTTGATATACTTCCTTGCTTGCTGTAGCAACTCCTGTAAAGATCTTGGCAGATTTAAGGTGATACTTTCTCTGAACCTACCTCGTTGTAGTCCTACCATCAACGTGTACATAGCTACCTTGTCTTTGAGGTCCTTGATCTGCAAAGATAAGGTTCTAAACCTTTGTATGTAGGCTCTCAGAGGCTTCATTTTCTTCTTGTCGCAAATTGGCTAGTACTGTTGATGTCTTTTGCAGTGCTATGCTCGTTTAAAATCGCACTATGAATTGTTCTGCTAATTGATCAAAGCTAGAAATAGATTGCGGAGGAAGGTTATTAACCATTGCAGCGCGGCCTTCAATAGTGAAGTTGGGAATGTACGACACCTGATCTCATCTTCAACTCTTGAGATCAACATGATGTTCTCAAAGCTGTAGACATGCTCTACTAGATCAATGGATTCGTCATACGGATCTAACGTCGGTTGTTTGAAGTGGCTCAAGAGAGGAAACAACATGATTTCTGGTGTAAAGAGGTGTTTAGGTTGCTTGGTTGGTGTGGACTAGGATGGTTGATGAGTGCTGCTGTTAGATACTATCTTTGTTGGTAGGGGGTTTGGTCCCAGGTTAGCGGCATGCAGTGCAGACTGTGCCTTCTCTTCTTGCATGGTCAGGACGTAGGTGTCATCCCTTTCCGCTCGGAGCCTCTAGATCTCTTGCATATCTTGATCTCTCTGCTCCCGCAACTCTTAAATCTCCTTTTTCATGTCTTCTAGGTGGGTTCAGCTTATAGCCTCTGGATCCCTGGTCAAGTTGGCTGATCTGGGCTTGGGTGGCTAGAAGATGGGTAGGGTTTCGAGGATGAAATATGCCTTGCTTGATCTGGCTTTTTGTAGGGTATTGGGGTTTGACTTGGCCATTACACTGTAGATCTAGAGTCGCTTGTTCAATCCATGCTCACCGCACTAATTGCTAATTGTTGGTTGGTCAACACGGTTTCCGAGTCTAGCTTTGGTCAGCGCAGTTGATCTCCTTGGGTCAGTGCAAGATCTACAAAGATAAGGAAGAATGGGTGGATCGGGCAATACTTCGACTCCCAAGTCAGTTGCTGTGTGTGAACAATGAAAGTGGGGTCTAGGTCTAGATGATTTTGTCCCTTTCTTGTTTATCAAGTCTTCCTCTTTATAGTGTCGTGGCCTCTGTGGTCCTTTTAGTGTGTATGCAAGGGAGTTGTGGCTATAGCATTGGGCCTTTGGTTCCATTAGGCCCAGCCTTAATGTCATGTGAGGGGGAGGGTCCTGGTGGGCCTAGTCCACATTAGTAGGTAACAAAAATAAAAAATAAAAATCAACATATGCTTTAATTGGCTGTGCATACATGCAACTAGCTGGTGGACACCAAGTAGCACAAGATTGAGAAATTTTTTTTTAAAAGAAAAAAGAGGTACGGTATGAAATTTAGTTGAACAATCACCAAAGAGAGATAGTTAATTTAATTGCATTAAAATTAAAGCATGGAGTATAGATTATAGCTAATTTAGAGAGAGCAAGAGCTATATGATGAAGATATGAAAGTTGGCGAATTGACAAATCTATCATGTTCTAAATGAACAATTCCTTTTAGCTGATTCAAATCCATGTTTACATACATATGCCTACACCCTACTCTGTTTCATATGTTTGTATATATACACATTATTCAGCACTACTTGCAATTCGCAGCGGCAGCATCATCAAGACAACCAAATATCTCAATTCCAAGCACGCCATCGTTTTTGAGAGTCTTGTTGATTAGCCTATTTTTAATTAATTGTTTCTGCATTGTTGAGACGTGTGTTGACTTTGATTACATGTGTTGACTTGTTGGGACAATGTAGGTCAAGCATTTTGTGTGTAAGAGGGGTTAAAGTTTATTTGCCGACCTTTTTGACCCATTTTTGACAAAGCACATCTAGTCAAAATAGGAATACATCCAAGATGCATAATTTTGATGATTAGTATATCCCATATGTTTGTATATCAGTCTTGCTAGAATGTTCCATTTTAATTAACTCACGCTATTACAGACAATTTGGTTAAAAGGAGGGAGGGAAGGAGGGGATTTATGGAGGGGGAGGGGTCTTTTTAGGTTGTAAGTGAGAGAGGAAATGTAAATTTACCATTATGTGAGAAAAATTATAAAAAGAAATTAAAATATAAAGAACAACTTTGTCGGTTTACATAATTTTTTTAACTTCCCTCACTCTTGGAGGGAAGAGATTTGGAGATATTTCGATCTTCTCACCTCCAAAAAGTTGAACCAAATGAGGTGTTTTTAACAAGATCCATTCCTTCCCTTCAAACCCCTGCAACCATGTTTTTCAAAAATTATGATACAAAAATTTAAAAAACAAAATTGTTCGTCAATAAATTATCTTATTTTACTTGTTCATTGCTGGTACAAGACAAGAAATAGTCTTCATGACAAGATCAGAATGGATCAAGAGGGACCAAGGCAACATCTTATAAGACCAAAACAAACCAGCACAACCAACAAGCAAAAAATCAAAAGCTAGACTGCTTATGAAAACTCTTGTTGTATATGATATCTGTTCTTCACTTGGGTCAAACGCTGCTAGCTTCTGTTGACAACTTTCCCGACCTAGCTATTTGCACACTGATTGGCTTGAACATGCCAATCTATAATACCCCATACTTGTCATACAGCAAAAGAAAAATGTCATGATAGACTTGAAGAATCTATCGCGTTATATTATGATGGTTGCACCCCCATGGTGCTCGTTTCTTCCAAGAATATGCTTCCAGAGGCAGAAGATATATGAAGCAGCAGTCTTAGATGAGAGGTAAAGCCATTTCATCACAAACATGATAAAGTTGAGGGAAAAATACACCATCAGAAAGATAATCCAAATGATGAATGCAAATAACTCAAAATGAGATGGAACCAATACTGAAATTAAGGAAGCAGACGCCAGAGATCCGAAGAAGAGAACAAGATAAAAAGAAACTTTGGACGTTGCAGGGTGAAGGTGATGAGAAGTGATGTTGTCAAAATAGTTAGCAAAACAGTACAACAATAGGGCAAACAGAAAGAGCAACATGTTGGGCAAGTGCGTCACAAATGGTGATTTATTTATGGCTTGGCAGTGGACTTGAAGGACGCCCAGTAGCACCGGAATCAGAAATATGAACACAGTATGCCATTGAACTGAGCTGCACAACACAGAGAGGAAGAGATGAGCAAGCTTTGGTTGAAAGAAGAAGAAGAGACGAGCTAGCTTTGGTTGAAATAGAAAGAAACCTTTGAGGGTGGGCCACAAGAACAACGGGATATTTGCTAGTCTTTATGACCCCGCCGCGCCGAATTGCGAGTAGTGCTGAATGCCTTTTCCGCCGATTCTCCTCCATATGCTGCTGCCTTCTCATTTTTGTCTCTCAACTTCCTTCCCTTCACTAGCAACTCTTTGCATCTGTATAAATATACATATAGTATTAGAAAATGTTATGCTTTTACATTTTCTTATGGTAGTGGGTGCCTACGTAAAGTACCGGAAATTTCCCAAGATTACGATTGAGAACCTAAATGGAACACAATCTCAAGTACAATTTGGGATAATATTCTCTTTTCAGTGGTTGACCGCAATATATTGTTTCCGCACGAGTATGTTCCACTTAATTGCTTCCCAATCTACAGTCCTTGATAAAAGCAACAGAAGTTGATGTCAGATTCACTTTTCAATATCCCTATTGGATACTGGAGCTCCATTGACTATTAGAGGCTAAACATAAAATAATACACCAAAATATTTGGCATCTAATTAATTTGAATTTTCTTTTAAAGAAGATTAACTATTATAATCATGTAAAACAACATAACCTAGCATAACCCCTATGAGTATTTAAGTATTTCTCTTCAAAGTGACGACTAAGTGCTCTTCCTCATTAATATATGCTTTATCATGGACGGAACGAAATTGTCGTCAATTTGCCCCTTTACTGTTAATAGGGTCAGTTAGGACGCATTCTGGGCCGTTGAATTTGCAGGACCGAATAGCATTGGTGAAATGCTGATACTTATATGACAACATCAGTCCTTTTATATGTACTTTTTATTTGCATATGTGCACATTTACAGGTCAGGCACGCTGGCCCCATGTTTTAATTTTTTTAAAAAAAACTAAATTACTTTCACAATTTTTTAGAGTCTTTATTTTGTTTTTATCTTTTTATTAAATTATTTATAAATTTATAATGATGTAATCAATTAATAAAGTTGAGTATGCTCAGTTAAAATGACATAGTTATGAAATATAATTAGAACTATAATTAGAACTCATTTGCTGTGAAACAAGGTTTTATCAAATCATATATTATCATTATTTTGACAACAACTGCTAATGCTTTAATATAAAATAGTTCATATGCATTTATGTTTAGTTGTAAGAGATTTGAATTACATGAAGCAAGGGGTTCAAACTACTTTTTTACCATCATGTAATCAATTATCACGAGTAGAGCAATTTAGTACTATAATACTCAATAAATAATAATAATAAAAAAAGCTAGCAAAAGAAAGCTGCTCATGCAAAGTAATGCATGGTTGAAAAATAGACACTCACTAGGCAAAAAAAAAAATAAATTAAAAGAAATTGAATCTTGCGAAACTCTCTGGCCCATTTTAAGCAGTTAATTATTTTTTATGACACATTAAATTATAAAAGCAAATTAAAACGACAGACCGGAAAGAGACAAACAATAAGAGTGTCTAAATCCTGTTTTCTTACTTTCTCCAGTAACTCTTTTGAAACTTGTCACTTTTTTATCAATAGGAATGAAATAGTCAAGTATAGCACTCCATGTGCCCTGTGCTAGTAAGCCGTAATATGACAACCAAATGGATTTTTTATTGAAAATGAAGGCAATATGCGAATAGGTCTCTCATCTTTTTGCAATCTGAACCACTTTTTGAGTCACTGGCTGTTTGTTTCCGTCACAAATCTCCACTTCCCTCTTATACGTGTTGGCTCAGTGGTAGAGTAACATTTACTCCACTGAAAAATATTTCCACGACCCCAATACACTCCTCTATAATAACACTGGCAACCATAGAATATTGGGTTTTGCAATTCAAGTTCTCACCCTGTTGATTCTTGTTCATTGATTTTCGGCATTTTAGGCCACTTAGTTGTGGTCACATGCTTCTTAAGATCATCTTTTATATCAGTAAGCTGTTATAACGTCATTGGAAGGTCTATTGGCAACCCTGTTCCCATGAAAATCCAAGGTTGCTAGAGTTAGGAGGATGTCTATTTTGCAGATAAAACGTGGTAATGATCATCAGTTGGAAACTCAAGGTTAATGCTCTTATTTAATCTATGAGTATTACTATTTTCAGTTTGTTTTATCACTTGCTTTTTGGCTTTCACTTTCAGCTTCTGTGTTATCTAAGAAATTGTGATAGTCACAAAAGAGTTGTAACTAATCCCACCTCGAGTAAATCAACTGTGACAGAGGAAACTTATGCATTGTCTTATGCTTTTACACAGCCAAGTTGTGGTCAGCTGTCTAAGACCAAGAGATGAATATTCAATGACCTTCCATCTTGTTAGTCGATTAAACTCAAATTTTAATGTTGCTTTATTGTATCCTCTTTATTTGCAACAAATTCCTTTTTCACATGTTTACTTCTATTCTCACCCAAATCTTTTGCTATTTTAATTTTATATAACAAAATTACCCTTTGAGCATTTATATTCCTTTCCCTTCCTTCCACCCCCAATTTGTAATATTATGGATTATAAATAGCAATTATAGATTATATTTAAAATATTTAATGACACTTACGAATTATATATAATTTATAAGCTTAAAATATAAATTTAATAAATTTAAAGAATCCACAATACTACATAACACCATTATAGATTATATAACAATTACAAATTATATATAGTTCAAAATTTACATATCAGTGGCACTTACAAATTATATATAATTTAAAAGCTTATAACACAAACTTACTTGTTATAAACCAAACTAATCAATATTAATAATATGGGTCAGGGCTCAAGCAGGCCCAAAAGCTCACATCCCACATTCTCTATATAAAGGATAATAGGGCTTTCAAAAAGGGCAGATTCTGAACATCTCATCATCTCATTTTTTTCTACAATCGGGTTGACCTTTCAACATTACTAATTTACAAATTATTTATAATCCATGACATTACAAAATACCATTATGGATTATTCAATAATTTGGAAGACTGCAAAAGTTTGGGATGGGAGGAAGAAGGAAAAAGTTTAAATGGTCAGAAGGATAGTTATATCATTTAGAAAAGTTTGAGGGTTAGAATAGAACTTTTGGAGTGATAAAATAAATCCCTAACATGTATGTACTATTAGAACTTATTTCCTTATCTTAGAACAATTAGTATAACTAACACATGTATTTTGATGACAGCGGTTTGGGGATTCTTTTTTCACATCCCAAAATTTCAGCTTGCACATCTCATACTGTCTTCATTTGAAATTATCTGTCATTTAAAATATATGCATACGGATTAAAAAATATAATTAATGTGTTAAAATTCTTTCCAAACTTCCTAACATACCCTTGTTTGTTATAGTATTATCTAATTTGTTAATAAATATGTAAAATAATTAAAATTAGTGCAAATGGGATATAATTGAAACACCAGTACTTAATATTGTCTTTAACTTTTAAAATGATAGATAAATTAAAATAAAATTTTCTTTAAAGTGACAGATATAATAAAACGAAAGGAATACATTTCAAAACTTTAATGTTTGAAATATAATTTACACTATAAAAATTAAAGTTTTAAAAATTTAGGAGATGTGAGACTAAAAAAAAATTGGAAGTGCAAAAAGAAATCCCCAGCGGTTTACTAGTGGTTGCTCATAAATACCTCTTTTAACTGCCACTAAAAATGTTATCTTTGTGGCCATGGATATGAAAGGAGCAAAATTGAAGAAAATCTTTTTCCTTAGGTATTTTGGACTATGAATTTCAATATATATATATATATATATATATATATATATATATATATATATATATATATATATATATTTGATGTAACAGAGTAGGACAAGGGTTTTTCTACATGTATATACTACTTTTAATACTTTTTTATTAATATATATTGTATTTTTCAAAAATTAAGATGTTGTGACTTTTGAGAAAGTCATATCATCTTGATTCCACTTCTGTTATCGAAGCATGCCACTTTCTTTTTAATAACTTAAAATGGGAAGTTGTATCATTGTTATACGACTACCCTTTCTTCTTTTTATTTTTTAATGATTTTTTAATTGACATATTGTATTAATTAGTAAAGTAAATAAATAAATAAAAATAAAAGTTATCATATAATTAATTCAAAAATAAAAATAATTAATATTTTAGAAAAAAATGATATTAAGTATTATAGTAGATACTCATTAATTTTAGATTAAAAAAACTATGGTTAGAGTAGTGGCAATTGTTAAGTGAAATTTTATTCTTTAAATACTCATTAACCTAGTCAAATGGAATAAGATAATAAGTATAACAAACTTTTTTTTGTTAAATTTTAATGAAACTACAGTAATATTTGAAAATATTAAAATATAAATAAATAAATATACAATGATAAAGAATACATGTAGAAAAATATTGTAAAATTTGTGTCACCGTTTTACTAAAACCTTAGAATTTAAATTCTAAATTTTATAAACTTATACTTTAAATTATAAATTTTAAAATTTTAAACTCTAAATTTTATATATAATTTAAGATACAAATTTATAAAATTTAAGGGTTTAAAATTTTGGTAAAAGAGTAACATAAATTCTACAACACTGCTTTGCATGTATTCATTAACATTATATGGACATTTATTTTGTTGTGTTTTCAAAAATAGTAACGTGACCACGTTAAATTTTTTTAAATAAAGTTTTACTACCTTTATTATTTTATCTCATTTTACTAGTTTAGTCAATGTGCAATATATTACTTGATATTAATTTTTTATTTAAAAAACATATTAATTAAAGTTATTTTTGAATTATTTATATAATAAATTTTATTTTATTTATTCATTATTTTTATTAATTTAATATTTTAATTAAAAATTAAAAAAGAAGAAGAAGAAGAAGAAGAAGGAGAATTCGTATAACAATCATACGACTTCCTATTCAAGTTCTAAAATAAAAATGACAAATCTCGGAAACTAAAGTTTGATATATATTAAAAAAAATTTAAAAAAACTATATAAAAGTAAAAAAGTCGTATGACAAGATTTAACACAACTTATAAAAAATCATATTGGCACTTCATTAATAAATGTAACAGTTTATTCTCCAAAAAAGAGACATAATTTCTACAAGATGCAAAACCATAAAATTAAATAGCAGCAGCAATAATAAAAGCAGGACTTCAAGTTTTTTTTTTTTTTTCTTTGACACTGTACATAATGCTCTCCCATATATACATGATCACTGGTTAACAAAGATAATAGCACTCACATTTGAAAAACAACACACAATTCCCCCCATTAAGAAGATTGGCACCTTTGCAAGTGTCATCACACCATTCAGAAACAAAACAAGCAACATGAAAGTGTCCACTATCTTGATGATAAAATTTTTCTCCCAAATTTGGTGTCCCAAATATATACAAGAGATAAAAAAAAAGAAAGAGAAAATAGATAAAGATAAATGATATTTAGACAAAATTTGTTGTCTCAAGTTATGTTCTATAAAAATAATAATTGATTAATATATAATAAAATAATACAATTCGATCAATTAATACTCTATAGAACAACATTTGAGATAAGATTAAAGACAGGATTTTTGCAATATAATTATGATTGTTAACGAACATGAAAGATAAAAAGAGACTAACCGTTGAAGAAAATGGAAAGGAAGAAAATGGAAATAATGAAGGTGGAGTATTTAAAGGGAGAAGTCTTCATGATTGCTGTAAATTAAATTAAGGCTCTTAGTTGTACTCGAGGAAAGTATTTAGTTGGGTTTATATAGTGTGAGAGCAGTGCATTTTTGTTAAGCATCTTCCAATTAAAGCAATCTATATGTGTGTCTCCTTGTTCTTTCGTTGCTGGCCGGCAAGCATAGTGAAATACGCTTAGAGAGTGGCACAAACAAATTTTCATTCCCAAATAAAAAGCAAAAATTGAAACATTCTCTTGTTTTGATTTGGAAAGGTGAAAATTAAGACGGAAAAAAAAGAATCGACTGTTTGACTATTTCAAATTGCATCATAAAAATTGCATTGTGGATAGAAAGGAAATCAAATAGAAGGAAACACATTTTTCAGCATAGGAACTCGTATCTAATGAATTCAACTGTTTTGGTACAATTTAAATAATTAAAAAAAAAAAAAGCATCCTAATGAGATCCTAATCTAAAAGAAAAAATAAGGGGGATATGGCGAAATTGGTAGACATTACGAACTTAATTAGATTGAGCGTCGGATGGAAACCTACCAAGTAAGAACTTTCAAATTTAAAGAAACCTTGAAATCAACAATGGACAATCCTGAGCCAAATCTTATTTTCTGAAAACAAAGAAGAGTTCAAAAGGTGAGAATAAAAAAGATAGGTGCAGAGACTCAATGAAAGCTATTCTAGTAAGTGGAGTTGACGGGATTTCGTTTTATTAGTGTAGTAATCATTTCATAGAAACTCTAAAAACAAAAGGATCAGAGATAAATGTATATATATGTATACGTACCAAAATACTATCTCAACTAAATTAATGATAACTATATATATATATATATATATATATATATATATATATATATATATATATATATATATAATGCAAATTTTTTTTTTGTCCTATTTATAAAACCCTTTCTAAAAACTTTTGAGGATCTTATAATAAGAGGTTCTACAAGTATTTATTATTATTTTTTATATTTGTCCTTGCCCACTATTGGCTCTTTCTAATTCCAAAATTTTGATAAAGTTTGATTTTGTATGTTTGCTTATATCCAAACCTCCACTTCCTTTTTGTCAGTTGTAGGCGGAGGCAACTGACTTTAGTTGAAATTTTGATAAGAGGTTCTACGAGAGTTAATTTGAGTTTGTTTCCATTTTGACATTTTGTTTAGTTGAAATCTTTGTATATAAACCTTGTTTACAGTCAATTAATTCAAAGTAATTATTCCTCAGTTCTTCCTCTCGATTTCGCTCTAGAGAGTTATGTTTTCTTTCTTTCTATCTTTTTGTCTTTATAATTTCACAAATTTTGCTCCTCGTAACAACAAAGGAACTCACAATTTCTCTGGAAATCAAGGAGCCTATAGTGGAAGAGGCACAGGAATGCGTTCCTCCAGTGGAGATGGAAGACCTCAATGTCAAATCTCTGGGAAATTTAGCTATGTTGCTATGAGTTGCTGGCATAAATTCGATGAAAATTTCCAACCAAAGCCTAGTGTGCCTCCTAGTCAAAGTGCTCAAGCCTTTACATCTATGACGGATGATTCTGGTATTCTGGGAGAAACTCCATGGTTTCTTGACACTGGGGCCACATCATGCCCCACTAGAGGTTAGCAATCTGAATCTGCATAATCCATTTGCAATCGAGGAAAATCTGGTCGTTGGTAATGGTAAGAAGCGTACTATCCTAAACTTTTGTATGACTACAATTTAAACAAACAAAGGCTCTTTATCGCTCGATAATATGCTTCAGGTTCCCAAATAAACCGCCAATCTTATTAGTGTGCATAAACTGTGCAAGGATAACAATACTTGTGTTGAATTTTGTCCATCTTTCTTTATTATAAAGGCCCAGAACAGAAAAGAAATCCTCCTCAGAGAAAGACTTGACTGTGGCTTGTACAATGTCAGGACTGCTTCTGGAAGCACCTGCATCTTTACTCCATCAGCCTTCCAAATTTTCATTTCAGAACCTCAAGACTCTGAGGCATGCCTTCTACTGTGGCATAATCACCTTGGACACCCTTCTCTTGATGTTGTTAATAAAATGCTTTCTCTTAGTTCATTAACTACTTTTCCAAAATCTTGTAAGCATATCTGTAGTTCTTGTGAGCTTGCTAAAAGCCATAGACTTCCCTTTGTAAGTTCATCTTCAAGAGCAATACAACCGTTTGAATTGATTCATATGGATGTTTAGGGGTCTACTTATAATTCTATAAATGGTGCTAAGTATTTTCTCTTACTTGTAGATGATTATAGCAGATTTACATGGTTATACTTGCTTCGTACTAAAGATGAATGTCTTCAAATGTTTTTACAGTTTCAGTTTATGGTTGAAAGGCAGTTTAATTGTAAAATCAAAATGCTTCAATCTGATAATGGTGGGGAGTTCATTGCCTTTAACAATCTGGTTCAAGATTTGGGAATTTTGCTCAAACTTTATTGCCCTCACACCCCAGAACAAAATGGTCGTGCAAAAAGAAAAAATAAGCAGATTGCAGAAATTGGTTCATCCTTGTTAAACACTGCTAGTATGCCCCTCAGGTATTATTAGCCTTCTGCCTTTCAAACTGCTACCTATTTGATGAATCGATTACCCAATTCTGCAATTAATTTTCAAATCCCATATACCTTGTTGTTTAACAAAATGCCTACCTTAGATAATCTGAAAGTTTTTGGGTGTGCATATTTCCCATGTCTTAGGCCCTATAATCGAAATAAACTAGAGCCTAGATCTGTAGTTTGTTGTTCTATGGGACACAGTACCAAATACAAAGGCTACCTTTGTCTAAATTGATATCCATTTGTCAAGGAAGGTGTGGCGAACAAATCCCTTGTCTCCCATATTCCTGCATATGCTTAGCTTGTTGATACACTGACCAAACCGTTATCTACAGAGGCCGTCTTACTCGACAAATGCAAACTCACAATTCATCCTTTTTTATATAGACTAAAATTATTAAGCTCAGCCCATTCGATATAAATGAAGAATTAAGGTCAAAACTCAATCCAATATTTATTGGACTTGAATAAATTATAAAAAAGTCTCATATTTAAAATACTATAAATAAAATTTTTTATTAATAAGATATATAATTAAAAAATTAAAAATTACCATAAAGCTTTTACTAACCTTTAGGTAAAAAGACCGTTACATTGATTGGGGCGTTGAAGGCTTCAAGCCCGACCCATTCCTTTCCTTTGTCACAGGCATCTTGAAGCGGATTCCCGAACTAAAGACCCTCCAACCCATAAGTATCACCCCATCATAGCCTACAACTTTAGGTCTACCCCTATCTACCCTTTGCTGACCAACCAACACTTCTCCTATGAGTTTGAGGGGGACTATACAATAGCAAGTGATCTAGTTGAGATTAAGTCAGATAGTCTAGTTTGATAATTATAGTTAGCAGTTAGTTCCTGCCAACTGTATTCACAAGTGGCCTTATATTAATGTGTCTGATACGGTTAATTGTATTGATTCATTCACTCAATTACAGAAGCTAATTTCTTCTGACTACTCTCTGTCTCTCTTCGTGTTACTCATATCTCCTTCCTTAATCTCCTGTAAGTCTTGGATTGATGGCACCATTTCTAAGCTTGCTAGGTCTGAGAAACAAGTCTATCTTGCATGGCAACGGAACAATAACATCGTTGCTTCATGGCTTCTCAATTTAATTTTGAAAAAAGTTGTTGCAAGAGTGATATATTGATCCACAACAGTTAACGTATGGAACAATCTGCAAGAGATTTCAATAGCAGAATGGTACGTCGTGACATCTTTCAAATTTTACAGAAATTAATTAATCTTCTAAGTTTACAAGAAAGTGCATATTGAAGAATAATGTAATTATAATTGTTCAACTCATTCAATCAGAGCAATAAACCTCCAATATGACGTATTATAGGTTTAATAATATTTTCACAACTTGTCCCATTTGACACCCCTAAAGACAAGACTTAAGGGGAGGGCGAATTAGGTTTTTAAAATTTCAACAACATATTTTTAGAAGAGTTTTAACCTCTGAATGAATGATTTATTATAAATTTAAATCCACAAGAAATACTTAGATACTTTTACAATAATACTCTTTGTAATTTCAAATCTGAGATACACTTTTTAACATCTCACAACAAACTAAACTAGTTTTAACAAAGTAATATTGAGATCGATCTCACGACAATCTCACACCAAATATCTCCACATCATCTACTCTGGATTCTGCTCACAGAGCTGCATTTTTCGACCATCGATCTTCAAGTGCTGCACAAGAAAACCAATTCGTATTAGGAAACGCAATCCGTGGCTAAAAGTGCCACTATCCAATCAAAAGTTTCTTTTCAATTTTTTTTTTTTTTTGTTTAATCTCAAAGTGGAGTAGCATAAATGAGAATACTAAGATGAACGTCTAGACAAATAAGAAAGGATAGGATACGAAATGATTGCATAAGAGGAGAGATTGGAGTGACACCTATTAAGGAGAAGATGACAAAAAATTAGTTAAGGTGATTTAGATATGTGCAGAAGAGATTTCCAAAGACATCAGTGAGAAAAAATGATCTTATAGTATTTAATCTTAAAAAAAGATGTAAAAGGAGAATTGAAGAAGTTATAAAAAGGATATTGCAGTTAACAATATTTCAAAAAATATGATTTCTAATAAAATAAAATGATATTATGTAATTCATGTAATCGATCTCACCTAATGAGATAAGACTGCTTATTGTTTTGTTTAATCTCAAACATAACAGATATAATAGTTTAGAATTAAATCTCAAATTTTAACAACTTTTTTTAAAACTTAGTTACCTGACATCAAACCTTTGATACTCTCGAGATAAAAAGAAAAATAATTAATTAAGAAAGATAATGGGCAAATAAATAGTTACCATTATGCAGACATCTTGTAGTTGCATTAAGGTTACCCTCCCAGAACCATCTTTCTTCAACTTTCACAGTTCGAAGTTCTGGTGTGCCAGTATCCCCAACAGAGAACCTCTTCATTCTAGGACACAGCTCCACAACTACTTGTTTCAATACTGGGAACCAGAGGAAACCCTTAATTGAACTAAACTAGTTGAGGCTTCGCAAACATTTTAGTTCCAGGTATCTCAGGCTGTTGAATGCAATGTTTTTTTTTTCTTCAAGAGATTCGCATTCCCAAATATCTAGTTGTCTGAGATTGACTAGACTTCTTGCTGTTGAGGATGAAATTAAATATAGCATATAGCAACCCCTTGCATTTCTGAACTAACAATTTTGTCAAGTGACTAAAAGTCACATTGGATGGCACTAAATATATCAGTCCAGAGCATCGACTTAAATAGATATTCTCAACAATCTCAAGAGTTGGGTCTTGTTTGGATCCTTCTATGTCAATTTGTCTTTTCTCACCTTCATGGAATATCTCCTTGAGCGAGCAATATTCAATGCAAGGAGTTATCAAATTGGGCGACAGTTGGAGAATCCAATGTGGAAATGTGGCACCTTCATCCTAAAAAATAATTGTCAAAGAACTGTCAGTATGCTGAGATCACCTGGAAATTCACCTCGCAGAATCATGCGGACATCTTTACTTATTAGATTCAATTCCTCCAACTTGGGAATCACCTATAACTAAAAACTCTAAAGTTAAGTTGTTAAGAATCAAGTCCAACTTAGGAGAAGGAATTGGATCTATTGACTACTTAATTAAAGTGAACCTAATAATATGACAACAAATAAATGAAATCTAATTAAGAACTTCAGCTACGAAGGAAAGGCGTAAAAATAGTTGATATCTTTAATAAACCACGTAATAATATCTTCTCATTAAAAGCTCATTGCCACTTCTCACCTATTATTCTTCTCTCTTTTACTTTTATTAATGATTTATTTGAAGTATTTAAACCCATCACAATTTCCAAACACTTCGTACATGCCATAAAACCTAACAGATGTGTTTACTTAAACTCAAATCGATAGAGACACATTAGCACTTTCATGTGAGTGCAAGTAGTGATATCAAAGTTTCACTAAAATCTTCGCATAACTAATATGTATGCATATAACGTCTTCATTTGGATATTTTAATGATTAAGTACTACCTTCATTTCATAATGTATACTGTTTTAAAGTTTTTGCTTTATTTCAATATATATGTTGTTTTAGCGTTTCAAAACTTTTTTTAATACTCTCATTTAATAAGGTAAAGAAAATTAATGGTGCAATTAATGAAGAGATTAAATAAGGTAATTTAATCAAATTAAGTCAAATTTTAGATGTATTAATAATTTTGCAATACTCATGTAAAAACTTTAAACAACACATATTATGGAAGTAGAGGGAGTATTCTATCATGAAAGTGATTCCACAATCAAACCTTGTGGAAACCAAAAATATGGAGTAAACAATACAAATATAAAATGGTAAAACTATGCTATTGGATCAAGAGCAGAAAATACTGCATCACGAAATATAATTTCAATATAATGAATTATACCAGACATAACTCCAGTTTGTGACAATTCAACACGTATAATGTTTTCAATGAAGGACAATGTAAAGTGAAATGTCCAGCATAGAATATGTGGCTTCATGTAAATTCCAAATAACTAACCTTTTTAGTCGATTAAACTCAAATTTTAATGTTACTTCATTGTATCCTTCTTTAATTCCTTCATGGACAGTGCTTGAAATATGATAATGTCTTCAAGCTGAGGGAGGCTCGTGGCTATGGAGAGAGGAAGGGGATATTCCAATTTTGGACACGCACAGCTTCAAGATTATGAAAACAAAGGATTCCTTGGGCACCTCCACTCCATATCTGTTTGAGATTTGGCAGCTGACCTAGAGTCAAAATTCTAAGTTCTGTGTTCACTTTGCTCTCCCTTTCATCATTTTCATTAGCGTTCAATTCAAATATCTCTTTCAATTTACCACAGCGAGTAACATTGATAGTCTCTAGACTAAAAAAATTTATTTGCATATGAGAAGGAAAAATCCTCAAAATTCTTCACCTCCATTGTTCGCAAACTCCCAAATAGTGGGTATCATATTGTCTTCAAGCTTTTCATGCCATTTATTACCATTTTCTCCAATTTAGGGAACATTTGAACCTGCGATGCTCAGTTTATCAAATCATAAAATATCATTATTATTACAATAACTGCTAATATTATATAAGATTCTCCAAATGCATTTAGCTCAGTGCTGTGGTGTTTGAATAATATAACATAAAGGTAGAGGTCCAAACTTTCTAATTATTTTTTAACCACCTATTATATGTGAGTTGAGTAAATAAATACTATGAAAGGCAATACATCGATGAAGAATAGACGCTAGAAATACAAAAATCCAAGTTTTGAATACAACTAGTAAGAGTATTGTAGGACCTAGTAAAAAATGAAAGGAACTCAATGAAATCACATCATTTGAATTGAGTTATTTCTAGGAGCATCTTTACTCATACAATTATGGTGAGTTGTATAAGTTAATTGTTTAATATATTTTTGTCTCGGTTTAACACATGCAATATAACAAAAAATAAAATAAAATTAGTGTACAATTTGGGTGTGCAAGATTGAGTGTGCAAGTGGTTTTTCCCAATCATAAAAGCAGAAGAAAACAACAGACCAGAAAGAGAGAAACATGAAGAGTGTAAATACCTCAGCTGAGTTAACAGTATTGTTTCTTCCTTCTTCTGCAACCACAATCTCCTCCATTACATGACAATTACTTATTTCGACCAATTTGAGTTTTGAGAAGCTTCCCACCATGGAAGATAAAAATAAGTATTTTATGTTGCCACAACCCTCCAAGATCAAGCCGCTTAAGTTTTGAACACAGCAAGTGTCAAAAATTGAAAATCATCCCATATTTTCTTCAAATTGATTGAGCTCAATTTCAAGGTTTCCAAATTAAGAAATGCAACCTAGAAAAAGAACAATAATAGTTTAATTTGATTGAATTTTGCACGAAAATTTTAAATTTTGTTGACTCTTTGCATCGAAATGAAAGATAGCAACACTGAAAAACACAAACAAGAAATAAGTCCCAACACAGAAAGTGTAGAAACCAGGGAATGAAATAATTATATATTCAACCTTATACGAAGAAAATTTCTAATTCATATAGTATTCAATAATAATCTACTCTTAGAAGTTTTCAAAGCAAATTTAATATGCCTCCCAACATGTAAATCCGCAAATGTAGCTAATGTACCTTGCACTTTATTGAAATGCGCTAGTTCAAACAATATTTCAAACACGAAAATTGTATCAATCATATGTTTCAACTATTCTCTTAGGCATGCCTTAAAAAGTGACTTTGATTTTGAAGACTTCAATTCATCTTAGTAAAACTCACAAATGACATAAAGTCAGATAACGCAATTGATAAAATTTTATCATACTTGTTCTATCATTATCATCAGTGATGAAATTTTCTGC
This sequence comes from Bauhinia variegata, assembly GCA_022379115.2. Taxonomy (NCBI): domain Eukaryota; kingdom Viridiplantae; phylum Streptophyta; class Magnoliopsida; order Fabales; family Fabaceae; genus Bauhinia; species Bauhinia variegata. The sequence goes on along the minus strand of CM039427.1, from coordinate 10,426,166 downwards.
AACCACAATCTCTTTCATAAAATTGCATTCAAAAACTTCAATTTCAAGAGGCTGAGGAAGCCCTCTAACCATCAAAGATGATATGAGATTTTGCAACCAGCCACATCTTTTGACTTTAATTACATTAAGCTTTTGAAATGACCTATCTCTAAGAGGGCCATGGCATATCTTTTCTGACTTACTGAGTTTGTGAAGAACTAGCATCTCCAAGTTTGGGAAAGCATTATTTAGTTGAAGACACTCCATTGAGTTAACTATATGTTGAATTTCATCATTATTTTGAAAGCGGAGGTGCTTCAATTGTGAAAGCCCTTCAAAATTCAACTGATAAAGCACGTTTGAAATACCTTTGATTTTATCTAAATGCAAATTTTCCACTCTCTCAAGTAACTTTCTTAGTCCTTGCCCCAAATGAGTACTATTACTGAGTTTGAGCTTTAAAATGTTCGAATCTTCATATATCTCAGACAAAGTCCATACTTCACTTATAAAAATTTTATATTTTTCCAGCTGCTGAAAGAATGTATCATCCTATGGCAAAATTGAAGAATCTTGAATTTGTATATCCAAGGCAGTCAAGTGGGTCAACTGATTCAGCTTAGCAACGCTAGCATTCTTGTTTTGTTTAGTTGCAGTTTCAGCCTCCCACTGAATGGAGGTATCACCTGCATAGAAATCTTCCAAATTAATCAAGCTAGGTATTATGTTGGGTGGGATGAGTTCAATTACAGAACATCTCAAATCCAACATCCTTAGACGAGTCAATTGCCTTATTTCAGTTGGCAATTTGGTAATTGATGATTTACAGAGGCTAAGAATTTCTATATTCTGTATGCATAATATATGAAAGGCAACAATGGTTAGGACAAAATGCCAAAAGACCATGGATAGATCTACCCATGTATAGCCATGATTATCTGATTCTTATGGTGCACAATCATCAATAAATGGTTCTTCTGGACCACCACTATAAGTTCTGCCACCAGCCTATGCCTCTACTTGCTGCACAACCACCGCTACCTCAGCCACCAACCACTACTTCTTTAGCTCCATGATCTTGGAAGCCAGCATGGAATTTTTTAAGCATTGATGCTATAGGTATATATTTTATATTTACAGTACTGTTATATCATTTTTAGATTCTAAATTTAAATACTTGTTTTGATAGATGAAAAAGGGGTTAGAGCAAACCAGCAACTCAAGTTGGATGACGGACACTCCCATGTTGAGAGACGTGTTGTCCTTTACTTTAATCATCTTCTTGGAAGACCGCATAAGGACTAAGGGGCACATTGGCAGGATATTTGGGCCAAATGACCCAAAATGACAAGCATCTTGCCATTGAGGGAATTTCTTTTGCCACCTTATTTTCTCTTTTCACATGTTTACTTCGTTTAGGGGTGTTAAAAGAAATTATCAGCAAATAAATTTAAAAATGACCCAATTCTTTTAACACCCTCACAATTTCCATTCTCACTCAAACCTTTTCTATTTTCATTTTATATGAAAAAATTGCCTTTGTGAGGAGCATTTACATCCCTTTCCCTTCCTCTCACCCCCCCTCTGTAATATTATAAATTATAAATAACATTTATAGATTATATTTGGAATAGTTGATGATATTTACGGATTATATATATAGTCTATAAACTTTGAATACATACTTAATAAATTTAAAGAATCCACAATACTACAGAACACTATTATAGATTATATGATAATTTAAAATTATATATAATCTAAAATTTACATATTAGTGACACTTACAAATTATATATAATCCAAAAGCTTAAAATACAAACTTGTTAAACTAGTTATAATTTACAACATTACAAAATACTATTATATATTATTTAATGATATGGAAGACTACAAAAATTTGGGGTTGGAGAAAGGAGAAAAGATTTTAAATGGTCATATCATTTTAAAAGTTCGAGGGTTAGAATAGAACTTTTGGGGTGATAAAGGAAATCCCCAACATGTATATACGTACCAACATATTGCAAAGAAATTAACTAGCCACTATTAGAACTTATTGCCTTATGTTAGAGCAATTAGTATAACTACACGTACCCTTATTTATTTTAGTATTATTTAATTTGTTAATAAATATGGGAAATAATTAAAATTAGTGAAAATAAGGTATAATTGAAAAACAGTAATTAATATTGTCTTTAATATCTAAAATGATAGATAAGTTGAAATAATTTTTTTAAAAGTGACAGAAGAGAGTATTTTTCACAACTTTAACTTTTGAAATATAATTTATATTTTATAAAAATTAAAGTTTCAAAAATATATGAGATGAGAAACTAAAAAAAAATGATATGCTAAAAGAAATCCCCAGCGGTTTTACTAGTGGTTGCTCACAAATGTGATTAGCGAAATCGCCAGCAATTTAATAACTGCGGTTAGTTGGTTTTGCCGACAGTCAAACCGCTCATAAATACCTATTTTAACTGCCACTAAAAATGTTATCTTTTGTTGTGGCCATGGATATGAAAGGAGCAAAATTGAAGAAAATCTTTTTCCTTTGGCATTTTCGGCTATGAATTTAAATAATTTTTTGATGTAACAAAGTACGACAAGGGTTTATTTACATGGATATATTACTTCTTTTTTTATAACTTAACAAAGGAAGTCTTATCATTGTTATGCAACTTCTCTTTTTTCTTTTTTAATAATTTTTTAATTAAAATATTATATTAGTTAATAAAAAGAAATAAATAAAATAAAAATTATTATATAATTAATTCAAAAATAAAATTAATTAATATTTTTTTTAAAAAAAAATTGATATTAAGTATTATAGTAGATATTCACTAATCATAGATAAGAAGAAGAATAAGAGCCTAATAAGAGAAGTGAGAATCATTAAGTTAAGTTTTACTCTTTAAATACTTACTAGTCTAGTTAAATGGGATTACATAAAAGGTGTAGCAAATTTTTTTATTAAATTTTAATAAAATTGCATTAATATTTGAAAATATAAAAAATAAATAAATGGACGTACAATGATAAGGAATACGCATAGAAAAATATTATAAAATTTGTATCACTGTTCTACCAAACACTAAAGCTTAAATTCTAAATTTTATAAATTTATACCCTGAACTATAAATTCTAACATTTTAAAATCTAAATTTTATATATAATTTAAGATATAAGTTTATAAGATTTAAGGGTTTAGAATTTTGGCAGAATAGTAACACAAATTCTAACACTCTTTTTCATGAATTCATTAACATTTATTTATTTATTTTATTGTGTTTTCAAAAATATTAATGTGATATCATTAAAACTTTATAAATTTTTTTTTACTACTCTTGTTATTTTATTTTATTTTGTTAGATTAGTCAATGTATAATGCATTACTTGATATTAATTTTTTATTTTAAAAACATATTAATTAAAGTTATTTTTGAATTATTTATATAATACATTTTTTATTTTATTTATTTATGTATTTATTATTTTATTAATTTAATATTTTAATTAAAAATTTAAAAAAATTTAGAAGTAGTATATATAAGTAAAAAATTCATATGATTGATTTTGATCACGTGTTGACTTGTTGGGACAATGTGGGTCAAGTACCTCGGAGTGTATTGCTATTTTGATAGATGTGCTTTGTCATGAGTGGGACAAAAAGGTTGGCAAGTTAAGTTTAACCCCTCTTACACACAGTGGTGCTTCGACCTATCTATTGAATTGCATGTGGGGAACCACTTTTGTATTTTTCCCCCTACGCAAAGTCGGCCTTGTAGACTATACAACTGCGCTCTCCCTTTCCAAGACTACAAAGTCGGCCGTGAAGACTATAAAACTACGCCCTCCCTTTCAAAGACTATATATGGTGATCCTGATTCCAAGAAAACGAATTACTTTGAAATTACAATAACATTTCTATCATTTTTATTTATTTATTTTTATTTTTGGGTTATATAGCATTGTTAAAAGGAACTACAATTATTTGATTCTTCAATTACATTTTGTAGGTCACCATTGTGTCAAACTTGGATAATTATTAAAATCATCAAATGTATAGCTATCATTGGTAGTTTTTTTTTTTTTCTCATCTATTAACTATTAAATATGAGCAGAATATTATTTAATTTCTGACAATATGTATAAAAAGAGTTTTTAAGAAATGTTGGTAGATTTTAGTAGTCCTCGTATCTCAAAAGAGATTAGTTTTTAAATGTGGGTTAGAATATATATTATATGAATGCAATATATATAGATAGATAGATAGATAAACTCAATTTGAAAATCAAAGGTACTTAAAATAGCTTGCCATTTAGTGAAAATTTGTTTAGAGACTAGATTTTTTATGTCTTCTTGTAAAATATCTTTGACTCATTTATAATTAACATGTATAGTAAAAGTTTGATTTAATAAATCATTTTGAAATTTTTATACTAATAAGACAACTGCAACAAGTTTTTATTTGTTATCTTTTACTTATTTAAGGATGCCTCCATAACCTAGGTCTAAAGCATATGTTTTAACAATTTTATATGCAGTAGGATCTGAGATAGTAGACATGACAAACACTTGACTTCAGTTTTTACTTGCTTGACTATCTTAGTATGCAAATCAGTCCACGAAGGGGGGTTTTCCTAAGACGTTCATGTAAAGGCTTAATTAAATTGACTAAATTGGGAAAGAAATCTATCACATAGTCGAGACATCCTAAAAATCTTTATAGTTGATTCTTTTCCAGTATTTGGTTTGGAAATTTGTCAGCAAATTGTATTACCCTTTCTATTGGAGCAAGAGTTCCTTGAAAGATGTAATGACCAAGAAATCTAATCTTAATTTGGAAAGGGATTGTCTTATTTTTTGAGATAGCTAATCCATTTTTCCTAGTTACTTCTAGGAAAACACTCAAATGTTTCAAATGCTAGTCTATATTTTAAGAAAAAAACAAGAACATCATCTATATAAACAATTATGAACTTAGTGAAAGGATTATAGATTTCATTCATAATCCTTTGAAATTCAGAATGAACATTTTTTTGGCCAAAAGGCATCATATTCCATTCATATTGTCCAAATAGAACTTTAAATATTGTTTTGTACCTATCTTCAGGCTTGATTTGAATTTACCAAAATCCAGATTTCGTATCAAATTTGAAAAATATTTTGGTTGAGTATAGCCTAGCCAAGAGATCTTTTTTTATTAGGTATTGGATACTTAATCCACCTCAAGGCCTAATTTAATAGCTTGTAATTGATTACAAGCCTAGGAGTTCCTTCCTCAATTTTTACAGATTTATTGACATAAAATGCAGAGCAAGACCAAGGAGACTGGCTTTTCTCATAATCCCATTTTATAAGAGACTATCAATCTTTTTACAATATTCCATTAGCTCTTGATTCATATGAATTGGTTGAGCTTTGGTTAGAATATTCCTCTATGAAAAATCCACTTCACAAGTTAGTTCCACATGTTGTTTTCTTTTCCAAAAAACATTTGGAAAATCATAACTAATTTGACTCTGGAAGAGATTTTCAAAAGACTTTATCCTTGTTTGGACAATACTATCTTGAAATTGTTGCTCTATTTTTTTGAAAACTATTTCTTTTGAAGATAATTCATTTGGTTCTATTTATGTTCAAGCAGATTTAAATCTATAAAAAACGGTCTTTTGACAAATTTAAATAGGATTTCTTTTCTGAGACAATCCACCTCAATCCCTCATTATATGTACACGCGCGCGCGAGTAGAATCTTAGCTTACCAATGAAAATACCAAACGGACAGTACTCCAATAGAATCATAGGATACGTACTGTTTAGATAGAATATTATATTATTTCTTTTGTGTGAAATGTATAGATTATTGTTTGATAAATCCGCAAATTTGGAGAATCCAGTGTTATATTATGATAGTTGCTCCACTTTGGTGGTTGTTACTTTGAAGAATGTGCTTCAAGGGGCTGAACATATACGAAGCAGCAGTTTTAGACGAGAGGTAAATGCATTTCATCATAAACATGATAAAGTTCGATAGAAAAATATATGATGAGAAAGATAATCCAAATGATGAATACAAATAACTCAAAATGAGATGAAACCAGGACAGAAATTAATGAAGCAGAAGCCAGGGATCCAAAGAAGAGAGCTAGATGCGCAGAAACTTTGAAAGGAATGGAAAGATTTGTGGGGTTAATTTGAGATGAGATGTTGTTGAAACAGTAAGCAAAGCAGTAGACCAACAGAGCAAAGCACTTGAAGGACACCAACTAGCACTGGAATCAGAAACATGAACACAACATGCCATGGAACTGAGCTGCATAACACAAAGAGACAAAGAGATTAGCTTTGGTTGAAAGAAATAGAAAGAGAAATGAGAGTGGTAAATAGGAAAGAAGAAACCAACCTGTTTGTATGTGCAACAAAAACAATGGCGTGCTTGGAATTGAGATATTTGCTTGTCTTGATGATGCTGCCGCTGCGAATTGCGAGTAGTGTTGAATGCCTCTTCACCTGATTCTCCTCTACTTGTCTTCTTCTCATTCTTGTCTATCAACTTTTCCTTCGATCGCTTCACTGTCCTCTGTTTTCACTCTCCCCTGTTCAAGGTTTTCATATCTACATATACCAAATAGATATATATATATATATATATATATTATGTTATATTATGATGGTTGCACCACTATGGGGGTTTTCTTCCAAGAATATGCTTCCAGAGGCAGAGGATATATGAAGCAGCAGTCTTGGATGAGAGGTAAAGCCATTTCATCACAAACATGATAAAGTTGAGGGAAAAATACACCATTAGAACGATAATCCAAATGATGAATACAAATAACTCAAAATGAGGTGGAACCAACACTGAAATTAACGAAGCAGAAGCCAGAGATCCGAAGAAGAGAGCAAGATAAAAGGAAACTTTGGACGTTGCAAGGTGAAGGTGATGAGATGTGATATTGTCGAAATAGTAAGCAAAACAGTACGACAATATGGCAAACAGAAAGAGCAACATGTTGGGCAAGTGCGTCACAAATGGTGATTTATTCGAGGCTTGGCAGTGGACTTGAAGGACGCCAAGTAGCACCGGAATCAGAAATATGAACACAGCATGCCATGGAACTGAGCTGCACAACACAGAGAGGAAGAGATGAGCAAGCTTTGGTTGATAGAAGAAAAAGATGAGACGAGCTAGCTTTGGTTGAAATAGAAAGAAACCTTTGAGGGTGGGCTACAAGAATAACGGGATATTTGCTAGTCTTTATGACTCCGCCGCGGCGAATTGCGAGTAGTGCTGAATGCCTCTTCCGCCGATTCTCCTCCATGTGCTGCTGCCGTCTCATTCTTGTCTCTCAACTTCCTTCGCTTCACTCGCCACACTTTGCATCTGTATAAATATACATATAGTATTAAAATTTTTTATGCTTTTACATTTCCTTACGTATATGATGTTTACGTCTTGAAGCACAGGAAATTTCCTAAGATAGCGATTGAGATACGTGAAATTGTGATCTGTTAAAGAAAAATGCATATATTTCATCATGGGTGGCTATTTTTATTTCCTACAATGGGAGACTATTACAAGCACAAATTGGGATAGTATTCTTTTTCTTAATAAATACAACAGAAGTTGAAGTAACATTTACAATACAGGTAAAATAAGACGGCTAAACATGCAATACCACCAAAATATTTGGCATCTAATTATTTTGAATTTTCTTTTAAATTTATTTAATATTTTTAATGAATTAATTTATTAATAAAAATAAAAAATCTCTTTTTTACTCGGTCAATTCAAAAATAAATTTTATCTTTTAATTTAGAAAACATAAATTTTTATATCTCAAAATAAAAATAAAAATAAATTTTATTAAATTTTTTTTATTTGTATAATCATTTTTTATAATTTTTAATTTAAAATGTGAAAGTTTATTTTATTTTATTTAAAATATAAGAGTTGTTTTGAAATTAATAATAATGTCAGAAAATAAAAAAAAAATTCACTTAATAAAAATGAAAGATATAATTAAGCTAAATAAATGTGTAAAAATTTAATTAAAAAAATTAAAAAATAAAAGTTGTAGGAGGATAATACGATTTGAATGAAAATCGTATCACTCAACTACAAGTTTTCATGGGAGCAAAATATTTTATTAAATATAACAGTGGGGTGATGCCATACTTGATAAATGTTTTAATGGGGTAATATAATTTTTTGAAGAAATTGTATATATTAGTAAATATTTATAAAAATAATACATATATATATATATATATATATATATATATATATATATATATATATATATATATATATATATATATTAGTAATAATGTTTTGGAAGGTGGTATATGTAGATAGAAAACTCACAAAATTGTCCATCAATTTGTCCCTTTACTGTTAAAAGGGTCAGGATGCAATCTCGGCCATTGAATTTGCAGAATCGAATATGTTTATTGCAAATATCCTAAGAAGATGCCGATGACTTAGTATTGGTGAAATGCTGAAACTTATTGCATATCAGTGTGAACATTTACAGGTCGGGCACTCTGGCCCCATGTTTTATTTAAAAAAAAAAAAATTACTTTGAATATTTTTAAGAGTCTTGATTTTGTTTTTATCTTTTTGTTAAATTATTTATAAATTTATAATAACGTAATTGATTCATAAAGTTGAGTAGACTCATTTAAAACGAGATAGGTATGAAGTATAATTAGACTTAGTGGATGAATATCGATCTGTACGACCTAGACGTTTGATATTTAAATATAAGTCCATCAATATATCAATTCATTTCAATCTGTTTTATTTTCAAGTATTTGCTGGATTAATTTTGTTTCTGTTAAAAAGTTAGTGCAATTTGTAGTCAAGGTAATTAATCTCTCTATAAATATTTATGCAACACAAATTTATTATAAAATTTTTCAACCCATACTATTTTAAAGATGGGAATAATTAACTTAGCATTTAAATGTCTCTGTAACCGTTTATTTTCCCTCTAATTTTGATAATAACTGCTAATGCTTTAATATAAAATACTTCATATGCATTTATGTTTAGTTGCAAGGAATTTGGATTACATGATGTAAGGTATTCAAACTAATTTCATATTCAACATTATGAGAAGAAAACTAATGACTTTTTTTTTTTTTTTTTCTAAATAAAACTAATGTTTTCCAATATGTAAATTAATACGTAAATAAATATGTATGCAAATATTGTATATTGTTAAAGTATTTTTAATTTTTTAAAAATATAAAAATAAAAATTTAACTTTTTTAATTTTTACATTTTATATTAGTTTAGTTGAAAAATTAATTAATTTTTTTTTATTTGACCTAATTTTTATTTTTAATACATATTAAATTTTTAGGCTAAGTTTAATATTTCTATTGTCGATCAAAAATTTAAGAATTAAGCCCACAATCTAAGCCCAACATAACAAAACTCTAACCCTTACTGAAACAAAAAAACAGTAACACAATGGAAAAAGAAAAAGAGGTGGCACACTTAAAAAAAAAAAATAGGGAAGAAGAGGAAGAAGAAGGAGAAGAATGCATATGATAGGAACGGAAAAAGAAAAAAAAATGAAAAGGGCAAAGGAAACCACAGGGCAAAAGAAAAACCATTTTTTTTTTTTAAAAAATGAATCACTCATGAAAAGAAAAAGAAAAAAGAAAAGGAAAAGGAGCAGCGAAGGAGAAAGAAAATGGCAGAAGGTGGAGCAGAGAACTCCAGAAAAGCCAGACCACGTCCAAGGATGCAGGGAGGGGGCGCACAAAGAAGTGGCATGAATAGAGACAAGAAGAGCAGACAGAGGTAGAGAGAGTAGCCTCATTAACGGAAAAGAGAAGATTGGAAGGTTATAGAGAGTGATAGAGAGAAAGGGGGCTCAAGGGTTTTTGATAGAGTGAAAATGAGCGTGAGAGAAAGAAGCAAGAAAAAAAAAAAACGTAGAAAAGAAGAAAATCGAGGGGAATCAAAGACAAACAGAGAGCGAGAGGGTGAAGAAAATGGAGAAAGGGCCCAAAAAGCTAGCGAAGAAGAGATAGAGAGCTATGGAGAACAAGGGCTTAGAGAGAGGTGGAAGAAATAGAGAGTGAATTAGAAAGAAAAGTGGAAGCGAGAAAGCAAAGAAGAGGAGGGTGAAAGAGATATAGCTCAGTGAAAAGGGAAAAATTAGAGAAGTAGAGAAGTGAGAGGAGAAATCGGAGTGGAAGTTCTCCATCCATTGCTCTAACTTGGATTTTTGGGATTCTTTCTTGAGGCGTTGTAGAGACTATAGTCCCCGATTGGCCTTCAACCCCAGTATAGTTCCTTCTTCTATTGATCATGTCTTATGCTTGGATGGGTTCCAAGGGTTTTGGTTGGTCTTTGCTTAAGTCTTAATTGCTTTACCTTTATGTGAGATTTATGATAACCTGTCTTTTAATATTCACTTTTAAATTGAAGAATGGTTGATTGGTGGAGCATATATCCTGGTTAGAAATTCTCTTGGATGTATTTACCATGTGTCGTAGTGAGAAGTTCACCGTTTTATCTTCCCTGCTCAATTTATTTTTTGATTCTGTTGATATGTGAAGAGATGAGGCAGTGCAAGTTCATTTACTCTTATTAAGAAATTGAATTCTCTAGGGTTAATAGGAAGTTTATTTTGCCCATGAACTCATCTCTTATTGTCCCCTAAAAATTATGGGTGAAGTGTAGATTTGCTTTTCATGGTTAACCGATGGTTTCATGTTTTGGTTCTCGCTCCACTTGATAATATGACCCATTCATTGCTTGTATGTATTATGATTGTTTTGGGTTATTTATGGGTAGCTTTAGCCTTGAATATGTTTGTTGTTTGAGGTGCTTATCACCATCTTTGCAGTTTTGAAATTGGGTAATGAGTTATGTTTTACTTCAATCTGAGGTGTTGGAAATTGAAATTCTTAATTTACTGCTGTAAGAAGTCTGGTTGAGTTTGTTAAACCATGAATCTGGACTGTTTGATTTGTTTCTGCATTGTTGAATTTGCTGGAGGACATTTGAGCATAAAAGCTACTTGGTTTGTAGTGTTTCTCTGTTGATGGCTTAGTGTGTAATCTGTTATTATTTATGTAGTTTTGTTATCTTAGTTCTAGCGCATCACTGTTTTGGGTTATCACCTTGTACTCATTCAGTGTTTATGTATATTCTTAGAGCATTACCCATATCCCATGAGTGTGAAGCTTGTCCCTTGCTGCTTTGCCTTTTAATTAACTATATCCTTGTGTCATTTGCATTAAAAACTTGTTGTGCATAGTGCCTTTGTTGTTGGAAATTTGCATATGTGACTGCAAACCATGCACTTGTGGTCCTTCTCATTGCAAACCATGCACTTGTCTGTCCATTAGTTGCTCCATGCCAAGATGGCATAGTTGCTCCTATCCTAAATCAGTTTGCTACAAATGCCATTGCTCAGGTTGTTGTAGTCTCCCAAATAGTTGCATTTTCCATTGTCCTTCTTGTTCACTTCCCTCTTGCTGCACTTGCAAATGCTCATCATGTGGCTGTCCTAGCTGTAGCTGTACTAGTAGCTGTCTGAAGGTAAGCTCATGTTGTTGTACAAAGTCTTGTTGGAATTCTTGCTATTTGTGTTTGCTAGCTATGGATTGGATTGTGTGTATCATGATAAGTTCATGGTTGGTGAATATTTGAGATTGTTAGCTCATTTGTTACCTCTAATCTCTGATTATTGAGTTTTTATGTGCCATGTGAGTGTTGAGTTTTGAGTTCATATGCTCTAGTCAGCTTTCATGAATTAAGTCTTAGCCACTTGTCCATTCGTTTAGTGAAGTTTGATATTTTGATTGGTTGATGGTGTTTAGAAGATTGGGTACATATGCCATTATATGTTAACTGCTCATTCTTAATATTTTTAATATCTCTGAGAGTGTTGTTACTTTATATTATTGTACTCATTTCATGCCGCATTTCCAATCACCCCCAGAAAGGTGTTATTGCTTGTTTTTGCGAGAGGGGTGTGAAAAGCAATGATAGGTTTGAGAACAAAAAAAAATAATAAAGCTGGTGGTGTGGGAATGGGCTGAGGGCGTTAAAAAGGAAAGGTGAGGCTGTGAACAAAAATGGGTAAGGCGTAAGCGCAGCTGGCACGGGAGTTAAAACGCTAAGGTGAGGTGCGAGAAGAAAATAATAGTGTGGCTAAGGGGTGTTAAAAAGGAAATATGGGGTGTGAGAAGAAAATAATAGTGTGGGCTATTGTGGGTATGCAAAAAAAAAAGGAAAATTGTAATTTTATTTTATTTTATTTTATTTTCTCCTGTAATTTTTTTTGTACTCCGAGAAAATTATAATTAGTATATATATATTTATTAAAATACATTTGAAATTTTAAGATCCCGACATTTCTTACTTATTATAGAAGATTAAGTGATTCGATTTTTTATAAGATTGAACTTATGATATTCAATTACTTCTATTACATCCGAAGTTGGCAGTTCTCGAACCATATACGTGGCATAATTTTATTTATTAGAGGAGTTGAAGACTATTAAAGCGGCGCATGGCTGTAGCCAAACATCAATTTGTTGACGGGTAATGTTAGGTGAGCACTACCCATTTTTTTTATCTATTGCAAATTTTGAAGAGGTAAAATTATATAAAAATAAAATAAAATAAAATAAAATAATGAGATAAATAAAAAAGTTGTAAAAAAAAAATTGAAAAAAATAAGTGTACATAGCACCCCTCTTTCTTGACCAGTGTATCTCATATGTTTATATATCAACGTTGCTAGAATGTTCCATTTTAATTAACTCACACTATTACACACAATTTGGTTAAAAGGAGGGAGGGAAGGAGGGTTCTTTTCAGGTTGTAAGTGAGAGGGAAAATGTAAATTTACTATTATATGAAAAAAATTATAAAATAAAATTAAAATATAAAGAACAACTTTGCCAGTTTACATAATATCTTTTAATTTCTTCACTCCGAGGGAAGGATTTGGAGATATGTCGCTCTTCTTCCCTCCAAAATGTTGAACCAAATAAGGTTTTTTTACCAAAAACAATCCCCTTCCCTTCAAACCCCTGAAACCAATTTTTTCAAAAATTATGATACAAAAATTTAAATAACAAAATTGTCCATAAACAAATTATCTTATTTTACTTGTTCATTGCTGATAGAAGACAAGAAATAGTCTTCATGACAAGATCAGAATGGATCAGGAGGGACCAAGGCAACATCTTATAAGACCAAGACAACACAAAGGAGATTTTAGATTAGGATAGGATGACATTTTTTGTCTTTGAACAAAATTTGAAATGGGATCAAAATAAACAAAATCTTGTCTCGTCTTATCTTAAGCTCCCTCTTAAGAGATATATATCATTAAGATTTTAGATTAGGATATGATGGATTTTTTTGTCCTTGAACAAAATTTGAAATGGGATCAAAATAAACAAAATCTCGTCTCATCTCTTGCGCTAACTCTTAAGAGATATCATTAAGGTATTGGCAAACTAGAAACATGTAATAACTTGTACTCTTATGGTCAATGATCTTAAGTTTAAAATTTTAAAGATACACTTAACGAGAAAGGTATAATAATTATTGCTCAAGTCTCAATCAAACACTATGTCATGAAGGATAGTTCTTTAATTTCTGGTTCACCAAGATGTTCAGAAGAAAATTGTATCTTGTTAGAATCGTTTCTTGTCCCTTTTGATTCTCTGTTCTGGGATTGATCCAAAATTTTGCATGTGCCTGTGTTCTTTGCTGTTCTAGGTGAGAAATTTATTATGTTACTTCAATGGAGAAACATGAATCTAATCTAAGTTCTTACTAGCAATCTATTTTATTTATTATTTTATTTTTCTAATGAAAGTTTGCATTCCCTTCAATAAATCCAACACTAGTTTGTTCAATATGGGCCATGACATGCTTCTTAACATAGGCACAATTTAAATAGATTATCATTTCTTTGAGTGAAACAGATTATTATATTATATATTTTTCTTCGTATACAAAAAAAAAAAAAGAAACCAAATCCTATAACACCAAAACGTAATGAACCTCCTCCGAAAGAAGAGCCCAGTAACAGAGAAAATGAAGGAAAGAGAATAATTGTTTTCATTCATTGCAGGATTGCACAATCATTAATTACATATAGGATAGGAGTGTCATAACTAATTACTTAGTAGCAAACCAGCACAACCACCAAGCAAAAAATCGAAAGCTAGAATGTCATGATAGACTTGAAGAATCTATTGTGTTATATTATGATGGTTGCACCACTATGGCGATTTTCTTCCAAGAATATGCTTCCAGAGGCAGAAGATATATGAAGCAGCAGTCTTAGATGAGAGGTAAAGCCATTTCATCACAAACACGATTAAGTTGAGGGAAAAATACACCATCAAAAAGATAATCCAAATGATGAATACAAATAACTCAAAATGAGGTGGAACCAATACTGAAATTGAGGAAGCAGAAGCCAGAGTTTAAAGAAAAGAGCAAGATAAAAAGAAACTTTGGACGTTGCAGGGTGATGAGATGTGATGTTGTCAAAGTAGTTAGCAAAACAGTAAAACAATATGGCAAACAGAAAGAGCAACATGTTGGGAAAGTGCGTCACAAATGGTGATTTATTTGAGGCTTGGCAGTGGACTTGAAGGACGCCAAGTAGCACCGGAATCAGAAATATGAACACAGCATTCCATGGAACTGAGCTGCACAACACAACACAGAGAGGAAGAGATGAACAAGCTTTGGTTGAAAGAAGAGACGAGCTAGCTTTGGTTGAAATAGAAAGAAACCTTTGAGGGTGGGCTACAAGAACAACGGGATAGTTGGAGTTGAGATATTTGCTAGTCTTTATGACTCTGCCACGCTAGATTGCCAGTAGTGCTGAATGCCTCTTCCGCCGATTCTCCTCCAATTGCACTTTATTGGAAAAGCAATTTGCAGAAGCTGCAGACTATCTGTGCAACAAAACCCAGCATCATTAAATGTTTAATTAGTATATTATATATTTAATTTTTTGGATAATATAAAAACATTCCACTTTACTGAGCTACCAAAATAGTAAAGCATGGGCTTCAAAATGCTTCCCACAACACTGCAAGCTGTCAAACAACACTATTCAGAAACCCAGCAAGACAACAACTCTAGCTGGCCCACACTCTGTGCTTACTAGACAGAAATAACTGGTGGATATCAAAGAAGGCCCAACGTGTATCAACCTAATAAAGTCTTCCAAAAGAAGTCTCACTTGGTCAATTCATATACTCAAATGACAACTTTTGCAGAATCAAGTACACTAAAGGAGAGATTTTTTGAAGAAAGAAATGGGAGCTTCAAAGAAAGAGGTTAGAGAGATCACAAGAAAATCTCATTTGCAAATATTCTCAAGAGCTCTTAAGTCTTCATCTTCTCTTCTTCATTTTTATACATAAACTCTCTCATCTTGAATATTATTTTGGTATACTAGGCTTACTGAGAGATTAGTTGTATACAACAACATATACGGTGCTTGATCACTTCTTTGAAATTCTTTTTTGTAAAGGTAATTTGCCTAAACACTCTCTATTGAAACCCTATTGAGGGTAGACATAGTATGTACAAGACTTAATCAAAGCTATAAAGATTTTTAGTGTATCTTGGAAAACCAAGCTTATAGAGAGCTATTGTGTAATTGTAAAAGGTAGCTGGAATCTTATAAACTAGTGGAAATAGTGAAGATAACTCTCTCAAAGGATTTTGAAAAGAGTTGATGTAGGTCTTCTTATAACCAAACCACTATAAATCACTGAGTCATTTCTCTTCCTTATACTCTTTATTTTCAACATTTATTTACTTCCAATATATTATTTGTGTTTAAGCTTCTCTTGTTTTATCATGTGTTAAAACTATGAAATTATCATAATCAAGCTTAAACTGCTTTAAACCAAGCTTAAGCTAGTGTGCTTGATTTTGGAAATTAATATTTTACTCTAGAAAATTTTTAGTATCCTATTCACTCTCCTCTAGGGCATATTTACTTGCACTCTCACTTCTTACAAAATGGTTGAATGCCTTCTTCCTGCTAATTCACTCTTCTCGTGCCTTTGTGGCAATTCTATTTCCCTTCTTATCCATTCACTACCCATTTTTCTTTGGACAATTTCCACCCCTTTAGGCTATTAGAGCTAGGGCCATCCTTCTTACAAATATGTGTTGTCCAAACTAGCACGCCAACTCTTAACTGATTCTAATTCTATGATGAGATTTAAGCACATTGTATTCTCATTGAGAAGACAAATATGTCTAAATCCCATTTTCTCACTTTCTCCAATAACTTCTTTGAATTTGTCACATTTTAATCAATAGGAATGAAATAGTCAAGCATAGCACTCCACGTACCCTGTGCTAGTAAGCTATAATTTGACAATCAAATGGATTTTTTGATGAACCTGAAGGCAATACGCTAAGAGGTCTCTCACTTTTTTGCAATCCGAACCGCTTTTTGAGGTACTGATTGTTTGTTTCCATCAGAAATTTCCACTTCCCTGTAATACGTATTGCCTCAGTGGTAGAGTAACATTTACTCCACTGAGAAATATTTCCATGACACCAATAGACTCCTCTAAACACCGGCAACCATAGAATATTGGGTTTTGCAATTTAAGTTCTGACTCTGTTGATTCCTGTTCATTGATTTTCGGCATTTTAGGCCACTTAGTTATTGTCACATGCTTCTTAAGATCATCTTTTACATCAGTAAGCCGTAACAATGTCATTGGAAGGTCTATTGGCAATCCTGCTCCCATGAAAATCAAAGTAAGATTGCTAGAGTTAGAAGGATACCTATTTAGTAGATAAAACGTGGTAATGATCATCAGTTGGAAACTCATGGTTAATGCTCTTATTTAATCTATGAGTTTAGTATTTTCATTTCGTTTTATCACTTGCTGTTTAGCTCTCACTTTCAGCTTCTGTGTTATCTAGGAAATTGTGCTAGTTACAAAGAGTTGTAACTAATCCCACCTTGAGTAAATCACCTGTGACAGAGGACATTTATGCGTCGTCTTATGCTCCTACACAACTAAGTCGTGTTCAGCTATCTAAGACCAAGAGACAAATATCCAATGACCTTCAATCCTGTTAGTGGATTAAACTGAAATTTTAATGTTACTTCATCGTATCCTCTTTATTTGCAACACATTCCTTGATGGACAGTGCTTGAACTAAGATAATATATTCAAGCTGAGGGAGGCTCATAGCTATGGAGAGAGGAAAGAGATATTCCAATTTTGGACATTCTTCGACACGCATAACGGCTTCAAGATTATGAAAACGAAGGATTCCTTGGGCACCTCTACTCCATATCTGTTTGAGATTTGGCAGCTGACCTGGATTCAAAATTCTAAGTTCTGTATTCACTTGGTTCTCCCTTTCGTCATTTTCATTAGCGTTCAATTCAAATATCTCTTTATATTTACCATAGCTAATGACATTTATCATCTATAAACTAGAAAATTTTGTCTACATATGAGAAAGGAAAATCCTCACAATTTTTGACCTCTATTGTTCTCAAACTCCCGAATAGTGGGTGCCATATTGTCTTCAAGTTTTTTCATGCCATTTTCTCCAATTTAGGGAATATTTGAACCTGTGATGCTCAGTTTATCAAATCATAAAATATCATTATTATTACAATAACGGTTAATGTTATATATGATTCTCCAAATGCATTTTGGTTCAGTACTGTCGTGTTTGAATAATATAACATAAAGTTAGAGGTTCAAAATTTCTTATTATTTTGTAACTATCTATTATAAGTGAGTTGAGTAAATAAATACTACGAGAGACTGAAAAATAGCAAAAGTAAGCTAAAGCAATACATCAATGAAGAATAGACGCTAGAATTAGTAAAAACCTAGTTTTGAATCATGTGGAACTCTGTAGACTTTTAAGCATGCATACAACTAGTAAGAGCATTGTGGGACCTAATAAAAAATCAAAGGAACTCAATGAAAATCACATCATTGGAAATGACTGAGTTATTCTATGAGTATCTTTACTCATATAATTATATGGTGTGTTGTATAAGTTAGTTGTTTATTATTTTTATTAAATCCTACTATGACACATCATTTCTTTTTATTTTATTAATGAGAATTAATATAAAGTTCCCAAATTAATTATATAATTTTAAAGTGCTGCTATGTTCATATATATATATATATATATATATATATATATATATATATATATTACATGTCTTTTTTCTTTTTATATGTCACTTATATTTTTGTCTCGGTTTAACATACACAATATAACAACAAAAAAAAGTTAGTGAACAATTTGGGTGTGCAAGATTGAGTGTGCAAGTGGTTTTTCCCAATCATAAAAGCAGAATAAAACAACAGACCAGAAAGAGAGAAACATGAAGAGTGTAAATACCTCAGCTAAGTGAACAGCATTGTTTCTTCCATCTTCTGCAACCACAATCTCATCCATTACATGTCAATTACTTATTTCGAGCAATTTGAGTTTTGAGAAGCTTCCCACCGTGAAAGACAAAAATAAGTATTTTATGTTGCCACAACCCCCCACGATCAAGCTAGTTAAGTTTTGAACATAGTAAGTGCTCAAAAATTGAGAATCATCCCATATTTTCTTCAAATTGATTGAGCTCAATTTCAAGGTTTCCAAATTAAGAAATGCAACCTAGAAAGAACAATAATAGTTTAAGTTAATTGAATTTTACACGAAAATGTTAAATTTTGTTGACTCTTTGCATCGAAGTGAAAGATAGCAACACTAAAAAAAACAAACAAGAAATAAGTCCCAATACAAAAAGTGAAGAAACCAGGGAATGCAATAATTATATATTCAACCTTATACAAAGAAAATTTCTAATTCATATAGTATTCAATAATAATTTACTCTTAGAAGTTTTCAAAGCAATTTTAATATGCCTCCCAATATGTAAATCCATACTTCACCTATAATAATCTTCATATATCTCAGACAAAGTCCATACTTCACCTATAAAAATTTTATATTTTTCCAGCTGCTGAGAGAACGTATCATCCTATGGCAAAATTGAAGAATCTTGAATTTGTATATCCAAGGCAGTCAAGTGGGCAACTGACTCAGCTCAGCAACGCTAGCATTCTTGTTTTGTTTAGTTGCAGTTTCAGCCTCCCACCGAATGAAAGTATCACCTGCATAGAACTCTTCCAAATTAATCAAGCTAGGTATTATGTTGAGTGGGATGAGTTTAATTACAAAACATCTCAAATCCAACATCCTTAGACGAATCAATTGCCTTATTTCAGTCGGCAATTTAGTAATTGATGATTTACAGAGTCTAAGAATGTCTATATTCTTCTGGCTCCTAGAGCAGCGATTCCTCCCGAAGCACAACGATCCAAACACAACGTCTTCAGCTTTGTTAGTGAAGACAATGATAAGGGTAAGGAAGATATATTCATGCATCTTAAATCCAACACTTTGAGGTTTGGCACTCCCTCAAAGAAGGAATCTGGGATTTCCATGGAGTGATTATTAGAATAAATGATAGTCAAGGAAAGTAGCCTGAGCTTAGGATTTTCTAACCTTTCAGGGAGTTTATGGATACGAACCACCACAAAATGATCTTGGTGTACCTTTCAGTCGGCCATTATAATAATTCAGCATCACTTTGAAATGTGAAAACATGCTCATCCCTGGATGCAACGAAGATAGCTACTTCACAAACATTATTGTGCATTTTGACAACCTCTCTGCTTTTATCTCCTTCAAGTAATAAACAAGAAGCCTTCAATTTGTCTATCATCGAATGAAGTCTGTTTCTTGCGTCTTCCACAGTGTATACATCTTTGAAAATGCCCAAACCCATTCCTTATTTCAGCAAGTCTCCGATTGAAGCAGATGCTCCAAGTACTCCACATAGCAAAAATAGTTCCTTCACATCATGCCTCCAAACCGCTGTGACTAACTCCAAAGCTGAACTATATATCCCACGTATATCTTTGTAATCAACCCTCCTTAGCCTATTTAAGGCATCTTTCCATGCATGAATACCTTTTCCTTTCAACGTCCCCGATACTGTCACAATGAGAATAGGTAAACCAGCACATTTATTTGCCACTTGGTTTGCTATGCCTTGAAGACTACGGTCTTTAACAACATCACCTGCCATAACTTGAAACAACCTCCATGTTTCACTATCATCTAATGGTTATAATCTGGAATCCTTTTGGCTCCCCATTTTCTTAACACATCTTGAGTTCTTGACTTCATCAACGCTTTGCAACTCAAAGGAATTTCCACTTTGTTCATATTGAATATTTTTCAAATATCATATAATATAATAAGGATAATTTTCTCTTTTCTTATCCACTCCTTTAGGTGTGATGCTCGACCAAAAGAGGTCTCCTTTCCAAGTTCAAGATGTAACTGATTTGCCATTTGAGATTGAATTGATCTAAAGGTAACAGAAGCTGTAACAACTGCATCAAATGACTTGTCAAGTTTAGCCTTTTCAGCAACTTGATACATCAGCGTTGTCTTACCAACTCGTCCTAGCCCATAAACCCCCACCATGCTTATACTAAGGGCTGTTAAAGCTTGCATATTCTCATTCATTATTGACATCCATGACTCAAATATTTCAATTCCTCTTGTATAAGATGTGAAGTCTGGTTCACTTGGGGGATTGTAGGCAACACTTATAAATCCCCCTTCCATTTTCAAATCACTAACATTTTCCATCTCCATTTTAGCTTTCCTACCGAGTTCAGGCCGCAACAGCAAATAAGTGCAGTATCCAACACTAACTTGGTCTGCATTGTCTTCAAGTTGTTTTGCCACTCTAGTTATCTTTTCTACCTCCTCCAGCCACACAGGCACGCGAGGGAAAATAGTTTTCCCATTTCTTCTTTCAAGATCGACCCAATGTTGGATTCTGACTCTTTGCCCTTCAAGATCCTCAACTTGGTCTTTTAGTTCATTCTAATTGTTTTTGTAGAACAAAACATAACACGACTGCCCCCAAATGAATGCCAAAGTATGCTTAATGTTCTTGCTAGCAATCTCAATGATTCCAGCATTATTTCACCCTGATATTGATGTAGTGCCCAATAATCAATAAGATAAAATGAAGTCGATCAATAAAAATCAAAATCAAAACCCAAAACAATGGAATGGGTACATGATTTACACAATTGCATTAACACAACTAATTAAAGATTATTTTAAAAAAATTGAGACTTCAATTTTAAATTCACATTTCTTCCTGTTCTGAACTAAAAGATCTAATTCTGTTAATCTATGATAAATAAATTAAATATATAATTCACTGGCTCATGCTAAGTTACAGCATACTTATACGGGTTTAATGCTACAACCGCATCTAATTGAGAGGGTTTAAGTGAGTTTCGCCCAATGATTTTGGAGTTCTTGCATTGCTCCTTTAAAATTGAGTACTTACTAGTGATAAAATACAAAATTTCTAATAAAATATATAAACAGCATATTGGTACACCATATACAACAATGACATAGCAAACATGCACCATCAAGAGATAACTTTTTGTATTTTATTGGATCCTAAATATAATATTCTTTTAATCAAACTAACTTGACTTACTTGAGTTATTTTCTTTTTTTTTTATCAAATATTTTCTTGAGATTGTTTAGTACGCACATGTCATTTATATATTTTCTAAAAGTGTTTGGAGGAAAAAAAAAATCCTACATTTTATTTAAAATATAATATCCACGACAATGTCTTATTATCCTAAAATGATTGAATCTAAATAGATATTAAAAAAGAATTGAAAAGAAAAAAAATAATATAGTGAATTAGTTAATAAAAAATTGAGTATAGTAATTGAGTGATATCTACAATGTAACGTTTTAAGCTTATAAAGAAAACGCATGTTAAAAATAAACGTAATTATAATTGTCACATTTTCTCAGATGACGATGATGAGGATGTTAGGTAGTTTTCACTAGGTCAAGGATTCAAACGTTCTTTTGTTGTAATAATGTAAAAAAAGGTCCATGGCTTCTTTAAAGTCACGTTATGACTAAGTTTAAGAAAAGCATAATTCGGGAGAAAATAATAGAATTGACAAAATCAAATAATAAAAATACTAGTAGTAATTAAAAAAAAGAGAACTCATGAACTAAGAGCAACACGCCGTGGATGAGTCTAGATCTCGTGTAGTTATTATCTAGTAGTAATAATTTCTTGTTTATTAGATAAGACTGTACTATAATAATAACTTTATTTAATAGTTAAAAAGTTATTATTATTAAGCAATAATTATAATAAATTTAAATTTATAATAAATAAATTACCTAAAAATATAAACTATATTTATTAAATTTTATAGCTTGAATATTATTTATCCAAAATACTTATATTTTTGAAGTAAAACCTCAATTTACAAGTACCTAAAAACATTGTTAAGCTTGCAGTTAAAACTAACTGTTTTTTTTTAAAAAAAAACTTTCTTTCAAAAATACCCTTTAACTTTTATATATATATATATATATATATATTAATGAGTAAAACCTCAACCCATTTCAAGTTTAGACCTCTCTCTCTCTTTTCCTCACCCATTTTTCCCTTTCTCTCTTATGGCTCACCTTGTAACCCTCTTCAATTCCCCTTCACTGCTCTGAGGAAGCAGCTAGCAACGAAGGCTGCTCAGAAATCCACCCCAGCCACCAGAGGAGTAAAGAAGCCTCACCAATTCAGGGCAACAACAGTGGCTCTAAGAGCGTGATTTTTACTAGCATAATTAGGTCTACAAACTGCCAGTAACAACCAAAAATCATGTTGGTCTCCCGAATCGAAAATTTTGTCTGCATATGAAATGGAAAAATCCTCACAAGAGTTTCACAATTTTTCACCTCCATGGTTCTCAAACTGCCAAATTGTTGCCACCATATTGTCTTCAAAGTTTTCATGTCATTGTACGAGGTAGAGATTTGGGGGATTCTTTTCCAACACTCAAAATTTCTTTAATATCAAAACTACCCCTATGAATTAAACACATTTCACACACCCTTCTAACACAACCACCTCAAAAGGAGACTAAAACCACTATATTCCACTGCACATCATTGCACTCCCATCACTGAAAATCTTGTCAGCAGCAGAAAACCAATAATTTCTCTCACCACTATGCTAGTAATCGCTGAGATTATAGCCTAAACTCGAAATTCATTTAATTTGTTGGAAATGAGCCTCTTTTTTACACCCAATGGTCATTTGATGTTTTGAGTGAGAATTACTTGTTGCTTTAGTTTGGGTGAGGTCTTTCCTACCATTTTCGAAGCTTCGGTGCTCAAGAGTAGATAAAAAATTCAATTTTTCACATGTTGTTCATTGTTATCATTTTGTATTGGGAAATTTTGAAATTGAACAAAATTCGTAATGTAAACTGATTATCATTATGAATTTTAAAACTCTTTAGTTATTATTAAATAACTTACATAATTTGATGGAAATCTTTAATATTATAATATAATTCTAAACTAAGTAATCTTCTATTTTATATTAAAGATTTAACATAAAAATATGTAGGTTATTCAATTATAACTGTGGAGTTTTAAAATCTATAATAACAATCCGTTTACAACCTCGAAATTCCACAATACAAAATGACATAAACAAACATGCAAAATACTTAAATTTTTAGATGCTGTTAGACACCTAAACTTAGAAAATGGTAGAAAACACTCACACAAACTGAAAACAACGATAAATCCTCTGTGGTGTGGTGGGGTGCAGTGGAGTGTGGTAGTTTTAGTCTCCCTTTGGTGGTTACGTTAGAAGGGTGTGTGAAATGTGTTTAATACAAAGGGTAGTTTGCGTATTAAGAAAATTTGGAGTGTTAAGAAAAGTTAAAGAGGGGGTTGAAAAGTAATCCCCTGAGATTTGACATCAACATCATATATAGTATCCACGTGAAAATTAAGCAATGGACAATATTGTGGGTAACCAAAAGAAAAGTCAACATATTTGACCTTTAATTGGCAGTGCATACATGCAGCTAGCTGGTGGACTGGTAGCACATGACTGAGGATTTATTATTTATTTTTTTTTAAAGAAAAAGGAGGTATGGCGTGAAATTTAGCTGAAAAATCATCAAAGAGAGATAGTTAATTTAATTGCATTAAAATTAAATCATGGAGTATAGATTATAGCTAGTTTAGAGAGAACAAGAGCTATATGATAAAGTCATGAAAATTGGAGAATTGACAAATCTATCAAGTTCTAAATGAACAATTCCTTTTAGCTGATTCGCATCCATGTTTACATACATATACACACATTATAGAGAGTGCTACTGCTATATATACTTGTCTTTAGATTATTTTATTCTACTCAAAATAGAGAAGAGGGCTGTGTTGCCTTTGCGAGGGAGAGTTGACTTTCGAGCAATACTGGATTAACAGAGTCTACATATTAAAAAAAAAAACATAATTCGATGGCAAATTTTTTGAGTCTTCTTGATTAGCCTATTTTTAATTACTTGTTTTTGCATTGTTGAGGCATGTGCGTTGATTTTGATTACATGCGTTGACTTGTTGGGACAATGTGGGTCAATCATCTTGGAGTGTATTCCTATTTTGATTACACACAATGGTGGTTCGACCTATCTATTGAATTGCATATGTGGGGAAGCACTTTTGAACTTTCCCCCTACGCAAAGTCGCCGTGAAGACTATACAACTGCGCTCTTCTTTTCAACGAAATTATATGTGAGAAGATTCCAGACCAAACAGGTTGCAAGAGACCTTGAGTAATGATGACTATCACGATAATAATTTCAAAATGAAAATGTTCTTGGCTGCTGCCAAATCTGAGTAAGAATTCCGTGCACGTAAATTTGCACCACATAAATGCTAACTAATTTAATTTAAGTCAAGAAAGAATACAAAAACAAACAATAGTAGTTGCAATTTTTTAGGCATTAGTTAAGTGAAAACAACTTAGACCTAATTAATTTATGTGTCTAGTGTTGAATATTTTTTGAAATACTATTATGCTTAATACTTCAACGTTTTTCTTGGTGGGAATGAATATATTAATTAGATTTAGTCATATTTAATATTTAAATAAGTTATTGACTATACTAATTAAATTGCCTGATTAAGTTCTTAATAGCAATTTTTTATTTCTATTTTTTTTCCTGTTAAAGTTTGTATTCCCTTTAATAAGTCCAACCCTAGTTTGAAAAAGGTAAAGTTTGTTTTTTTCTTTTTTTCCCAATAAACCAAAAAGAACAAAACTAAAAGGAAACAAGCTATCGATAACCATAGACGGTGGCCCTGATTCAAAGAAAAAGAATTACTTTGAAATTACAATAACATTTCTATCATTTTTTTTTTTTTGGGGTTAAATAGCGTTGTTAAAAAGAACAACAATTATTTGATTCTTCAATTACATTTTGTAGGTCATCATTGTGTCAAACTTGGATAATTATTAATATCATCAAATGTATAGATGCCGTTGGTAGTTTTTTATTCTCATCTACTAATTATTAAATATGAGTAAAATATTGTTTGATTTCTAACAGTACGTATAAAAAGAGTTTTGTTAGGAGATATTTATAAACTTTAAAAATCCTCATGTCTCAAAAGAGATTAGCCTTCCAAAGGCGAGTTAGAAAATACCTTTAATGAATACAATATATATATATATATACACACCCACACACACACTACGAGTAGAATCTTAGCTTACCGAGGAAAATACCAGACAGAATGTACTCCTATTGAATCTTGGCCAACATGCTTTTACTGGTTAGATAGATTATTATATTATTTCTTTTGTGTGGAATCTATAGATTATTGTTTGATAAAATTACAATCATGATGACTGAAACCAACGGAAATTTTCAAAGGATCGAGAAAACCAAACCAAAGTAAGAACATTTCAGTCTATTAACTTCAGAACATAACTTACATGTAAGGTATAATATATCTCTTACAACGATATATATTTAAACAAGTAAAACATATTCTAAATCATAATTAAAGTAGATTAATATATATAAAGCCAAAAATTTGGAAAATCCACAATCTTATATTATGATAGTTGCTCCACTTTCGTGGTTGTTACTTCCAAGAATGTGCTCCAAGAGGCTGAACATATACGAAGCAGCTGTCTTAGACGAGAGGTAAATGCATTTAATCATAAACATGATAAAATCGATAGAAAAATATATGATGAGAAAGATAATCCAAATGATGAATACAAATAACTCAAAATGAGATGAAACCAAGACAGAAATTAATGAAGCAGAAGCCAGGGATCCAAAGAAAAGAGCTAGATGCGCAGAAACTTTGAAAGGAATGGTAAAATTTTTGGGCTTAATTTGAGATGAGATGTTGTTGAAACAGTAAGCAAAGCAGTAGACCAGTAGAGCAAATAGAAAGGCCAACATATTGGGCAAGTGTGTCTCAAATGGTGAGGCTTTGCAGTGGACTTGAAGGACACCGACTAGCACTGGAATCAGAAACATGAACACAACATGCCATGGAACTGAGCTGCATAACACAAAGAGACAAAGAGATTAGCTTTGGTTGAAAAATAGAAAGAGAAATGAGGAAGGTAAATAGTAAAGAAACCAACCTGTGTGGGTGGGCAACAAAAACGATGGCGTGCTTGGAATTGAGATATTTGCTTGTCTTTATGCTGCTGCTGCTGCGAATTGCGAGTAGTGCTGAATGCCTCTTCACCTGATTCTCCTCTATATGTCTTCTTGTCATTCTTTTCTATCAACTTTTCCTTCGATCACTTCACTCTCCCGGTTCTAGGTTCTCATATCTACATATACCAAATATATATATAATATTAGTTGCCCGTTTAAGATATTCCTATAGAAGTCAGCCTATGGAAGTCAGCGCGCACTTGTGCAAAATGGAGGAAACTTCCTAATGCTGATTAACGATTGTCAACGAAATCTTATCTGGTAGGGGAACTCAGTTGCTGCATATGTGAAGTGAAGTCAACGCTTCTCGAACCACGTGCACGCGGAAGATAGTATTTTTGTGGCCAAACATTATCAATAATATCAATTTGTTGACGGAGAATGCTAGGTGTGTAGTACACTTCTTTTTACCTATTGTATATTTTTAAGAGGTAAAATCATAAAATAAAATAAAACAAAATAATGAAATAAAAATAAAAAAGCTGTAAAAAATAAAAGAGCTGAAAAAAAATGAGTATACATAGCACCGCTCTTTCTTGACTAGTGTATCCCATATGTTTGTATATCAATATTGCTAGAATGCTCCATTTTAATTAACTCACTGTTACAGACAATTTGGTTAAAAGCAGGGGATTTATGAGGGAGAGGTTTCTTTTTAGGTTGTAAGTGAGAGAGGAAATGTAAATCTACCATTACGTGAGAAAAATTTATAAGAAAATTAAAATATAAAGAACAACTTTGTTAAGTTTATATAATTTTTTTAACTTCCTCACTCTTAGAGGGAAAAGGATTTGGAGATATTTCGCTCCTATTCCCTCCAAAAAAGCTGAACCAAACGAGGTGTTTTTAACAAAACCCATCCCCTTCCCTTCAAACCCCTGCAACCAAGTTTTTCAAAAATTATGATACAAAAATTTAAATAACAAAATTGTTCATCAATAAATTATCTTATTTTACTTGTTCATTGTTGATACAAGAAAAGAAATAGTCTTGATGACAAGATCAGAATGGATCAAGAGGTACTAGA
The DNA here is from genome assembly GCA_022379115.2 of Bauhinia variegata. Lineage (NCBI taxonomy): Eukaryota > Viridiplantae > Streptophyta > Magnoliopsida > Fabales > Fabaceae > Bauhinia > Bauhinia variegata. The sequence continues at coordinate 10,398,446 of CM039427.1, read as the reverse complement.
CCAAGCAAGACAAAGGAGATTTTAGGTTAGGATAAGATGAGAATTTTTGTTCCCAAACAAACTTTGAGATGGGATCTAAATAAATAAAATCTCGTCTCGTCTCATCATGCGCTCACTCTTAAGAGATATCATTAAGGTATTGGAGGACTAAAAGCATGTCATAAACTGTAGATTTGTGATCAATAATCTTAAATTTAAAATTTTAAAGATACACTTAACGAGAATTATTGCTCAAGTCTCAATCAAACGCTATATTAGGAAGGATTGTTCTTTAATTTCTAGTTCACATGGACTTTCAAGAGAAAAATGTATCTTGTTAGAATCGTTTCTTATCCCTTTTGATTCTCTGCTCTGGGATTGATAAAAAAATTTGCATATGCCTATGTTCTCTGTTGTTCTAGATGAGAAATTTATTATGTTGCTTCAATGGAGAAACACGAATCTGATCCTAAGTTCTTACTAGCAATCTGTTTTATTTATTATTTTATTTTTCTAATGAAAGTTTGCATTCCCTTCAATAAATCCAACACTAGTTTGTTCAATATGGCCATGACATGCTTCTTAATATAGGTACAATTTAAATAGATTATCATTTCTTTAAGTGAAATAGATTATTATATTATTTGATATTTTTCTTCGTATACAAAAGGAAAAGAAACCAAATCCTACAACACCAAAAACGTAATGAACCTCCTCTGAAAGAAGAGCCCAGTAACAAAGAGAAAATGGAAGGAAAGAGAACAATTGTTTTCATTCATTGCAGGATTGTACAATCATTAATTACATATAGGATGGGAATGTCATAACTAACTACTTAGTAGCAAACCAGCACAACCACCAAGCAAAAAATCAAAAGCTAGAATGTCATGATAGACTTGGAGAATCTATTGTGTTCTATTATGATGGTTGCACCACTATGGCGATTTTCTTCCAAGAATATGTTTCCAGAGGCAGAAGATATATGAAGCAGCAGTCTTAGATGAGAGGTAAAGCCATTTCATCACAAGCATGATAAAGTTGAGGGAAAAATACACCATCAAAAAGATAATCCAAATGATGAATACAAATAACTCAAAAGAGGTGGAACCAATACTGAAATTAAGGAAGCAGAAGCCAGAGTTCTAAAGAAGAGAGTAAGATAAAAAGAAACTTTGGACATTTGATGAGTGTAATTTATATAGATATTTTAGTATGAATTCCCTTGCATTTAAGTCCTAAGTTAATATAGATTAAGGTGTTTTTAATGTCATTTTACTATTTTGTAGGATGCAAGCACCACAAGGAACCAAAAGCAGAAAAAGGGAAAAATAGCAATTCTGCCAGAGCTCGCTGTGGCGAGTCGAGGCCTTCGCCGAGGCAAGCTAGATGATTTTTGCACTTGATCTGAAGAGTTCTGACCCTATAAGGCTTCCGAGAATCCTTCTTCTACAAGAATCAAGACTCCAAGACATAAAAGACTCTCCAGAATTATTATTCAAGTGGGATTGAAGTCTTGAAAGCATGGGACTACATGGAATCCTAGTTGGAGTGAAACTAAAAGAGATATGCAACCAAAGGAATTAACTTCTCAAAGAGTCCTAGTTTGAGTGGGATTAAAGTTGTTAAATCCTACTAGAATGATGTATCTTAGTTAGACTATGATTAGGAAGGACTTTGTAATTAAAGTAGTAATTCATCTAAGAGTCATAATTTAAGTAGGACTGGGAAAATGATTGTTCTAAATAGAATCCTAATTAAAGTATAATTAGAAGTACATTATAACTAAGAATTGTAATGCAACTTAGAGTCCTAGAATGAGTTTAACTAGGAATGGAGGGATTATAAATAGGAAGGAGGGCTGAGAAGCAAACTACCATCCATCCACGCATCCAAGAGTCCACAAAGCAGCAAGCAAGCAAGGCATCACTCTCATCCATCTCCATGTTCTTTTACTTTTATTTCAGCATTATGTTTTCTTCCATCATCATGTGTAACTAATTTCTTCTCTAAGGGCTAAGATGTAGCCCAAGTACTTGTATAGACATGATTGATGATGTTATGACAATTCCATCTTTTATTTAATTGAGGTTTAATTTTTTGCACTTCACTCTTAACTTTTCTAGCCAATTAGTTGGAGAAATCTGTGGGTTTTCTATGACTCGAAAGATGATTAGTTAACCTAGACCACGGGGTTAAATCCATAGGGTTTTTTGAGGCTATCTATACCCAAAATTCTATGTAGTTACAAGGGAGCTAGGGAGATCCCCTAGAGTGCCCGAAAGGGATGTCCATGGAACTTAATGCAATTATGGTTATTACAACTCGCACTGGCTTGTAGCAGGGTTGGTAATTGTAATTAGGATCACTCCGATCTCATGCCAAGGTAGGTTAATTAGATTTGGGAATCTTGGCTAGCAATTAATAATTGTGGAAAGTCATAACTGAATCATGAAGTCTATATCAAGGACTTGTGGTGAAATCTGAATCCCTAGGCCTTTATCTCTTATTTCTTCTACTCTTATTCATCCTCTATTTCTCTTACTATTATGCTGTTTGCTTTTATATTTTATTGTTGTTATCATCCTCTTTCTATCGCTTGAGCATTATTGGAGTTTTAGTACTCTAGTAATCAATCACAATCCCTTGGGTACGACAACCCCAGAATACTTGCTAGCTACATTGATAGTGTACACTTACACTTCATTCCATCATTATTTCACATCTATTCTACACTTATTTTCTACACCCTAATCCGTACATCAACGTTACAGGATGATAAGATGTGATGTTGTCGAAATAGTTAGCAAAACAATACAACAATATGGCAAACAGTAAGAGCAACATGTCGGGCAAGTACGTCACAAATGGTGATTTATTCGAGCTGCATGTAAACCATAATCTATATCGATTCAAACATGCTATGAACATAGTACACATATTTGGAATCGAATGCAGAAGCGAATGGATCAAGGCTTACCTCCCGCCATTGCAAATGCACCCTTCTTCGTGTCTCTGTTTCTCTTCCAAACTTTCACTCCCATAAATGCGATTGTGCTGTCTTCTAAAGAGTAGGAGCAAGCTTGGGGACCAACAGAGACCAGCAACACGCCTTTTACACTCCTCTGCCCATCATGGAGGAGTCAGAGACGTGTGTTGGAAAATTGGCAAGCATTTATAGGTTGTGGGAGCGTTATGGAATGTTGCTTGATGTGGGATAAACGTGGTCACAATATGGACCACTTTCTTAAGGAATTCTAACATTCTCCCACTTGTTCCATATAATTCAACATTCACCATATAGAAAAGCAAAATATATGAATCATAGCGATAAGTCCTCTTATAGTGAGTATTATCTTCCATGTATTATAATATGTAAAGTTTCTCAACACTAGCCCTCAAACTTATTGAATAAACTATATGTTTATTCTAGGTCCAAACCAAATGATATTTCTCACAATAAATAAGTCAACATGTGCACAAAACTGAAATGAGAAAACATCACAAATAGAGTTTCATTAAAATAACATCATTCTTATAACGAAAATTACATCATGGACCCAAATCCCATTCGTACTACATGATCTTTAAAATTTTTGGGTCGCATGCCTTTAGTCAAAGGATCAGCAATCATCAACTTAGTGCTAATGTGCTCAATCACCACTTTCTTTTCCTTAACACATTCTCTTATGGCTAAATACTTGATGTTAATATGCTTACTTCGACTACCACTTTTGTTGTTTTTAGCCATAAATACCGCAGTTGAGTTGTCACATACAACCTCAATGGCTTAGAAATAAAGTCCACAACTCTAAGCCCAAACATGAAACTCTTCAACCATACACCATGCGAGGTAGCCTCAAAACAAGATATGAACTCAGCCTCCATAGTCGAAGTGGCAATCAAGGTTTGCTTTGCACTTCTCCAAGATATAGCTTCACCAGCTAGCATGAAAATATAACCGAATGTTAATTTTTGTGAATTAATGCAGCCAGCAAAGTTTGAATCGGAGTAGCCAATCACTTCCAGATTATCAATCCGTCTGTACATAAGCATGCAGTCTTTTGTCCCTTGAAGGTATCTCATCACTTTCTTTGCAACTCTCTAGTGGTCTATACCTGGATTACTTTGATATCTTCCCAATACTCCAACAACAAATGCAATGTCAGGTCTTGTGCATACCTAAGCATACATCATGCTTCCAATAGCTGAAGCATAAGGAATGTTCTTCATTTGTTCCCACTCATGATCATTCTTTGGGTATTGGTTCAAATTAAACTTGTCACCTTTCACAACGAGTGCTACATTTGATGAGCAATCCTTCATCCGAAATCTCTCTAAAACTTTGTCGATATAGGTCTCTTGAGATAAACCCAAAATGCCTCGAGATCTTTCTCTATGGATCTTAATTACAATGATATAAGATGCCTCACCCATATCCTTCATATCAAAGTTCTTTGAGAGGAATTGTTTCACCTCATATAACAAACCCTTATCATTGGTTGCAAGTAAAATATCATCCACATATAGTACAAGAAAACAAATCTTGCTCCCACAAACCTTGTGGTATATACGTTGAACCATGATGTTCTCTTCAAAACCAAATGAAGTGATGACTTCATGGAATTTCAAATACCATTGACAGGAGGCATGTTTAAACCCATATATGAATTTATTAAGCTTGCAAACCAAGTGTTCACCATCACTAGAGGAGAATCCTTCTGGTTGTTTCATGTAAACCTCTTCCTCTAGGTCGGCATTGAGGAACACCATTTTCACATCCATTTGATATAACTCAAAGTCAAAATGAGCTACCAATGCCATAATTACTCGGAGAGAATCTTTCTTAAATACAGGAGAAAATGTCTCCGCGTAGTCGATTCCTTCTTGTTGAGTGAATCCTTTAGCAACGAGTCTTGCTTTATGTCTCTCAATGTTGCCTCGTGAGTTTTTCTTTGTTTTAAAGACCCACTTACATCCAACGGCTTTTACACCATTAGGCAACTCAACAAGATCCCAAACCCTATTAGAAGCCATAGAATCCCTCTCATCTCTTCATAGCATTGTATAATAAGTCCGATTCCTTAGAACTAATGGCCTATAAAAATGTTTCAGGATCATTTTCGGCTCCAATGTTGTAGTTTGATTCTTGCATATACACTACATAATCACTAGGTATAGCTGATTTCCTAGCTCTAGTATATCTTCTTAATGTTGTTTCAACATCGTCTTGAGGAACTTATTGTTCAACTGGTTGCTCAACTGGTTGTTCAATATTTTCTTGTTCCTCAACAATAACTTGATCTACAAGATCAATATCAACAACTTATGGAACCTTAGCAACTAGTTGTCTAACACCCATTTAAACTTGAGGGGTGTGAATGACAATCAATCTATCACTTGAACCAGAGGGTTGAGCTTCATAATGATCTCATAATTGATCACTCTCACTAATCAAGTCATTCTCAAGAAATTTTACATTTCTTGACTCCACAATCCTAGTGCTATGAGATGGACAATAGAATCTATACCCTTTGGACCTTTTAGCATATCCAATAAAATACCCACTTATGGTCTTTGGATTTAGCTTCTTTTCTTGTGGGTTATAAATTCTCACTTCATATGGGCATCCCTAAATGCGTATATATCACAAACTCAGTTTTCAACCCTTGAATAACTCAAAAGGAGTCTTTGGGATAGCCTTAGTTGGAACTCAGTTTAATATATACATAGTCGTCTTTAGAGCTTCAGTCCACAAGAATTCTGGGAGTTTTATGTTACTCCTAATGCTTCTCACCATTTCCATTAAGGTTTGGTTTCTTCTTTCTGCTACACCATTATGATCCGGAGAACCAGGGATGGTGTATTGGGCAACAATGCCTTGTTCTTGAAGAAACTTAGCAAATGCATCAGGTGCTTGTCCACTCTTGGTGTATCTACCATAGTACTCTCCACCTCTATTTGATCTCACGATCTTAATTTACTTTCCACATTGATTCTCCACATCCGCCTTAAATACTTTAAAGGCATCCAAAGCTTCGTACTTAGAATGAAGTAAGTAGAGATACATATATCGTGAATAATCATCTATAAAAGTAATAAAGTATTTCGGACTACTTGTGTCCATGTCTAGACAGCAAATATCTGTATGTATGATTTCTAATAGGTTTGTGCTCCTCTTTGCACCTCTTGTAGACTTGTTGGTTTGCTTACCCTTAATGTAATTAACACAAGTCTCAAAATCAGCAAAATCCAAAGTACAAAGTACCTCTTGGTTTACTAATCTTTTAATTCTCTCAATGGAGATGTGTCCTAATCTCCGGTGCCATAACATAGAGGATTCCTCCTTCACAACACATCATTTAACTCCAACAGTAACATGTATAGAATTATAAGCAGCATTATTTTGTAATTGAATAGAATAAAGACCATCAAACAAAGTACCATAACCAATAACTTCATATTTATGTGATAAACTGAAACCATAATATGAAAAGTTACAGGAAAAACCCAAAGGTACAAGTCTTGAAACAGAAATCAAATTTCTAGAGAAATTTGAAACATAAAAGGTCTTTTCCAAACGCAATACAAAACCACTACTTAAAACCCAACAACACGTCCCAATGGCTTCTACACGTGAACTCATCTTGTTGCTTGAATAGATGTATTGTTCACTTCCCATTGGTTTCCTTAGGTTTTGCATACCCTGCAAGGTATTAGAAACATGGATTGTAGAACCAGAATCAATCCACCATGTGTCATGATTAACACTAACCATGTTAGATTCATAACAAATAAATGAAAGTTGAATACCTTTTTTCTCAAGCCAAATCTTAAACTTTGCACAATCTTTCTTTATGTGCCCCTTCTTCTTGCAAAAGAAGCACTTTGACTCTTTCTTTATGTCTGGTTGAGGAGGAATCTTACCATTTCCCTTGGCTTGATTCTTCCTTTTCTTTCCTTGGGTAGTCAAGTTCACCTTTTCACCCTCTTCCCTTGCCAACCTCCCTTCTTCTTAGACACACATGGTCATAAGTTCATTAATTGACCACTTATCTTTATGCTTATTGTAAGATATCTTGAAGGGACTATATTGTTGGGGTAGAGAGTTCAGGATGAAATGAACCAAGAAAGATTCCGACATCTTAACTTTCAAAGTTTCAAGTTGAGCCACCATGTCCTTCATGCGCATGATATGATCACGCACGCCTCTAATCTCCATGAGCTTCATGGATGAAAATTGCATAATTAAAGTGCTGGCAAGAGCCTTGTTAGATGTTGTAAACTGTTCATCGATGGCTTTCAGAAGGTCTTTGACCTTATCATGCTGTTTGACAGAACCACGGATACCATCTCATATCTTGGTCTTTATGAACATTACAAAAAGGCGATTAGAATGCTCCCATTTTTCATAAAGATCAATAGCATCTGGAGTGTTGGTTACAGTGATGGCAGGTGGTTCGTCTTTTCTTATGGCATAATCAACATCCATCTATCCCAAATGGAGAAGGATTCTCTCTTTTCACACTTTATAATTATCACCCCTTAATTTAAGAATGTCACACTTAATATCAAAAATGTTCGCAGGTTGAATAACTGCAAATTTTCAAACATACATGCTTATTAACTAAAATTTGAGATCATAAAATAAAATGTCATGTTTTACCAATGTAAAACATGCTTTAATCTATGAATCTAGTGACATAAAACTTGCCTGTGGGCCAAAGTTCTACTCACTTAGATTTATTTTACAACTTTATGATGAAACTATCAAATTATGTTTCTTTTCTTAATTCCAGTAGGTAAATTTTATTAATATCACATATGATTAATTACAATTAATGTTTTAATGCGATCCTTAAACTTAATATATAATTCTAATTAATTAAAGATGATGTGGCTACTCTCTAATTAATTAAAATTATATTAATCACCTAACATTAATCCTCAATAAAGAGTTCCATATATGCATAAAATCATAAACTTCAATGTGCATAAATTATTTAATTTAAAATTGTATGCTTAAATAAACACTAAAATAAAACATACAATTCAATAAAATAAATAAATAATTTAAACACATAAATTAATCAAATCTGAAAAAAAAAAAAAACAGCAATTTAACTTATGCAAATAAATAAATTAAAACAATTCACCAAAAATTACTAAACATAAGGCTGGAAATTGAATTCTAGAAACAAAAGGGTGTTGTGGTTCAGTGGCAAAAACTCTGCACTATGGCCGTGGAGACCTAGGTTTGAATCTCAGCAGCCACACAAATAGGAAATAGAATTTTATAGGCCCAAAATGACAGGTCATTTACAAACAACAAAAATGACACGTCGTTTATGTATAGTTGAGCCAGCAACCACACTCGATGAAACGACACGTCGTTTACGTGCAGGCCAGCCTCACCCAAAATGACTTGTCGTTTAAGTTGTCTTCAACCTCCAGCTAAGTCGATTCGACCCGGTTGCTATCCGTGGACCCGAATGGGGAACCCGACGGTTTCCAGCCATTTTTTACGTTAAATCTGATTTTTTTATAGCCCAGAACGCATAGATATTCAATTTACTATCAATTCCTAATCTTTTCATGAGATTAACAACACCAAATCTTAGTGCCTAACTTCAAACTGTGAAAGGAAAAATGCAAGGCAGAGGCATAAAAAGGCTCTGATACCAAATGTAAACCATAATCTATATTGATTCAAACATGCAATGAACACAATACACATATTTGGAATTGAATGCGAAAGCGACTCGATCAAGGCTTACCTCCCGCCATTGCAAATGCACCCTTCTTCGTGTCTCTGTTTCTCTTCCAAACTTTCACTCCCACAAAAGCAATGGTGTTGTCTTCTGAAGAGTAGGAGCAAGCTTAGGGACCAACAGAGAGCAATAGCAAGCCTTTTATACTCCTCTACCCATCACGGAGGAGTCAGTGACGTGTGCTGGGTTCATGGGTCGTAGGAGCATTATGGAATGTTGCTTGATGTGGGATGAACGTGGTCACAATATGGACCACTTTCTGAAGGAATTCCAACACTGCACAACATAGAGAGGGAGAGATGAGCAAGCTTTGGTTGAAAGAAGAAGAGACAAGCTAGCTTTGGTTGAAATAGAAAGAAACCTTTGAGGGTGCGCTACAAGAACAACGGGATATTTGGAGTTGAGATATTTGCTAGTCTTTATGACTCCGCCACGCCGAATTGGGAGTAGTGCTGAATGCCTCATCCGCCGATTCTCCTCCATATGTTGTTGCCTTGTCATTCTTGTCTCTCAACTTCCTTCACTTCACTCGCCACTCTTGCATCTGTACAAATATACATATAGTAAAATGATATAAATAGAAAGCAAAGAGAACACAAAACTAGAGAGAATAAGAGAGTTTTCTTCTTATTTTGTCACATGTATTTCAATATAAAAGAGGTGCTTTATTTATAGTTATAAGTTTATAACTCATTTATTATGCTACATAATATATAATGAATACCCATTACATAAATATACATATAATATCAGGAAATTTTATTCTTTTACATACTTATGGTAGTGGGTGCCTACGTGAAGTACCGGAAATTTCCTAAGATAGCGATTGAGAAATAAATGGAAGACAATCACAAGTACAAGTTGGGATAATACTCTCTTTTTAATGGTTGACAAGAGTATATTGTTTAGGTTCAGTGTCCCACTTAATTTCTTTCCAATCTATAGTAATTAATTATATTGTTTAGGCTTGGTGTTCAACTTAATTGCTTTCCAATCTATAGTCATTAATAAAAACAACAGAAGGTCAAGTCATTTTTCACTTTTCAATATCTCTATTGGATAGGAAATTTTTAGGAGGAGCATGGTGGTACCAGCAAGGAATCATAAATTAATGAATCTACTTTGTTATGAAAAAGCTCATATATATATACATATCCAAAATATAGATAAATATCCAAGCCGAAGACGGCCAGTAGTTAGAACCGACCTGCAAAAATAGAGTACTGGTGCTCCAATGACTATTATAGCCTAAACATGCAATAACACCAAAATATTTGGCATCTAATTAATTTGAATTTTCTTTTAAAGAAGATTAACTATTATATTCCATGTAAAACAAAATAATCAACATCAGTCTTTTATGTGTACTTTTTCTTTGCACAGTGTGAACATCTATAGGTCAGGCACTCTGGCCCCATGTTTTAATTTTTTTTAAAAAAAAAAAACTAAATTACTTTCACAATTTTTTAGACTCTTTATTTTGTTTTTATCTTTTTATTAAATTATTTATAAATTTATAATGATGTAATCAATTAATAAAGTTGAGTGGGCTCAGTTAAAATGAGATAGTTATGAAATATAATTAGAACTCTTTTGCTGTGAAACAGGGTTTTATCAAATCATATATTATCATTATTTTGACAATAACTGCTAATGCTTTAATATAAAATAGTTCATATGCATTTATGTTTAGTTGTAAGAGATTTGAATTACACGAAGCAAGGGGTTCAAACTACTTTTTTTACCATAATCTAATCACTTATCATGAGTAGAGCAATTTAGTACCATAATACGTAATAAATATATTTCTGTAATAAATATTATGAGAGAGGAACTCAAAAAAAAAAAAAGCTAGCAAAAGAAAGCTGCTCATGCAAAGTAATGCATGGTTGAAAAATAGACACACACTAGGCAAAAAAAAAAACAAATTAAAAGAAATTGAATCTTGCGAAACTCTAGCCCATTTTAAGCAGTTAATTATTTTTATGACCCATTAAATTATAAGTGCAGATGAAAATGACAGACCGTAAAGAGACAAACATTAAGAGTGTCCAAATTCCATTTTCTTACTTTCTCTAATAACTCCTTTGAAATTTGTCACTTTTTTATCAATAGGAATGAAATAGACCAGCATAGCACTCCATTTGCCCTGTGCTAGTAAGCTGTAATTTGACAATCAAATGGATTTTTTATTGAAAATGAAGGCAATATGCTAACAGGTCTCTCACTTTTTGGCAATCTGAACCACTTTTTGAGGCACTGACTGTTTGTTTCCATCACAAATTTCCACTTCCCTCTAATACGTATTGGCTCAGTGGTAGAGTAACATTTACTCCACTGAAAATTTTTTCCACGACACCAATACACTCCTCTATAATAACACCGGTAACCATAGAATATTGGGTTTTGCAATTCAAGTTCTGACCCTATTGATTCTTGTTCATTAATTTTCGGCATTTTAGGCCACTTGGTTATGGTCACATGCTTCTTAAGATCATCTTTTACATCAGTAAGCTGTAACAACATCATTGGAAGGTCTATTGGAAACCCTGCTCCCATGAAAATCCAATGTTGCTAGAGTTAGAAGGATGTCTATTTTTCAGATAAAACGTGGTAATGATCATCAGTTGGAAACTCAAGGTTAATGCTCTTATTTAATCTATGCGTATTAGTATTTTCAGTTTGTTTTATCACTTGCTTTTTAGCTCTCACTTTCAGCTGCTGTGTTATCTAGAAAGAGTTGTAACTAATCCCACCTCGTGTAAATCAACCGTGACAGGGGACATTTATGCATTGTCTTATGCTCTCGCACAACTAAATCGTGTTCAGTTATCTAAGACCAAAAGACGAATATCCAATGACCTTCCATCTTGTTAGTCGATTAAACTCAAATTTTATAATGTTACTTCATTGCATCCTCTTTATTTGCAACAAATTCCTTTTTCACATGTTTACTTCTATTCTCACCCAAATCTTTTCTATTTTAATTTTATATAACAAAATTACCCTTTGAGCATTTATATCCCTTTTCCTACCTCCCACCCCCAATTTGTAATATTATGAACTTTAAATAGCAATTATAGATTATATTTAAAATATTTAGTGACACTTATGAATTATATATAATTCATAAGCTTAAAGAATCTACGATACGATAGAACACTATTATAGATTATACAACAATTATAAATTATATATAATCCAAAATTTACATATAAGTGACACTTAAAAATTTTATATAATTCAAAAGCTTAGAACACAAACTTACTAAATTACAAGTTATTTATAATCTACGACATTACAAAATATCATTATGGATTATTCAATAATTTAGAAGACTGCAAAATTTTGCGATGGGAGGAAGAAGGATAGTTATATCATTTAGAAAAGCTTGAGGGTTGGAATAGAACTTTAGGAGTGATTAAAGAAATCCCTAACATATTTCAAAGGTATTAACTTGCCACTATTAGAACTTATTGCCTTATCTTAGAACAATTAGTATAACTAACACATGTATTTTGATAACAGCGGTCTGGGGATTCTTTTTTCACATCCCAAAATTTCAGCTTGCACATCTCATACTGTCTTCATTTGAAATTATGTATCATTTAAAATATATGCATACACATTAAAAAAGTATAATTAATGTGTTAAAATTCTTTCTAAACTTCCTAACATACCCTTATTTGTTATAGTATTATCTAATTTGTTAATAAATATGTAAAATCATTAAAATTAGTGAAAATGGGGTATAATTGAAAAAATAGTACTTAATATTGTCTTTAACTTTTAAAATGATAGATAAATTAAAATAAAATTTTCTTTAAAGTGACAGATATAATAAAACGAAAGGAATACATTTCAAAACTTTAACTTTTGAAATATAATTTACACTATAAAATTAAAGTTTTAAAAATATATGAGATGTGAGAATAAAAAAAATTGGATGTGCAAAAAGAAATCCCCAGCGGTTTTACTAGTGGTTGCTCATAAATACCTATTTTAACTGCCACTAAAAATGTTATCTTTTGTTGTGGCCATGGATATGAAAGGAGCAAAATTGAAGAAAATCTTTTTCCTTAGGTATTTTGGACTATGAATTTCCATATTTTTTTTGATGTAACAAAGTAGGACAAGGGTTTTTCTACATGTATATACTACTTTTAATTCTTTTTTATTAATATATACTAAATTTAAAAATATTTATTAATATATATTGTATTTTTCAAAAATTAAGATGTTGTGACTTTTGAGAAAGTCATATCATCTTGATTCCACTTCTGTTATCGAAGCATGCCACTTTCTTTTTAATAATTTAAAATGGGAAGTTGTATCATTGTTACACCACTACCCTTTCTTCTTTTTATTTTTTTAATAATTTTTTAAATGACATATTGTATTAATTAATACAGTAAATAAATAAAATAAAATATAAAATTTATTATATAATTAATTCAAAAATAAAATTAATTAATATTTTAGAAAAAAATGATATTAAGTATTATAGTAGATACTCATTAATTTTAGATAAAAAAAAAACTATGGTTAGAGAAGTGGCAATTGTTAAGTCAAATTTTATTCTTTAAATACTGATTAACCTAGTCAAATGGAAGAAGATAATAAGTATAACAAACTTTTTTTATTAAATTTTAATGAAACTACATTAATATTTAAAAATATTAAAATATACATAAATAAATATACAATAATAAAGATTACATGTAGAAAAATATTATAAAATTTGTGTCACCATTTTACTAAAATTTAAAAATTTAAATTCTAAATTTTATAAAATTATACTTTAAATTATAAATTTTAAAAATTTAAACTCTAAATTTTATATATAATTTACGATACAAATTTATAAGATTTAAGGGTTTAAAATTTCGGTAAAACAGTAACATAAATTCTACAACACTGCTTTGCATGTATTCATTAACATTATATGGACATTTATTTTGTTGTGTTTTCAAAAATAGTAACGTGACAACGTTACAATTTTATAAATAAAGTTTTACTACCTTTATTATTTTATCTCATTTTACTAGTTTAGTCAGTGTGCAATATGTTACTTGATATTAATTTTTTTATTTAAAAACATATTAATTAAATTTATTTTTGAATTATTTAAAAAAAAAAATATTTTATTTATTCATTTTTTTTATTAATTTAATATTTTAATTAAAAATTAAAAAAAGAAGAAGAAGAAGAAGGAGAATTCGTATAACAATCATACGACTTCCCATTCAAGTTATAAAATAAAAATGACAAATCTCGGTAACTAAAGTTTGATATATATTAAACAAAAATTAAAAAAAATACTATATAAAAGTAAAAAAGTCGTATGACTAGATTTAATACAACTTATAAAATTAAGGATATTGTCCCATGTTTATAATAGGGTCTTTGCTAACTTATCAAGGACTTTAATCTCAAAAATCCGCAAATTCTATATATAGATAGAAATAGCTCTTCTACTATTTCAATTCTTTCAAGCCTCTGATCAAGATAAACCTTCCAAAGTAATTATATAAAAAATCATATTGGCACTTCATTAATAAATGTAACAGTTTATTCTCCAAAAAAGAGACATAATTTCTACAAAATGCAAAACCATAAAATTAAATAGCAGCAACAACACTAAAAGCAGGACTAAGTTTTTTTTCTTTGACACAGTACATAATGTTCTCCCATATATATATGGTCACTGGTTAACAAAGATAATAGCACGCACATTTGAAAAACAACTCACAATTCCCCCCATTAAGAAGATCGGCATCCTTGCAAGTGTCATCATACCATTCAGAAATAAAACAAGCACCATGAAAGTGTCCACTGTCTTTATGACAAAATTTTTCTCCCAAATTTAGTGTCCCTGCATATATACAAGAGATGAAAAAAGAAAAAGAAAAAGAAAATAGACAATGATAAGTTATACTGGTTAATATAATTTGGACAAAATCTTCTGTCTCAAATTCTGTTTTATAAAAGTAATAATTGATTAATACATAATAAAATAATATAACTTGATCAATTAATATTTTATAGGACAACATTTGGGATAAGATTAAGGACTGAGGATTTTGGCAATATAATTGTGATTCTTAACCAATATGAAAAATAAAAAGAGACTAACCGTTGAGGAGAATGGAAATAATGATGATAGAGCATTTAAAAGGAGAAGTCTTCATGATTGCTGTAAATTAAATTAAGGCTCTTATTTGTACTCGAGGAAAGTATTTAGTTGGGTTTATATAGTGTGAGAGCAGTGCATTGTTGTTATGCATCTTCCAATTAAAGCAATCTACACCTGTGTCTCCTTGTTCTTTCATTGTGGTGGTGCGCTTCGTTGCTGGCCAAAAAGCATAGTGAAATACGCTTAGAGAGCGGCACAAACAAATTTTCATTCCCAAAAAAAAGCAAAAATTGAAACATTCCCTTGCTTTGATTTGGAAAGGTGAAAACTAAGACGGAAAAAAAAAAAGAATCGACTGTTTGACTATTTCAAATTTCATCATAAAAATTGCATTTTGGATGGAAAAGAAATCAAATAGAAGAAACACATTTTTCTGCATAGGAACGCGTATCTAATGAATTCAACTGTTTTGGCACAATTTAAATGAAAAAAAAAAAAAAAAAGAGCATCCTAATGAGATCCTAATCTCAAAGAAAAAATCAGGGGATATGGCAAAATTGGTAGACATTACGAACTTAATTAGATTGAGCGCCGGATGGAAACCTACCAAGTAAGAACTTTCAAATTTAAAGAAACCTTGAAATCAACAATGGATAATCCTGAGCCAAATCTTATTTTCTGAAAACAAAGAAGAGTTCAAAAGGTGAGAATAAAAAAGATAGGTGCAGAGACTCAATGAAAGCTATTCTAATAAGTGTAGTTGATGGGATTTCGTTTTATTAGTATAGTAATCATTTCATAAAAACTCTAAAAACAAAAGGATCAGAGATAAATGTATATATATGTATACGTACCAAAATACTATCTCAACTAAATTAATGATAACTATATATATATATATATAATGCAAATTATTTTTTTTTGTCCTATTTATAAAACCCTTTCTAAAATCTTTTGAGGATCTTATAATAAGAGGTTCTACAAGCATTTATTATTATTTTTTATATTTGTCCTTGCCCCCTATTGGCTCTTTCTAATTCCAAAATTTTGATGAAGTTTGATTTTGTATGTTTGCTTATATCCAAACCTCCACTTCCTTTTTGTCAGTTGTAGGCGGAGGCACAAGTGCAGTAAGTGTATAGGCGACACCATGCATGTGAAGAACAATGAAAATACGTTGGCCATGCACATCAACATTGGCAGCATTTGTTTTTTTTTATTATTATTACTTTTGATTTGTAATTATGCATTTGTGGGTTGCTTGTAAGTTACTTCTGCTAACGTGAGTTAATTTGAGTTTGTTTCCATTTTGACATTTTGTTTAGTTGAAATCTTTGTCTATAAACCTTGTTTACAGTCAATTAATTCAAAGTAATTACTCCTCAGTTCTTCCTCTCGATTTCGCTCTAGAGAGTTATGTTTTCTTTCTTTCTATCTTTTTGTCTTTATAATTTCACAAATTTTGCTCCTCGTAACAACAAAGGAGCTCACAATTTCTCTGGAAATCAAGGAGCCTATAGTGGAAGAGGCACAGGAATGCGTTCCTCCAGTGGAGATGGAAGACCTCAATGTCAAATCTCTGGGAAATTTAGCTATGTTGCTATGAGTTGCTGGCATAAATTCGATGAAAATTTCCAACCAAAGCCTAGTGTGCCTCCTAGTCAAAGTGCTCAAGCCTTTACATCTATGACGGATGATTCTGGTATTCTGGGAGAAACTCCATGGTTTCTTGACACTGGGGCCACATCATGCCCCACTAGAGGTTAGCAATCTGAATCTGCATAATCCATTTGCAATCGAGGAAAAACTGGTCGTTGGTAATGGTAAGAAGCGTACTATCCTAAACTTTTGTATGACTACAATTTAAACAAACAAAGGCTCTTTATTGCTCGATAATGTGCTTCATGTTCCCAAATCAACTGCCAATCTTATTAGTGTGCATAAACTGTGCAAGGATAAGAATACTTGTGTTGAATTTTGTCCATCTTTCTTTATTATAAAGGCCCAGAACAGAAAAGAAATCCTCCTCAGAGAAAGACTTGACTGTGGCTTGTACAATGTCAGGACTGCTTCTGGAAACACCTGCATCTTTACTCCATCAGCCTTCCAAATTTTCATTTCAGAACCTCAAGACTCTGAGGCATGCCTTCTACTGTGGCATAATCATCTTGGACACCCTTCTCTTGATGTTGTTAATAAAATGCTTTCTCCTAGTTCATTAACTACTTTTCCAAAATCTTGTAAGCATGTCTATAGTTCTTGTCAGCTTGCTAAAAGCCATAAACTTCCCTTTGTAAGTTCATCTTCAAGAGCAATAGAACCATTTGAATTGATTCATATGGATGTTTAGGGGTCTACTTATAATTCTATCAATGGTGCTAAGTATTTTCTCCTGTAGATGATTATAGCAGATTTACATGGTTATACTTGCTTCGTACTAAAGATGAATGTCTTCAAATGTTTTTACAGTTTCATTTTATGGTTGAAAGGTAGTTTGATTGTAAAATCAAAATGCTTCAATCTGATAATGGTGGGGAGTTCATTGCCTTCACAATCTGGTTCAAGATTTGGGAATTTTGCACAAACTTTACTGCCCTCACACCCCAGAAAAAAATGGTCGTGCCAAAAAGAAAAAATAAGCAGATTGCAGAAATTGGTTCATCCTTGTTAAACACTGCTAGTATGCCCCTCAGGTATTATTAACCTTTTGCCTTCCAAACTGCTACCTATTTGATGAATCGATTACCCAATTCTGCAATTAATTTTCAAATCCCATATACCTTGTTGTTTAACAAAATGCCTACCTTAGATAATCTGAAAGTTTTTGGGCGTGCATGTTTCCCATGTCTTAGGCAAACTAGAGCCTAGATCTGTAGTTTGTTGTTCTATGGGATACAGTACCAAACACAAAGGCTACCTTTGTCTAAATTGACATCCATTTTGTCAAGGAACGTGTGGCAAACAAATCCCTTCTCTCCCATATTCCTGCATATGCTTAGCTTGTTGATAGACTGACCAAACCGTTATCTACACAGGCCTTCTTACTCGACAAATGCAAACTCACAGTTCATCCTTCTTGATATGGACCAGAATTATTAGACTCAGGGCACACGGTATAAATAAGGAATTAAGGTCAAAGTTCAATCCAATATTCACGGGACTTGAGTAAATTACAAAAAAATCTCATAACCAAAATACTATAGATAAGGATTCCCATGAATGAGGTACGTAGTTGAAAAACTAGAATTGTCATAAAGCTCTTACTTAGCAAAAAAGACCGTTACATTGATTTGGGTATTGAGGGCTTTAAGCCTGACCCATTCCTTTCCTTTGTCATTGGTATTTTGAAGCGGATTCCCGAAACAATGACCTATGCAACCCAGAAGTGTCACCCGATCATAGCCTACAACTTTAGATCTACCCCTATCTACCTTTGTTGACCAACCAACACTTCTCCTATGAGTTTGAGGGGGACTATACAATAGCACGTGATCTAGTTGAGAATAAGTCTGATAGTCTAGTTTGGTAATTATAGTTAGCAGTTAGTTCCTGCCGACTGTACGCACAAGTGGCCTTATCTTAATGTGTCTGATACAGTTAATTGTATTGATTCATTCACTCATATACAGAAGCTAATTTCTTCTGACTACTCTCTGTCTCTCTTCGTGTTACTCACATCTCCTTCCTTAGTCTCCTGTAAGTCTTGGATTGATGGCACCATTTCTAAGCCTGCTAGGTTTGAGAAACAAGTATATCTTGCATGGCAATGGAACAATAACATCGTTGCTTCATGGCTTCTCAATTTAATTTTGAAAGAAGTTGTTGCAAGAGTGATATATTGGTCCACAACAGTTAACGTATGGAACAATCTGTAAGAGATTTCAATAGCAGAATAGTACGTCGTCACATCTTTCAACTTTTAAAGAAATTAATTAATCTTCTATGTTTACAAGAAAGTGCATATTGAAGAATAATGTAATTGTAATTGTTCAACTCATTCAATCAAAGCAATAAGCCCCTATTACGACGTATTATTGGTTTAAATAATTTCACAACTTTTTCCATTTGACACCCCAAAAGGCAAGACTTAAGGGGAAGGTGAATTAGGTTTTTAAAAATTTCAATAACATATTTTGAGAAGAGTTTTAACCTTTAAATGAATGACTTAATATAAATTTAAATGCACGAAAAATACTTAGATACTTTTACAATAATACTCTTTATAATTTCAAATCTGAAATATACTTTTAACATCTCACAACAAACTAAACTAGTTTTAACAAAGTAATATGGAGATCGATCTCACAACAATCTCACACCAAAGCAATATCTCCACATCACCTACCCTGGATTCTGCTCGCAAAGCTGCATTTTTCAACCATCAATCTTCAAGTGCTGCACAAGAAAACCAATTGGTATTAGAAAACACAATCCGTGGCTAAAAGTGCCACTATCCAATCAAAAGTTTCTTTTCATTTTTTGTTTTTTGTTTAATCTCAAAGTGGAGTGGCATAAATGCGAATACTAAATGAACGTCTAGACAGATGAGAAATGATTGCATAAACGGAGACATTTGAGTGACACCTATTGAGGAGAAGATGATAAAAAATTAGTTAAGGTGATTTCAACATGTGCAGAGGAGATCCCTAAAGGCACCAGTGAGAAAAGTTGATCTTATAGTATTTAACTCTAGAAAAACATGTAGAGGGAGACTTAGAAAAGTTATAGAAAGGATATTGCAGTTAACAATATTTCAAAAAAATATGATTTGGAGAAGTTATAAAAAGGATATTGCAATTAACAAAATTTCAAAAAATATGATTTCTAATAAAAATGTAATAGCGTCATGCAATCCATGTAATCGATCTCACCTAATTGGATAAAGTTGCTTATTGTTTTGTTTAATGTCAAACATAACAAATATAATAATTTAGAATTAAATCTCAAGCACTTAGAAATTATCTACGTAAGTTTCAAATTTTAACAATTTTTTCTAAAACTTAGTTACTTGACATTAACCCTTTGATACTCTCGATATAAAAAGAAAAAGAATTAATTAAGAAAGATAATGGGCAAATAAATAGTTAACGTTATGCAGACATCTTGTAGTTGCATTAAGGCTACCCTCCCAGAACCATCTTTCTTCAACTTTCACAGTTCGATGCTTTGGTGTGCCAATATCCCCAACAATGAACCTCTTCATTCTAGGACAAACCCCTTCATTCTAGGACACTGCTCCACAACTACTCGTTTCAATACTGGGAACCAGAGGAGACAAACATTTTAGTTCCAGGTATCTCAGACTGTTGAATGCAATGTTTTGTTCCATATTATCTCGCTTTTCCTTGATTTTTTCTTCAAGAGATTCGCATTCCCAAATATCTAGTTGTCTGAGATTGACTAGACTTCTTGCTGTTGCGGATGAAATTAAATATAGCAACCTCTTGCATTTCTGAACTAACAATTTTGTCAAGTGACTAAAAGTCACATTGGATGGCACTAAATATATCAGTCCAGAGCATCAACATAAATAGATACTTGTTAGCTCAAGGGAGCTTTTAATCAATTCCTTGATTGATTTTTATGAGAAAATATTTTTGAGATTGGTTTAAATTTCAGAAATATTCTTTTAAAGGAATATTTATTAATTTTGGGCTAACAGTTTTGAGAAAATTATTTTTTCAAACAAATTTTCAATCACTTAGGCTTTTAGAAAATTGATTTTTGATCTTCCTCTTTTCCGTAAATTGATGTTCCTCGCCTCCCACAAGTATGATTATTCTATGAAAATGAAATGATGATTTGTTAAGCCCATCTCACTTTACCGTTGATGCCCATTTTACTTGACTTGGTGAACAAGTCTCTGCAAACAACAGCAAAAGGCATTTTTCACAAGTTAATCAAATATGCTTTATTGGAAAAGCAATTTGCATAAGTTGCAAATTTGCCTCACGTGTGCAACAAAGATCAACTACAATTAATGCCAAAACTGGTCCATTAAACATTAATTATGGGTTAGATATATAAACTTTTGTATAATACCAGAAACAACCCACTTTATTGGGCCTCTCAAGCATTGCAGCATGGGCTTGGCACTGCAAGCTGTCCAATAACACTTTTCCCATGCAGCAGCTCCAGTCCAATGACAACCCAGTTGGCTTCAATCCAACAGCTTGGTTTTGCAAGTTGTCTAGCCAGCCCATAATACTCTGCAAAACAAAATAACCTATCGACAATAAAGAAAAAGCCCAACATGGATCACGAGAAAAAGTCAACCAAAAGCATTACCACTTGGACAAAGAAATATGCACAAGCAACCAAGTTCACCTAGAGATGAGAAATTTCCAACAGCAAATGATGATGCTCCAACAGTCAAATTTTTTATGGTTATATAAGAAAGGGGGAGCTTCAAAGTAAGAGGTTAGAGATAACAAGAAAATTTCATTTGGAAACTCTCTCAAGAGCTTTCAAGTCTTCATCTTCTCTTCTTTATTTTTGTACACCAACTCTTTCATCTTGAACATCATTTTGGTGTATTGGGCATACTAGGATATCAGTTGAAAAAAGCAACACGTGTTTGAGCTTGATTACTTCTGCTTAAATATTCTTTGTAAAGGTTGTCGTGCCTTAATACTTATTGTTGTAACCCTAGGAAGGGTAGACATAGTCAAAACTGTAAAGGTTTTTAGTGCATCTTGAAAAACCAAGCATAAAAAGAATTGTTGGATAGCTGTAAAAGGTAGTTGGAATCTTGTAAACCATTGGAGATAACTCTCTCAAAGGATTTTGAGAGGAGTGGACATAGATCTTATTATGACCAAACCACTATAAATTATTGAGTCATTTCTCTTCCTTATACTCTTTATTTTTAGCATCTATTTACTTCTAGTATATTATTTGAGTTTAAGTTTCACTTTGATTTATCAAGTTTTAAAACTGTAAAGTTTTCATAATCAAGCCTAAATTATTTAAAACCAAGCTTAATAAACTGTGCTTGATTTTGGAACCTAAGATTTTACTTTGTGAAAAATTTTAAGTGTCCTATTCATCCCCTCTAGGATATATTTATCTGCACTTTTAATACTCTCAACAATCTCAAGAGATGGGTCTTGTTTGGATCCTTCTTTGTCAATTTGCCTTTTCTCACCTTCATGGAATATCTCCTTGAACGAGCAATATTCAATGCAAAGAGTCATCAAATTAGGCAACAGTTGGAGAATCCAATGGGGCAATGTGGCATCTTTATCCTCAAAAAGTAGTAGTCAAAGAACTGTCATTTTCTTGAGATCACTTGGAAATTCACCTAGCAAAAATATGCAGACATCTTGTTAGATTCAATTCCTCCAACTTGTGAATCACCTATAACAAAAAGCTCAAAAGTTAAGTTGTTAAGAATCAAATCCAACTTGGTAATCACCTCCTCGCGGAATCAAATCCAACTTCGCATAACTAGTATGTATGCATATAACGTCTTCATTGGACATCTTAATGATTAAGTACTACCTCCATTTCATAACAAATTGTTTTAGAATTTTTGTATTGTTTTAAAAAATGTGTTGTTTTAGAGTTTCAAAGTTTTTCAAGTCTTTTATTTCTTTTATATCCTTATTTGATAAGATAAAAAAAATTAATCATGCAATTAATGAAAAGATTAAATAAGGATAATTCAATCAAATTAAGTCGAATTTTAGATGTATTAATAGTTTTTGAATATTTATATAAAATATTATGGAAGTAATGGGAGTATTCTATTATGAAAGTGATTTCACGATCAAAACTTGTGGAAAACAAAAATATGGAGTAAACAATACAAATATAAAATGGTAAAACTATGCTATTAGATCAAGAGCAGAAAGCACTGCATTACAAAATATAATTTCAATATAATGAATTAGACCATACATAACAGGTACCTCTTCAGCGATGAGAAGCGGTTGTCGAGTAGTAGCATTAAGGTTGGGTTTATGATCTCTTTCTTGGTAGCTTTAGACTGTGCCTTGAATAACAACAATTTGTGACAATTCAACACATAATGTTTTCAATGATGGACAATGTAAAGTGAAATGTCCAGCACAGAATCTGTGGCTTCATGTAACTTCCAAATAACTAACCTTGTTAGTCTATTAAACTCAAATTTTAATGTTACTTCATTGTATCCTTCTTTATTTGCAACAAATTCCTTCATGGACAGTGCTTGAAATATGATAATGTCTTCAAGCTGAGGGAGGCTCATGGCTATGGAGAGAGGAAAGAGATATTCCAATTTTGGACACTCTTTGACATGCACAACAGCTTCAAGATTATGAAAACAAAGGATTCCTTGGGCACCTCCACTCCATATCTATTTCAGATTTGGCAGCTGACCTAGATTCAAAATTCTAAGATCTATATTCACTTTGTTCTCCCGTTCATTATTTTCATTAGCGTTTCAATTCAAATATCTCTTTCTATTTACCACAGCTAGTGACATTGATCATCTCTAGATTAGAAAATTCTGTCTACATATGACAAGGGAAAATCCTCACAATTTTTCTCCTCTATTGTTCGCAAACTCCCAAATAGTGGGTGCCATATTGTCTTCAAGTTTTTCATGCCATTTATTGCCATTTTCTCTAATTTAGGGAATATTTGAACCTGCGATGCTCAGTTTATCAAATCAAAAAACAATTATTGTTACAATAACTGCTAATATTATATAAGATTCTTCAAATGCATTTAGGTTCAATAGTGTGGTGTTTGAATAATATAACATAAAGTTAGAGGTTCAAACATTCTTATGATTTTGTAACTACCTATTATGAGTGAGTTGAGTAAATAAATACTATGACAGACTGAGAAATAGCAAAAGTAAGCTAAAGCAATACATCGATGAAGAATAGACGCTAGAACTAGTATTGAATCATGTGGAACTCTGAAGACTTTTAAAGCATGTATTCAACTAGTAAGAGCATTGTGGGACCTAGTCAAAAATCAAAGGAACTCAATGAAAATCACATCCTTTGAGATAGGTGAATTATTTCTACGAGCATCTTTACTTTTGTATAAGTTAATTGTTTATTATTTTTTATAAATTCCATTATGACACATCATTTCTTTCTATTTTATTAATGACAATTAATGTGAAGTTCCTAAATTAATTATACAATTATAAAGCGGTGCTATGTTCACATATATTTTTTTTAAATGTCTTTTTTCTTTTTATATCTCTCTTATATTTTTGTCTAGATTTAACGTATACAATATAACAACAAAAAACAAAGTGTACAATTTGGGTGTGCAAGATTGAGTATGCAAATGGTTTTTCCCAATCATAAAAACAGTAGAAAACAACAGATCAGAAGGAGAGAAACATGAAGAGTGTAAATACCTCAGCTGAGTTACATCATTGTTTCTGTAGTTGATTGAAGAGAATATTTGATAATTTGTTTATTACATGCATCTAGGTATTTATATAAATTTACAATCCCTAAACTTAAGGAGAATCAATCAATCCTACTATTTGCAGCTATGATTAAGGACTTTATTCTAAGTAAGTTAACCCAGTCATATCTCTTCATTTGTAATCTCTTATTTAAGGAAACAATCATGATTTCCTATACTAATGTCTAACTTGATTTCTTACACTCCTTCTCAAGTTAGACAATATATGTTGGTCATGCCCATCATAGAAATTAATTCATTGAAGCTCGGCTTAAATAAAGCTTTAGTTAGGATATCTGCTATCTACTGCTTGGAGGTCACATGTTTTAAATTGATGACACAATTTCAATTTTTTCATTGATAAAGTGTTTATCAATTTCAACATGTTTTGTTCGATCATGGTGGACTGGATTCTTTGCCATGGCAATGGTGGACATGTTATCACATAGGATCTCTATAGGTCCTTTGTCCCATATCTTAAGATCAAAGAGTACCCTCTTTAGCCATATATGCCTTCGCATATCCCATTTGCTGATGCCCTGAATTCTGCTTTGGCATTACTTCGAGCCACAACCTGTTACTTTTTGCTGCATTATGTTACAAGGTTACCCCATATATAAGAATAATATCCAAATGTAGATCTTCGGCCTATAGGACAACTTGGTCAGTTTGCATCTGTATATACCACAACATTTCTGTAGGAGTTTTTCTTGAAGAACAACCCCTTTCCTGGTTCCTTTTTGAGATATTTTAGGATCCTATACACTACCTTAAAGTGTTCCTCTTAAGGTTTATTGAGAAATTGGCTTACCATCCCCACTGCAAAGCTGATATATGGTCTTGTGTGGGTTAAATAGAGCAGTTTTCCAACAAGTTTCTAGTATATCCCTTTATCAATTGTCTTATATTCCAAGCTTCGTATTTAGGTCCATTGGAGTTTCAATGGGTTTGCAACCCAACATTCCAGTTTCCCGAAGTAGGTCCAGCACATATTTTCTCTGTGACACCATGATACCTCTCTTCGACCTTGCAATCTCCATTCCTAGGAAATACCGTAGAGGCCCTAGATCTTTTATTTTAAATTTTGCAGCTAGGAGTCCTTTTATCATGTCATTTCTTCTACCCAATTTCCTGTAAGAACAATATCATCAACATATACAATTAGTACCACTATTTTTCCTCTAGCTGAGTGCTTGGTAAATAGTGTGTGATCTGAGAGTCCTTGGCCATATCCATCCTTCTTTAGCACCTTGGTGAACTTATCAAACTAAGCCCTTGGGGATTGTTTAAGTCTATAGAGAGATTTCTTCAACCTGTACACTTTTCCTTTGTCAAATTTTCTATCAAAGCCACGTGGTACATCTATTTAAACTTCTTCCATTAGGTACCCGTTAAGGAATGCATTTTTTACATCTAATTAACATAAATGCCAGTCCAGATTAGCAGCAATAGAAAGAATGATTCTTACAGAATTCAACTTAGCAATAGGAGCAAAGGTTTCTTAATAATCAATCCCATAAGACTGGGTATACCCCTTTGCCACAAGTCATGCCTTGAATCTCTCAATGCTTCCATTTGCCCTGTGTTTAATAGCAAACACCCATCTACATCCCACTGTACGCTTTCCAAGATGAAGGGAAGTAATCTCCTAAGTCTGATTTTTCTCTAAGGCACCAAGCTCTTTGAAGATTATTGTTCTCCATTCAGGAATTTGTAAGGCCTGTTGGATTGTCTTGGGAATTTCAGTCTTGTTCAGTGCTATGGTGAATGCTTTGTAAGCTGGTGATAGCTTAGCATAGGACAAAGCATTCTGTATGGGATGTTTAGTACATACTCGGACTCCTTTTCTCAAGGCAATAGGCTAATTCAAGTCCTCACAAACTGTTTCGGTTATGGAAGGAGTAGGATTTGTTAGAGACTCACCTTGTGTTTGCTCATGGATGCTTAGAACTAGTTATGGATTCTAGATGTGCAGTGTTTGCTGTTTTACTTTCTTTCCTTTTCGAGTATATACTATGGGTTCTCTTAGTATTGGAGATGCTGGGGTCTATTCTAGGTTTAATTGTAGATTTGGATTTGGTTTTGAATTATGAAGTTCTGGACTTGGTTCTAAAAGATTATAATTATGAGGTTCTGGAGCTGGTTCCAAAGGAATAGAATCTAGAGTTGAGTATGAGTTTGGTGAGTCTGGTGTCAATCTAGACAGACTTGGTTTAGGTGATATGGGAGTGATTAAATCCCCATTTTGTGGTTCTTTCACCTTCTCCCCCTAAAGCACAAAAGGGTCATAATAAAACTATTTTTTAAAGAAGGTAACATCCATGGAATGATAGGTTGTGCGAGTAAGGGGACAGTAGCACTTATAGCCTTTTTGGTTGGAAGAATAACCAAGGAAGATACATTTTTAGGCTCGAGCATCTAGCTTCCCTCAGGGGTTGGGATGAGTGTGAGCAAAGGCAACAAATCCAAAGGTTTTGAGAGGAATTTGTGTGACAAGGTGGGTATGAGGATAGGAGGTTAGCAAAAGGTTTATTGGTGTTTTAAATTGAAGAATTCTGGAGGACATTCTGTTGATAAGGTATGTGGTAGTAAGAAGAGCCTCCCCCCAAAATTTCTTTGGAGCCTTAGATGAAAGTAGTAAAAATCTAGTAACTTCAAGGAGATGTCTATTTTTGCATTTAGCCACACCATTTTATTGTGATGTGTCTACGCATGAGCTTTGGTGGACAATTCCGTGTGATTGAAGATAGGGACTAAGGGAGGAGTTAAAGATGTCTCTGGCATTGTTTGTTTTTAGGATTTTAATGTTAGTTTGGAATTGATTTTGTATCATTTTATGGAAGGCTTGAAATATTTAGTTTGTCTCAGATTTTTCTTTCATTAGAAAGGTCCAACTAAGTTTGGTATGATCATCAATTAGTAACAAGAACCAACGAGCCCCATTCAGATTCTCTATTATGGCTGGTCTCCAAATGTCCCCATAAATGAGTGAAAAAGGAGAAGAGGGTCTATATTTTTTAAGAGAATATTGGGCCCGAGTATGTTTAGATAATTGACAAATATCACATTAAAGCAAATCATGGTTAACTTTATTGAATAAGGAAGGGAATAGGTGCTTAAGATACATAAAATTAGGATGACCTAAATGTCTATGCCATAGCAGGATATTTTCTTCCTTATTAGGCAGTTTTGGTTGGTCAAGGCTAGTTGAGAAGCCTTTTGGTTGTGCAATAGGAGGAACTCTTGGTTTAAGGAGGTAGAGACCTAATGTATTATCAAATTCAGCATATCCAATCATCCTCCCCGAGTCCAAGTCCTAAAAGACATAAGTGTTTTTAGTAAATTTAGTCTCACATTTTAGGTCTCTATTTATTTGTCTCACAAAAAACAAATTACAATTTAGCTTTGGAACAAATAGGATAGATTTAAGAACAAAATTAGGTGATATAAAAATTGTGGCATGTCCCATTACTTTGGAACTAGACCCATCAGCTATACAAACAGAAGGGAGGTTATTGCATGGGACAAACTGAGAAAAAAATGGTTTTATCACCTGTCATATAATCACTAGCTCCTGAGTCCACAATCCAAGATTTGGAAGGAGTTTGGGTGGCATGGAGAGGAAGAGAATTGTTACTAGTTTGGTCTACACCTCTCATGCTTTCATTGTGACCGACCTTATTGAGGAGTTGATGAAGAATTGCTAGCTGTTCTGTGGTGAATTTAGGAACTGAGACTTTGTTGTTTTAAAAACAGCAATATAGCCCTGCCTTTCTATGTTTGTTTTGGGCTTCCAATCAGCTGGTTTCCCATGGAGCTTCCAATAGGTGTCCTTGACATGACCAGGCTTCTAACAATGGTCACACCAAGGCCTATTCTTTTGAGGCTTGCCATCCCCTTGAGAGTTGGATGGGCCTCTCGCTGCAAGAGCTATAGGATCAAGGTTCTTCTGGCTTGAAAGGGCTGACCCTTCCACTTTGTGATAGGTTTCTGAGGGGCCCATCATAACCTTTTTTCTACTTTCTTCTCTTCAGACTTCTGAAAAAACTTCTTGAAGGCTTAGTAGAGGCTTTATTCCAAGGATTCTGCCACATACCTCATCTAGGGACTTGTTGAGTCCCATAAAGAATTTGAACACACGCTTGGTTTCAATAATCTTTCGGTACTGGGTTCTGTCTTCTGGACACTTCCAGTCATAAGGATCAAACATATCTAATTGCTACCAATAGCGAGTGGGATTGGTGAAGTATGTGGTGACAGATGTGTCTCCTTGATGATTGTCTCTAGCTACTTCCCAAATTTCTTGGGCTGTGGAGTACAACAAGAAATTTTCAACTATTACAGATACCATTGAGTTTATCAACCAGGACATCACAAGGTTGTTTTCCACCCTCCATGTCCGAAAGAGTGGATCTTCTGGGCCTGGTTGGGGAATCAATCCAGAAAGGTAATCTTCCTTTCCTCTTCCACTTACGAACATCATGACTGATTGGGACCATTGAAGATAATTCTGGCCTGTGAGTTTGTGATTGGTAATGAGGTTTTGGTTGTTTTTAGTGGAAGACAAAAGTGTAAAGATGAAGGTGGTGGAAGAGTCATTCATAACAGAGAGTATTTACTTTTAGCCATTGAGGCAGAAAAGACTGAGAGAGATTTTAGAGGGATATCTAATGTCTAGAAAATGAAACACTTTAGAGAGCTTTAGTAGTGGTTACAGGCCTAGGTTTCGAAACTTGGCTCTGATACCGTGTAGTTGATTGAAGGGAATATTTGATAATTTGTTTATTACATCTAGCTAGGTATTTATACAAGTTTAAAATCCCTAAACTTAAGGAGAATCAATCAATCCTAGTATTTACAGCTATGATTAAGGACTCTATTCTAGGTAAGTCAACCCAGTCAAATCTCCTAATTTGTAATCTCCTATTTGAGGAAACAATCGTGATTTCCTATACTAATGTCTAACTTGATTTCCTACAGTTTCTTCCTTCTTCTGCAACCACAATCTCCAACATTACATGGCAATTACTTATTTCAAGCAATTTGAGTTTTGAAAAGCTTCCCACCATGAAAGACGAAAATAAGTATCATTATCGTCAATAATGAAATTTTCTGCAACCACAATCTCTTTCATAAAATTGCATTCAAAAACTTCAATTTCAAGAACTTGAGGAAGCCCTCTAACCATCAAAGATGATATGAGATTTTGCAACCAGTCACATCTTTTGACTTTAATTACATTAAGCTTTTGAAATGACCTATCTGTAAGAGGGCCATGGCATATCTTTTCTAACTTACTGAGTTTGTGAAGAATTAGCATCTCCAAGTTTGGGAAAGCATTATTTAGTTGAAGACACTCCATTGAGTTAACTATATGCTGAATTTCGTCATTATTTTGAAAGCGGAGGTGCTTCAACTTTGAAAGCCCTTCAAAATTCAACTAATAAAGCAGGTTTGAAATACCTTTGATTTTATCTAAATGAAAATTTTCCACTCCCTCAAGTAACTTTCATAGTCCTTGCCCCAGATGAGTAATATTACTGAGTTTGAGCTTCAAAATGTTTGAATCTTCGTATATCTCAGACCAAGTCCATAGTTCACCTATAAAAATTTTATATTTTTCCAGCTGCTGAAAGAACGTATCATCCTATGGCAAAGTTGAAGAATCTTGAATTTGTATATCCAAGGCAGTCAAGTGAGGCAACTGATTCAGCTTGGCAACGCTAGCATTCTTGTTTTGTTTAGTTGCAGTTTCAGCCTCTCACTGAATGGAGGTATCACCTGCATAGAACTCTTCCAAATTAATCAAGCTAGGTATTATGTTGTGTGGGATGAGTTCAATTACAGAATATCTCAAATCCAACATCCTTAGACGAGTCAATTGCCTTATTTCAGTAGGCAATTTGGTCATTGATGATTTACAGAGGCTAAGAATCTCTATATTCTGTATGCATAATATATGAAAGGCAACAATGGTTAGGACAAAATGCCAAAAGACCATGGATAGATCTACCCATGTATAGCCATGATTATCTGATTCTTATGGTGCGCAATCATCATCAATAAATGGTTCTTCTGGACCACCACTATAAGTTCTGCCACCAGCCTATGCCTCTAATTGATGCACAACCACCGCTACCTCAGCCACCAACCACTACTTCTTTAGCTCCATGATCTTGGAAGCCAGCATGGAATTTTTTAAGCGTTGATGCTATAGGTATATATTTTATATTTACAGTACTGTTATATCATTTTTAGATTTTAAATTTAAATACGATATGTTGGATGATGGGCACTCCCATGTTGAGAGACGTGTTGTCCTTTACTTTAATCATTGGCAGGATATTTGGGCCAAGTGACCCAAAATGACAAGCAGGGATCTTTTGCCACCCTATTTTCTCTTTTAACATGTTTACTTCGGTTAGGGGTGTTAAAAGAAATTATCAGCAAATAAATTTAAAAATGACCCAATTCTTTTAACACCGTCACAATTTCCATTCTCACCCAAACCTCTTCTATTTTCATTTTATATGACAAAATTGCCTTTGCGAGGAGCATTTACATCCCTTTCCCTTCCTCTCACCCCCAGTCTGTAATATTATAAATTATAAATAATATTTATAGATTATATTTGGAATATTCGGATTATATATAGTCTATAAACTTAGAATACATACTTAATAAATTTAAAAAATCTACAACACTACAGAACACCGTTATAAATTATATGATAATTATAAATTATATATAATCTAAAATTTACGTATTAGTGACACTTACAAATTATATATAATCCAAAAGCTTAAAATACAAAATTGTTAAACTACAAATTATTTATAATTTACAACATTACAAAATATTATTATAGATTATTTAATATGGAAGACTACAAAAATTTGGGGTTGGAGAAAGGAGAAAAGATTTTAAATGGTCATATCATTTAAAAAAGTTTGAGGGTTATAATAGAACTTTTAGGGTGATAAAGGAAATCCCCAACATGTATATACGTACCAACATATTGCAAAGATATTAACTAGCCACTGTTAGAACTTATTGCCTTATGTTAGAACAATTAGCATAACTACACGTACCCTTATTTATTTTAGTATTATTTAATTTTTAAATAAATATGTGAAATAATTAAAATTAGTGAAAATAGGATATAATTGAAAACAGTAATTAATATTGTCTTTAATTTCTAAAATCATAAATAAGTTGAAATAATTTTTTTTTAAAGTGACAGAAGAGAGTATTTTTCAAAAATTTAACTTTTGAAATATAATTTATATTTTATAAAAATTAAAGTTTCAAAAATATATGAGATGAGAGACTAAAAAAAAATTATATGCTAAAAGAAATCCCCAGCGATTGGTTGCTCAAAAATGTGATTAGCGAAATCGCCAGCAATTTAATAACTGCGGTTAGTTGGTTTTGCCGACATCAAACCACTCATAAATACCTATTTTAACTGCCACTAAAAATGTTATCTTTTGTTGTGGCCATGGATATGAAAGGAGCAAAATTGAAGAAAATCTTTTTCCTTTGGTATTTTCGGCTATTAATTTCAATAATTTTTTGATGTAACAAAGTACGACAAGGGTTTATTTACATGGATATATCACTTTATATATATATATATATATATATATATATATATATATATATATAAAACTTAAAAAGGAAGTTGTATCATTGTTATGCAACTTCTCTTTTTTCTTTTTTTAATAATTTTTAATTAAAATATTATATTAATTAATAAAAAGGAATAAATAAAATAAAAATTATTATATAATTAATTAATATTTTTTTAAAAAATTGATATTAAGTATTATAGTAGATATTCACTAATAATAGATAAGAAGAAGAATAAGAGCCTAATAAGAGAAGTGACAATTTAAGTTTTACTCTTTAAATACTTACTAATTTAGTTAAATGGGATAAGATAAAAGGTGTAGCAAAATTTTTTTATTAAATTTTAATAAAATTACATTAATATTTGAAAATATAAAAAATAAATAAATGAACGTACAATGACAAGGAATACGCATAGAAAAATATTATAAAATTTGTGTCACTGTTCTACCAAACACTAAAGCTTAAATTCTAAATTTTATAAACTTATACCCTGAACTATAAATTCTAACATTTTAAATTCTAAATTTTATATATAATTTAAGATATAATTTTAAAAGATTTAAGGGTTTAGAATTTTGATAGAACAGTAACACAAATTCTACAACACTGCTTTGCATGTATTCATTAACATTTGTTGATTTATTTTGTTGTGTTTTCAAAAATATTAATGTGATATCGTTAAAAATTTTTACTACTCTTGTTATTTTATTTCATTTTATTAGATTAGTCAATGTATAATGCATTACTTGATATTAATTTTTTTATTTTAAAAACATATTAATTAAAGTTATTTTTGAATTATTTATATCATACATTTTTATTTTATTTTATTAATTTAATATTTTAATTAAAAATTATATATAAGTAAAAAAGTCATATGACAATTAAAAAGGTTGATTTTGATCACGTGTTGACTTGTTGGGACAATGTGGGTCAAGTATCTCGGAGTGTATTGCTATTTTGATAGATGTGCTTTCTCATGAATGGGACAAAAAGGTTGGCATGTTAACTTTAACCCCTCTTACACACAGTGGTGCTTCGACCTATCGATTGAATTGCATGTGGGGAACCACTTTTGTATTCTTCCCCCTACGCAAAGTCGGCCGTGGAGACTATACAACTGCGCTCTCCCTTTCCAAGACTATACGAGTCGGCCGTGAAGACTACACAACTACGCTCTCCCTTTCAAAGACTATATATGGTGATCCTGATTCCAAGAAAAATAATTACTTTGAAATTACAATAACATTTGTATCTTTTTTATTTATTTTTTATTTTTGGGTTATATAGCATTGTTAAAAAGAACTACAATTATTTGATTCTTCAATTACACTTTGTAGGTCACCATTGTGTCAAACTTGGATAATTATTAAAATCATCAAATGTATAGCTATCATTGGTAGTTTTTTTTTTTTTCTCATCTATTAACTATTAAATATGAGCAGAATATTATTTGATTTCTGACAATATGTATAAAAAGAGTTTTTAAGAAATGTTGGTAGATTTTAGTAGTCCTCGTATCTCAAAAGAGATTGGTTTTTAAATGTGGGTTAGAATATATATTATATGAATACAATATATATAGATAGATAGATAGATAGATAAACTCAATTTGAAAATCAAAGGCACTTAAAATAGCTTGCCATTTAGTGAAAATTTGTTTAGAGACTAGATTTTTTATGTCTTCTTGTAAAATATCTTTGACTCATTTATAATTAACATGTATAGTAAAAGTTTGATTTAATAAATCATTTTGAAATTTTTATACTAATAAGACAACTGCAACAAGTTTTTATTTGTTATCTTTTACTTATTTAAGGATGCCTCCATAACCTAGGTCTAAAGCATCTGTTTTAACAATTTTATATGCAGTAGGATCTGAGATATGTAGACGTGGCAAACACTTGACTTTAGTTTTTACTTGCTTGACTATCTTAGTATGCAAATCAGTCCACGAAGGGGGGTTTTCCTAAGACGTTCATGTAAAGGCTTAATTAAATTGCCTAAATTGGGAAAGAAATCTACCACATAGTTGAAACATCCTAAAAATCTTTGTAATTGATTCTTTTACAGTATCTGGTTTGGAAATTTGTCAGCAAATTGTATTACCCTTTCTATTGGAGCAATAGTTCCTTGAAAGATGTAATGACCAAGAAATCTAATCTTAATTTGGAAAGGGATTGTCTTATTTTTTGAGATAGCTAATCCATGTTTCCTAGTTACTTCTAGGAAAACACTCAAATGTTTCAAATGCTAGTCTATATTTTCAGAAAAAACAAGAACATCATCTATATAAACAATTATGAACTTAGTGAACGGATTATAGATTTCATTCATAATCCTTTGAAATTCAGAATGAACATTTTTTTGGCCAAAAGGCATCATATTCCATTCATATTGTCCAAATAGAACTTTAAATATTGTTTTGTACCTATCTTCAGGCTTGATTTGAATTTACCAAAATCCAGATTTCGTATCAAATTTGAAAAATATTTTGGTTGAGTATAGCCTAGCCAAGAGATCTTTTTTTATTAGGTATTGGATACCTAATCCACCTCAAGGCCTAATTTAATAGCTTGTAATTGATGACAAGCCTAGAAGTTCCTTCCTCAATTTCTACAGATTTATTGACATAAAATGCAGAGCAAGACCAAGGAGACTGGCTTTTCTCATAATCTCATTTTGTAAGAGACTATCAATCTTTTTACAATATTCCATTAGCTCTTGATTCATATGAATTGGTTGAGCTTTGGTTAGAATATTCCTTTATGAAAAATCCACTTCACAAGTTAGTTCCACATGTTATTTCCTTTTCCAAAAAACATTTGGATAACAAATTTGACTCTGGAAGAGATTTTCAAAAGACTTTATCCTTGTTTGTACAATACTATCTTGAACTTGTTGCTCTATTTTTTTGAAAACTATTTCTTTTGAAGATAATTCATTTGGTTCTATTTATGTTCAAGCAGATTTAAATCTATAAAAAACGGTCTTTTGACAAATTTAAATAGGATTTCTTTTCTGAGACAATCCACCTCAATCCCTCATTATATATAGACGCGCGCGAGTAGAATCTTAGCTTACCAATGAAAATACCAAACGGACAGTACTGTTTAGATAGATTATTATATTATTTCTTTTGTGTGAAATGTATAGATTATTGTTTGATAAAATTACAATCACGATGACTGAAACCTTCAGAAACCAAACCAGAAGTAAGAACATTTCAGTCTATTAATTTCAGAACATAACTTACATGTAAGATCTAATATATCTTTTCCAACGATATATATTTAAACAACTAAAACATATTCTAAATCATAATAATTAATGTAGGTTAATATATAAAGCCGCAAATTTGGAGAATCCAGAGTGTTATATTATGATAGTTGCTCTACTTTCGTGGTTGTTACTTCCAAGAATGTGCTTCAAGAGGCTGAACATATAGGAAGCAGCAGTCTTAGACGAGAGGTAAATGCATTTCATCATAAACATGATAAAATCGATAGAAAAATATATGATGAGAAAGATAATCCAAATGATGAATACAAATAACTCAAAATGAGATGAAACCAAGACAGAAATTAATGAAGCAGAAGCCAGGGATCCAAAGAAGAGAGCCAGATATGCAGAAACTTTGAAAGGAATGGTAAGATTTGAGGGGTTAATTTGAGATGAGATGTTGAAACAGTAAGCAAAGCAGTAGACCAATAGAGCAAATAGAAAGGCCAACATGTTGGGCAAGTGAGTCTCAAATGGTGAGGCTTTGCTGTGCACTTGAAGGACACCAACTAGCACTGGAATCAAAAACATGAACACAACATGCCATGGAACTGAGCTGCATAACACAAAGAGACAAAGAGATTAGCTTTGGTTGATAGAGATAGAAAGAGAAATGAGAGTGGTAAATCGTAAAGAAGAAAACAACCTTTTTGTGTGGGCAACAAAAACGATGGCGTGCTTGGAATTGAGATATTTGCTTGTCTTAATGATGCTTCCGCTGCGAATTGCGAGTAGTGCTGAATGCCCTTTCACCTGATTCTCCTCTATATGTCTTCTTCTCATTCTTGTCTATCAACTTTTCCTTCGATCACTTCACTCTCCTCTGTTTTTACTCTCCCCTGTTCCAGATTTTCATATCTACATATACCAAATATATATATATATATATATATATATATATATATATATAATATTAGTTGCCGTTTAAGATTTGCCTATGGAAGTCGGCGCAGTTCTTCAAAATGAAGGAAACTTCCTAAAGGTGATTAACGATTGTCAAAGGAATTTTCTTTGCTAGGGGAACTCAGTTGCTTCTACCACATGCGAAGTCGGCGGTTCTCCAACCATCTGCACGTGGCATAATTTTATTTGTTAGAGGAACTAAACTGAAGACTATTAAAGTGGCGCATGGCCGTAGCCAAACGTCAATTTGTTGACGGGGATAATGTTAGGTGTGCACTACACTTTTTTTACCTATTTGGAGAGGTAAAATTATATAGAATAAAATAAAATAATGAGATAAATAAAAAAGTTGTAAAAAAAAAAAATTAAAAAAATGAGTGTACATAGCACCTCTTTTTCTTGACCAGTATATCCCATATGTTTATATATCAATGTTGCTAGAAAGTTCCATT
The DNA here is from genome assembly GCA_022379115.2 of Bauhinia variegata. Taxonomy (NCBI): domain Eukaryota; kingdom Viridiplantae; phylum Streptophyta; class Magnoliopsida; order Fabales; family Fabaceae; genus Bauhinia; species Bauhinia variegata. The sequence continues at coordinate 10,361,871 of CM039427.1, read as the reverse complement.
TTAATTAACTCACACTATTACATATAATTTGGTTAAAAGGAGGGAGGGAAGGAGGGGTCTTTTTAGGTTGTAAGTGAGGGGGAAAATGTAAATTTATTATTATATGAGAAAAATTATAAAATAAAATTAAAATATAAAGAATAACGTTACCAGTTTACATAATATTTTTTCCTCACTCTTAAAGGGAAGGATTTGGAGATATTTCGCTCTTTTTCCCTTCAAAATGTTGAATCAAATGAGGCGTTTGTACCAAAATCCACCCCCTTCCCTTCAAACCCCTTAAATCAATTTTTTCAAAAATTATGGTACAAAAATTTAAGTAGGAGGAGATTTATTATGTTACTTCAATGGAGAAACATGAATCTAATCTAAGTTCTTACTAGCAATCTGTTTTATTTATTATTTTATTTTTCTAATGAAAGTTTGCATTCCCTTCAATAAATCCAACACTAGTTTGTTCAATATGGGCCATGACATGCTTCTTAACATAGGCACAATTTAAATAGATTATCATTTCTTTGAGTAAAACAGATTATTATATTATATATTTTTCTTCGTATACAAAAAAAAAAAAAAAGAAACCAAATCCTATGACACCAAAACGTAATGAACCTCCTCTGAAAGAAGAGCCCAGTAACAAAGAGAAAATGAAGGAAAGAGAATAATTGTTTTCATTCATTGCAGGATTGCACAATCATTAATTACATATAGGATAGGAGTGTCATAACTAATTACTTAGTAGCAAACCAGCACAACCACCAAGCAAAAAATCGAAAGCTAGAATGTCATGATAGACTTGAAGAATCTATTGTGTTATATTATGATGGTTGCACCACTATGGCGATTTTCTTCCAAGAATATGCTTCCAGAGGCAGAAGATATATGAAGCAGCAGTCTTAGATGAGAGGTAAAGCCATTTCATCACAAACACGATTAAGTTGAGGGAAAAATACACCATCAAAAAGATAATCCAAATGATGAATACAAATAACTCAAAATGAGGTGGAACCAATACTGAAATTGAGGAAGCAGAAGCCAGAGTTTAAAGAAAAGAGCAAGATAAAAAGAAACTTTGGACGTTGCAGGGTGATGAGATGTGATGTTGTCAAAGTAGTTAGCAAAACAGTAAACACAATATGGCAAACAGAAAGAGCAACATGTTGGGAAAGTGCGTCACAAATGGTGATTTATTTGAGGCTTGGCAGTGGACTTGAAGGACGCCAAGTAGCACTGGAATCAGAAATATGAACACAGCATTCCATGGAACTGAGCTGCACAACACAACAGAGAGAGGAAGAGATGAACAAGCTTTGGTTGAAAGAAGAGACGAGCTAGCTTTGGTTGAAATAGAAAGAAACCTTTGAGGGTGGGCTACAAGAACAACGGGATAGTTGGAGTTGAGATATTTGCTAGTCTTTATGACTCTGCCACGCTAGATTGCCAGTAGTGCTGAATGCCTCTTCCGCCGATTCTCCTCCAATTGCACTTTATTGGAAAAGCAATTTGCAGAAGCTGCAGACTATCTGTGCAACAAAACCCAACATCATTAAATGTTTAATTAGTATATTATATATTTAATTTTTTGAATAATACAAAAACATACCACTTTATTGAGTTACCAAAATAGTAAAGCATGGGCTTCAAAATGCTTCCCACAACACTGCAAGCTGTCAAACAGCACTATTCAGAAACCCAGCAAGACAACAACTCTAGCTGGCCCACACTCTGTGCTTACTAGACAGAAATAACTGGTGGATATCAAAGAAGGCCCAACGTGTATCAACCTAATAAAGTCTTCCAAAAGAAGTCTCACTTGGTCAATTCATATACTCAAATGACAACTTTTGCAGAATCAAGTACACTAAGCGAGAGATTTTTTGAAGAAAGAAATGGGAGCTTCGAAGAAAGAGGTTAGAGAGATCACAAGAAAATCTCATTTGCAAATATTCTCAAGAGCTCTTAAGTCTTCATTTTCTCTTCTTCATTTTTATACATCAACTCTCTCATCTTGAATATCATTCTGGTATATTAGGCTTACTAAGAGATTAGTTGTATACAACAACATATACAGTGCTTGATCACTTCTTTGAAATTCTTTTTTGTAAAGGTAATTTGCCTAAACACTCTCTACTGAAACCCTATTGAGGGTAGACATAGTATGTACAAGACATAATCAAAGCTATCAAGATTTTTAGTGTATCTTGGAAAACCAAGCTTATAGAGAGCTATTGTGTAATTGTAAAAGGTAGCTGGAATCCTATAAACTAGTGGAAATAGTGAAAATAACTCTCTCAAAAGATTTTGAAAAGAGTTGATGTAGGTCTTCTTATGACCAAACCACTATAAATCACTGAGTCATTTTTCTTCCTTATACTCTTTATTTTCAACATTTACTTACTTCCAGTATATTATTTGTGTTTAAGCTTCTCTTGTTTTATCATGTGTTAAAACCATGAAATTATCATAATCAAGCTTAAACTGCTTCAAACCAAGCTTAAGTTAGTGTGCTTGATTTTGGAAATTAATATTTTACTCTAGAAAATTTTTAGTATCCTATTCACTCTCCTCTAGGGCATATTTACTTGCACTCTCACTTCTTACAAAATGGTTGAATGCCTTCTTCTTGCTAATTCACTCTTCTCGTGCCTTTGTGGCAATTCTATTTCCCTTCTTATCCATTCACTACCCATTTTTCCTTGGACAATTTCCACCCCTTTAGGCTATTAGAGCTAGGGCCATCCTTCTTACAAATATGTGTTGTCCAAACTAGCACGCCAACTCTTAACTGATTCTAATTCTATGATGAGATTTAAGCACATTTTATTCTCATTGAGAAGACAAATATGTCTAAATCCCATTTTCTCACTTTCTCCAATAACTTCTTCTTTGAATTTGTCACATTTTAATCAATAGGAATGAAATAGTCAAGCATAGCACTCCACGTACCCTGTGCTAGTAAGCTGTAATTTGACAATCAAATGGATTTTTCGATGAACCTGAAGGCAATACGCTAAGAGGTCTCTCACTTTTTTGCAATCCGAACCGCTTTTTGAGGTACTGATTGTTTGTTTCCATCAGAAATTTCCACTTCCCTGTAATACGTATTGCCTCAGTGGTAGAGTAACATTTACTCCACTGAGAAATATTTCCATGACACCAATACACTCCTCTAAACACCGGCAACCATAGAATATTGGGTTTTGCAATTTAAGTTCTGACTCTGTTGATTCCTGTTCATTGATTTTCGGCATTTTAGGCCACTTAGTTATTGTCACATGCTTCTTAAGATCATCTTTTACATCAGTAAGCCGTAACAATGTCATTGGAAGGTCTATTGGCAATCCTGCTCCCATGAAAATCCAAGTAAGATTGCTAGAGTTAGAAGGATACCTATTTAGTAGATAAAACGTGGTAATGATCATCAGTTGGAAACTCATGGTTAATGCTCTTATTTAATCTGAGTTTAGTATTTTCATTTCGTTTTATCACTTGCTGTTTAGCTCTCACTTTCAGCTTCTGTGTTATCTAGGAAATTGTGATAGTTACAAAGAGTTGTAACTAATCCCACCTTGAGTAAATCACCTGTGACAGAGGACATTTATGCGTCGTCTTATGCTCCTACACAACTAAGTCGTGTTCAGCTATCTAAGACCAAGAGACAAATATCCAATGACCTTCAATCCTGTTAGTGGATTAAACTGAAATTTTAATGTTACTTCATCGTATCCTCTTTATTTGCAACACATTCCTTGATGGACAGTGCTTGAACTAAGATAATATATTCAAGCTGAGGGAGGCTCATAGCTATGGAGAGAGGAAAGAGATATTCCAATTTTGGACATTCTTCGACACGCATAACGGCTTCAAGATTATGAAAACGAAGGATTCCTTGGGCACCTCTACTCCATATCTGTTTGAGATTTGGCAGCTGACCTGGATTCAAAATTCTAAGTTCTGTATTCACTTTGTTCTCCCTTTCGTCATTTTCATTAGCGTTCAATTCAAATATCTCTTTATATTTACCATAGCTAGTGACATTTATCATCTATAAACTAGAAAATTTTGTCTACATATGAGAAAGGAAAATCCTCACAATTTTTGACCTCTATTGTTCTCAAACTCCCGAATAGTGGGTGCCATATTGTCTTCAAGTTTTTTCATGCCATTTATTGCCATTTTCTCCAATTTAGGGAATATTTGAACCTGTGATGCTCAGTTTATCAAATCATAAAATATCATTATTATTACAATAACGGTTAATGTTATATATGCTTCTCCAAATGCATTTTGGTTCAATAGTGTCGTGTTTGAATAATATAACATAAAGTTAGAGGTTCAAAATTTCTTATTATTTTGTAACTATCTATTATGAGTGAGTTGAGTAAATAAATACTACGAGAGACTGAAAAATAGCAAAAGTAAGCTAAAGCAATACATCAATGAAGAATAGACGCTAGAATTAGTAAAAACCTAGTTTTGAATCATGTGGAACTCTGTAGACTTTTAAGCATGCATACAACTAGTAAGAGCATTGTGGGACCTAATCAAAAATCAAAGGAACTCAATGAAAATCACATCATTGGAAATGACTGAGTTATTCTATGAGTATCTTTACTCATATAATTATGGTGAGTTGTATAAGTTAGTTGTTTATTATTTTTATTAAATCCTACTACGACACATCATTTCTTTTTATTTTATTAATGAGAATTAATATAAAATTCCCAAATTAATTATATAATTATAAAGTGGTGCTATGTTCATATATATATATATATATATATATATATATATTACATGTCTTTTTTCTTTTTATATGTCACTTATATTTTTGTCTCGGTTTAACATATGCAATATAACAACAAAAAAAAGTTAGTGAACAATTTGGGTGTGCAAGATTGAGTGTGCAAGTGGTTTTTCCCAATCATAAAAGCAGAATAAAACAACAGACCAGAAAGAGAGAAACATGAAGAGTGTAAATACCTCAGCTGAGTGAACAGCATTGTTTCTTCCTTCTTCTGCAACCACAATCTCATCCATTACATGACAATTACTTATTTCGAGCAATTTGAGTTTTGAGAAGCTTCCCACCGTGAAAGACAAAAATAAGTATTTTATGTTGCCACAACCCCCCACGATCAAGCTAGTTAAGTTTTGAACATAGTAAGTGCTCAAAAATTGAGAATCATCCCATATTTTCTTCAAATTGATTGAGCTCAATTTCAAGGTTTCCAAATTAAGAAATGCAACCTAGAAAGAACAATAATAGTTTAAGTTAATTGAATTTTACACGAAAATGTTAAATTTTGTTGACTCTTTGCATCGAAGTGAAAGATAGCAACACTAAAAAAAACAAACAAGAAATAAGTCCCAATACAAAAAGTGAAGAAACCAGGGAATGCAATAATTATATATTCAACCTTATACAAAGAAAATTTCTAATTCATATAGTATTCAATAATAATTTACTCTTAGAAGTTTTCAAAGCAAATTTAATATGCCTCCCAATATGTAAATCCGCAAATGTGGCAAATGTACCTTGCACTTTGTTGAAATGCGCTAGTTCAAATGACATTTCAAACATGAAAATTGTATCAATCATATGTTTCAGCTAACTTCTCTTAGGCATACCTTAAAAAGTGGCTTTGATTTTGAAGACTTCAATTCATTTGAGTAAAGCTCACAAAGTGCTGGCAAATGACATAAAGTGAGAGAACACAATTGATAAAATTCTATCACATTTGTTTTGTCATTATCGCCAGTGATGAAATTTTCTGCAACCACAATCTCTTTCATAAAATTGCATTCAGAAACTTCAATTTCAAGAAGTTGGGGAAGCCATCTAACCATCAAAGACGATATGAGATTTTGCAACCGGTCACATCTTTTGACTTTAATTACATTAGGCTTTTGAAATAACCTATTTGTAAGAGGGCCATGATATCTTTTCTAACTTAATGAGTTTGTGAAGAACTAGCACCTCCAAGTTTGGGAAGGCATTGTTTAGTTGAAGACACCCTGTTAATTATGTGCTGAATTTCATCATTATTTTGAAGGTGGAGGTGCTTCAACTGTGAAAGCCCTTCAGAATTCAACTGATAAAGCACATTTGAAATGCCTTTGATTTTATCTAAATGCAAATTTTTCACTCCCTCAAGTAACTTCCCCAATCCTTGCCCCAAATGAGTACTATTACTGAGTTTCAGCTTCAAAATGTTTGAATCTTCATATATCTCAGACAAAGTCCATACTTCACCTATAAAATTTTATATTTTTCCAGCTGCTGAGAGAACGTATCATCCTATGGCAAAATTGAAGAATCTTGAATTTGTATATCCAAGGCAGTCAAGTGGGCAACTGACTCAGCTCAGCAACGCTAGCATTCTTGTTTTGTTTAGTTGCAGTTTCAGCCTCCCACCGAATGAAAGTATCACCTGCATAGAACTCTTCCAAATTAATCAAGCTAGGTATTATGTTGAGTGGGATGAGTTTAATTACAAAACATCTCAAATCCAACATCCTTAGACGAATCAATTGCCTTATTTCAGTCGGAAATTTAGTAATTGATGATTTACAGAGTCTAAGAATGTCTATATTCTTCATGGCTCCTAGAGCAGCGATTCCTCCCGAAGCACAACGATCCAAACACAACGTCTTCAGCTTTGTTAGTGAAGACAATGATAAGGGTAAGGAAGATATCTTCATGCATCTTAAATCCAACACTTTGAGGTTTGGCACTCCCTCAAAGAAGGAATCTGGGATTTCCATGGAGTGATTATTAGAATAAATGATAGTCAAGGAAAGTAGCCTGAGCTTAGGATTTTCTAACCTTTCAGGGAGTTTATGGATACGAACCACCACAAAATGATCTTGGTGTACCTTTCAGTCGGCCATTATAATAATTCAGCATCACTTTGAAATGTGAAAACATGCTCATCCCTGGATGCAACGAAGATAGCTACTTCACAAACATTATTGTGCATTTTGACAACCTCTGTGCTTTTATCTCCTTCAAGTAATAAACAAGAAGCCTTCAATTTGTCTATCATCGAATGAAGTCTGTTTCTTGCGTCTTCCACAGTGTATACATCTTTGAAAATGCCCAAACCCATTCCTTATTTCAGCAAGTCTCCGATTGAAGCAGATGCTCCAAGTACTCCACATAGCAAAAATAGTTCCTTCACATCATGCCTCCAAACCGCTGTGACTAACTCCAAAGCTGAACTATATATCCCACGTATATCTTTGTAATCAACCCTCCTTAGCCTATTTAAGGCATCTTTCCATGCATGAATACCTTTTCCTTTCAACGTCCCCGATACTGTCACAATGAGAATAGGTAAACCAGCACATTTATTTGCCACTTGGTTTGCTGTGCCTTGAAGACTACGGTCTTTAACAACATCACCTGCCATAACTTGAAACAACCTCCATGTTTCACTATCATCTAATGGTTCTAATCTGGAATCCTTTTGGCTCCCCATTTTCTTAACACATCTTGAGTTCTTGACTTCATCAACGCTTTGCAACTCAAAGGAATTTCCACTTTGTTCATATTGAATATTTTTCAAATATCATATAATATAATAAGGATAATTTTCTCTTTTCTTATCCACTCCTTTAGGTGTGATGCTCGACCAAAAGAGGTCTCCTTTCCAAGTTCAAGATGTAACTGATTTGCCATTTGAGATTGAATTGATCTAAAGGTAACAGAAGCCGTAACAACTGCATCAAATGACTTGTCAAGTTTAGCCTTTTCAGCAACTTGATACATCAGCGTTGTCTTACCAACTCGTCCTAGCCCATAAACCCCCACCATGCTTATACTAAGGGCTGTTAAAGCTTGCATATTCTCATTCATTATTGACATCCATGACTCAAATATTTCAATTCCTCTTTTATAAGATGTGAAGTCTGGTTCACTTGGGGGATCGTAGGCAACACTTATAAATCCCCCTTCCATTTTCAAATCACTAACATTTTCCATCTCCATTTTAGCTTTCCTACCGAGTTCAGGCCGCAACAGCAAATAAGTGCAGTATCCAACACTAACTTGGTCTGCATTGTCTTCAAGTTGTTTTGCCACTCTAGTTATCTTTTCTACCTCCTCCAGCCACACAGGCACGCGAGGGAAAATAGTTTTCCCATTTCTTCTTTCAAGATCGACCCAATGTTGGATTCTGACTCTTTGCCCTTCAAGATCCTCAACTTGGTCTTTTAGTTCATTCTAATTGTTTTTGTAGAACAAAACATAACACGACTGCCTCCAAATGAATGCCAAAGTATGCTTAATGTTCTTGCTAGCAATCTCAATGATTCCAGCATTATTTCACCCTGATATTGATGTAGTGCCCAATAATCAATAAGATAAAATGAAGTCGATCAATAAAAATCAAAATCAAAACCCAAAACAATGGAATGGGTACATGATTTACACAATTGCATTAACACAACTAATTAAAGATTATTTTAAAAAAATTGAGACTTTAATTTTAAATTCACATTTCTTCCTGTTCTGAACTAAAAGATCTAATTCTGTTAATCTATGATAAATAAATTAAATATATAATTCACTGGCTCATGCTAAGTTACAACATAGTTATACGGGTTTAATGCTACAACCGCATCTAATTGAGAGGGTTTAAGTGAGTTTCGCCCAATGATTTTGGAGTTCTTGCATTGCTCCTTTAAAATTGAGTACTTAGTAGTGATAAAATACAAAATTTCTAATAAAATATATAAACAGCATATTGGTACAATACAACAATGACATAGCAAACATGCACCATCAAGAGATAACTTTTTGTATTTTATTGGATACTAAATATAATATTCTTTTAATCAAACTAACTTGTCTTACTTGAGTTTTTTTCTTTTTTTTTTATCAAATATTTTCTTGAGATTGTTTAGTACGCACATGTCATTTATATATTTTCTAGAAGTGTTTGGAGGAAAAAAAAAATCCTACATTTTTTTAAAATATAATATCCACGACAATGTCTTATTATCCTAAAATGATTGAATATAAATAGATATTAAAAAAGAATTGAAAAGAAAAAAAAAATATAGTGAATTAGTTAATAAAAAATTGAGTATAGTAATTGAGTGATATCTACAATGTAACGTTTTAAGCTTATAAAGAAAACACATGTTAAAAATAAACGTAATTATAATTGTCACATTTTCTCAGATGACGATGATGAGGATGTTAGGTAGTTTTCACTAGGTCAAGGATTCAAACGTTTTTTTGTTGTAATAATGTAACAAAAGGTCCATGGCTTCTCTAAGTCACATTATGACTAAGTTTAAGAAAAGCATAATTCGGGAGAAAATAATAGAATTGACAAAATCAAATAATAAAAATACTAGTAGTAATTAAAAAAAAGAGAACTCATGAACTAAGAGCAACATGCCTTGGATGAGTCTAGATCTCGTGTAGTTATTATCTAGTAGTAATAGTTTCTTATTTATTAGATAAGACTGTAACTATAATAATAACTTTATTTAATAGTTGAGAAGTTATTATTATTAAGTAATAATTACAATAAATTTAAATTCATAATAAATAAATTACCTAAAAATATAAATTATATTTATTAAATTTTATAGCTTGAATATTATTTATCCAAAATACTTATATTTTTGAAGTAAAACCTCAATTTACAAGTACCTAAAAACATTGTTAAGCTTGCAGTTAAAACTAACTGTTTTTTTTTTAAAAAAAACTTTCTTTCAAAAATACCCTTTAACTTATATATATATATATATATATATATATATATATATATATATATATATTAATGAGTAAAACCTCAACCCATTTCAAGTTTAGACCTCTCTCTCTCTTTTCCTCACCCATTTTTCCCTTTCTCTCTTATGGCTCACCTTGTAACCCTCTTCAATTCCCCTTCACTGCTCCGAGGAAGCAGCTAGTAACGAAGGCTGCTCAGAAATCCACCCCAGCCACCAGAGGAGTAAAGAAGCCTCACCAATTCAGGGCAACAACAGTGGCTCTAAGAGCGTGATTTTTACTAGCATAATTAGGTCTACAAACTGCCAGTAAACTACAACCAAAAATCATGATGGTCTCCCGAATAGAAAATTTTGTCTGCATATGAAATGGAAAAATCCTCACAAGAGTTTCACAATTTTTCACCTCCACGGTTCTCAAACTGCCAAATTGTTGCCACCATATTGTCTTCAAAGTTTTCATGTCACTGTACGAGGTAGAGATTTGGGGGATTCTTTTCCAACACTCCAAATTTCTTTAATATCAAAACTACCCCTATGAATTAAACACATTTCACACGCCCTTCTAACACAACCACCTCAAAAGGAGACTAAAACCACTATATTCCACTGCACATCATTGCACTCCCATCACTGAAAATCTTGTCAGCAGCAGAAAACCAATAATTTCTCTCACCACTATGCTAGTAATCGCTGAGATTATAGCCTAAACTCGAAATTCATTTAATTTGTTGGAAATGAGCCTCTTTTTTACACCCAATGGTCATTTGATGTTTTGAGTGAGAATTACTTGTTGCTTTAGTTTGTGAGGTCTTTCCTACCATTTTTGAAGCTTCGGAGCTCAAGAGTAGATAAAAAATTGAATTTTTCACCTGTTCATTGTTGTCATTTTGTATTGGGAAATTTTGAAATTGAGCAAAATTCGTATTGTAAACTAATTATCATTATGAATTTTAAAACTCTTTAGTTATTATTGAATAGCCTATATGATTTGATGGTAAATCTTTGATATTATAATATAATTCTAAATTAAGTAATCTTCTATTTTATATTAAAGATTTGGCATAAAAATATATAGGTTATTCAATTATAACTATGGAGTTTTAAAATCTATAATGACAATCAGTTTACATTACAGATTTTGTTCAACCTCGAAATTCCACAATACAAAATGACATAAACAAACATGCAAAATACTTAAATTTTTATACCCTGTTAGACACCTAAGCTTAGAAAATGGTAGAAATCACTCCACCCAAGCTGAAAACAACGGTAAATCCTTTGTGGTACGGTGGGGTGCAGTGGAATGTGGTAGTTTTAGTCTTCCTTTGGTGGTTCTATTAGAAGGGTGTGTTAAATGTGTTTAACACGAAGGGTAGTTGGAGCGTCAAGAAAAGTTAAAAGAGGGGGTTGAAAAGTAATCCCCTGAGATTTGACATCAACATCATATATAGTATCCAAGTGAAAATTAAGCAATAGAGAATATTGTGGGTAAGCAAAAGAAAAGTCAACATATTTGACCTTTAATTGGCAGTGCATACATGCAGCTAGCTGGTGGACACCAAGTAGCAAAGAATTGAGAATATTTTTTTTTTTTTTAAAAGAGGTATGGCGCGAAATTGAGCTGAAATATCATCAAAGAGATACAGTTAATTTAATTGCATTAAAATTAAATCATGAGTAATGATGACTATCAAGATAATAATTTCAAAATGAAAATGTTCTTGACTGCTGCCAAGTCTGAGTAAGAATCCGGTGCCATTAGTCTTAGAACTATGGTGCTAAGGGTGAAGTACTTAAATTTGCACCGCATAAGTGCTAACTAATTTAGTTTGAGTCAATAAAGAATGCAAAGACAAACAAAAGTAGCTGTATTTTTTTAGGCATTAGTTAAGTTAAAACAACTTATACCTAATTAATTTAGGTGTCTAGTGTTGAATATTTTTTGAAATACTATTACGCTTAATACTTCAACGTTTCTCTTGGTGGGAATGAATATATTGATTAGATTTAGTCATATTTAATATTTAAATAAGTTATTGACTAGACTAATTAAATTGTCTGTTAAGTTCTTAATTGCAATTTTTTATTTCTATTTTTTTTCCTGTTAAAGTTTGTATTCCCTTTAATAAGTCGAACCCTAGTTTGAAAAAGGTAAAGTTTTTTTCTCCCAACAAACCAAAAAGAACAAAACTAAAAGGAAACAAACTATCGATAACTATATACGGTGATCCTGATTCAAAGAAAAAGAATTACTTTGAAATTACAATAACATTTCTATCATTTTTAATTTTTTTTGGGTTAAATAGCATTGTTAAAAAGAATTATTCAATTACGTTTTGTAGGTCACCATTGTGTCAAACTTGGATAATTATTAATATGATCAAATGTATAGATGCCGTTGGTAGTTTTTTATTCTCATCTACTAATTATTAAATATGAGTAAAATATTATTTGATTTCTCACAATAAGTATAAAAAGAGTTTTGTTAGGAGATATTTATAAATCTTAATAATCCTCATGTCTCAAAAGAGATTAGCCTTCCAAAGTTGAGTTAGAAAATACCTTTAATAAATACAAAATATATATATATATATATATATATATAACGAGTAGAATCTTACCGTACCGAGGAAAATACCAAACACAGTACTCCTATTGAATCTTGGTCAACATGCTTTTACTGGTTAGATAGATTATTATATTATTTCTTTTGTGTGGAATCTATAGATTATTGTTTGATCAAATTACAATCATGATGACTGAAACCTTCGGAAATTTTCAAAGGATCGAGAAAACCAAACCAAAGTAAGAACATTTCAGTCTATTAATTTCAGAACATAACTTACATGTAAGATATAATATATCTCTTACAACGATATATATTTAAACAAGTAAAACATATTCTAAATCATAATTAAAGTAGATTAATATATAAAGCCGAAAATTTGGAAAATCCAGAGTCTTATATTATGATAGTTGCTCCACTTTCGTGGTCGTTACTTCCAAGAATGTGCTCCATGAGCCTGAACATATACGAAGCAGCAGCAGTCTTAGATGAGAGGTAAATGCATTTCATCATAAACATGATAAAATCGATAGAAAAATATATGATGAGAAAGATAATCCAAATGATGAATACAAATAACTCAAAATGAGAGGAACCAAGACAGAAATTAATGAAGCAGAAGCCAGGGATCCAAAGAAGAGAGCTAGATGCGTAGAAACTTTGGAAGGAATGGTAAGATTTTTGGGTTTAATTTGAGATGAGATGTTGTTGAAATAGTAAGCAAAGCAGTAGACCAGTAGAGCAAATAGAAAGGCCAACATGTTGGGCAAGTGTGTCTCAAATGGTGAGGCTTTGCAGTGGACTTGAAGGACACCAACTAGCACCTGAATCAGAAACATGAACACAACATGCTGGAACTGGGCTGCATAACACAAAGAGACACAGACATTAGCTTTGGTTGAAAGAAATAGAAAGAGAAATGAGAATGGTAAATAGTAATGAAACCAACCTGTGTGGGTGGGCAATAAAAACGATGGCATGCTTGGAATTGAGATATTTGCTTGTCTTTATGATGCTGCTGCTGCGTATTGCGAGTAGTGCTGAATGTCTCTTCACCTGAGTCTCGTCTATATGTCTTCTTCTCATTCTCGTCTATCAACTTTTCCTTCGATCGCTTCACTCTCCTCTGTTCTAGGTTTTCATATCTATATATACCAAATATATATATATATATATATATATATATGTAATATGGGGAAGTCTAAATTACCCCATGGGTTAAACTACCCTATTTTTAAGCCACTAAAATTATGAAAAGTGTAAGATAATAGGACACACATATTGAACCAACTTGTTATCAGTATTAATGGTCAATATAAATTTCTGCAACAATATTTTCATTTATTAGAAATTAATCCTCATTTCTTTTAAGGTTCTAATTTTCATCCTCCCTTATTTTTTTTTTTTAAATTTCTAACATGTCTTCTTCCTTGTAATAAATTTTAATTTACTATTTAACAAATTTTTTTATGCCAAATAGTATTTTTTCTTAGAAGTTATTTTTCAAGGAAATAAAAATAAAAATTTCACATCATTTAATTGACACCAATAACAGATAAAAAAAATATATCTTTTAACTAAAATAAAGTCAACCAATACAATCTTTATTAAGATACTTAACCTCTAAAAAATAATTTATAAATGATTAAATTAAGACCACACTTAAGATATATTTTCAATAATAACAAGTGTCATGCTTATTAATTTGATAGCTTAACTAAATTTAGTTGTATTGAGTATGAACTATATCAATTGAAACATTTTAAAATTTATTAGTAGAAAGTTTCTAAGCAAAATCTCTAAATTTTGTGACAATTTCTTATAGAATAATTTTGTAAGTATTGTCTAATTAAAAATTTTATACCTTTGTATCTTAATCTAATCATTGTATAACTTAAATAATGCAAAAATTTATTATGATTTCTCTTTCACCTTATAAAAATAATTTTTTTATGTGATATAAAAATAAATTTTAAATGTTATTAGCAACGACAACTAATATTTATTAAATTTTTTTAGTTAAACATAAAAAGGATATATAGAATGTTTGTACATTGTAAAAGAAAGGTAAATCTTAAGAATATTCTAATTTAATACAAAATTACATTGGTTACTTTAGATAAAAAAAATTACATTGATTAATTCAAGACTTTCATTATTTCTCCTAACTCTAGCTCGTAGAACCAAATTTACTTTTCTCATATTTTTCTCCCTTTCATTTCCTTCCCCCGTAGTCTTTCTCACCATAGTTAGTGCGTGTGAGTGAGTGAGTGTGAGTGCGGCAAATGTGGCTCCAAAAGCTAGATGTGAAATTGGAACGGCAACCCCAGAGGAGTCGTGGTTGGTCATTTACATTATTGATACTGTGACTGGTCGCATTTTGCATCGCATGACTCATTATGGTTTCCAGGGTCCCGTTCATGCTGTAAGCTTCTAAACCACATTCCTCATTTAAATATTGTCGACCATGGAAAGTATTTCTCTTATTGGAGTACGAATGTTACAGGTATTTAGCGAGAACTGGGTTGTCTACCACTGTTTTAATCTCAGAGCACCCAGCCATGAGATGTCAGTGTGTGAGTGAGTGTGAGTGTGTAAACCAGCACCCCTATACCATTAGATAACGTTTTCATTTTCATGAATAAGGCCATTTCTACTGGTTATTTACAACTTTTTTTTTTTTACATTTTTTTAAATTTTTAATATGGAATTTGGATTATATTATTAAAATATAATTATTATCATCTGAAATTTTTAATTTTTCCTTCTTAAACTATAATTCGAAAGTTAAGACAAATTTTAAAGAAAATTTTGTATATGTAACACTCTATTTATAATTAAAGATCAATATTTTGAAGAGATTAAATGTAAAAGTTTCGGTTTTGAATTGAGCAAATTTTGAAAAAAAAAATGCTTCAAAATACATTTTGATTTCACCTCTTTTTGTGAATTGTCACTAACAGAAAAAAAATGAAAAATATAGATTAGTGTTTGTGTGAGGAAGAAGAAAATTTTTTTATTTCCCATCTAAGGAAAAAAAAAATTTTGATTGTTGGAAGATATTGTTTGCAAATAAAAAATGGCTACAAGTGTTAGCTAAAAAGAAAAATTGTAACGGATGACTTTGATAATTACTTTTATTTTTTTGTTGTATTTTTTCTTTTTAATTTTTTAGTACATAGTTTTCCTATTGTGCATAAAGACAAATAAATGAAGAAATGAGAAGGGAGAGGGGGAACGGAAGTGAGAAGGATAAGAATAAAAAATAATAATAATAAAGGTAAGACTTTATATAAATTTTAATAATTATGTGGTTTAATTTAAGAAAATAAATAAAACTAGATATTCAAGTTAAAGGTAAGCTGATCTTTATCATTCATTGCACTATTAATGATCATGATTGAACCACATAAGATAGGGTAGTCTAACCCTATTTATTGCTTGGGGTCAGTTAGACTCCCTCATATAATATTAGTTGCCCGTTTAAGATTTTCCTATGGAAGTCAGTGCGCACTTGTGCAAAATGGAGGAAACTTCCTAATGGGGAACTCAGTTGCTTCATATGTGAAGTGAAGTCAACGTTTGTCGAACCACCTGCACGCGGTAGCTAGTATTTTTGTGGCCAAACATTATCAACAGAGTAAGTCTAAGTTACCCCACAGGTGAAATTACTCCATTTTAAATGAGCCACTAAAATTATGAAAAAGTGTATGATAGTAGGATCCACATATTTAATCAACTTGTTATCAGTATTAATGGTTAATATAAATTTTTATAATAATATTTTCATTTATTACAAATCAATCTCCATTTCTTTTAAGGTTGTAATTTTCATCCTCCATTATTTTTTTTTTTAAATTCTACCATTTCTTCTCCCTTTATTCGTTCCTTATAATAAATTTTAATTTATTATTTAACAATTTTTTTATGTCAATAGTATTTTTTGTTAGAAGTTATTTTTTAAAAAAATAAAAATAAATGTTTTACATCCACCAATAATAGATAAAAAAAAAATATATCTTTTAACTAAAATAAAATCAACAAATACAATCTTTATTGAGATATTTAACCTCTAAAAAATAATTTATAAATAATTAAATTATGACCACACTTAATATATGTTTTCAATAATAACAACTATCATGCTTATTAATTTGATAGCTTAACTAAATTTAGTTGTATTGAGTATGAAATATATCAATTGAAACATTTTAAAATTTATTAGTAGAAAGTTTTTAAGCAAATCTCTAAATTTTGTGGCAAATTCTTATAGAAGAATTTTATAAGTATTATCTAATTAGAAATTGTATACCTTTGTATCTTAATCTAATCATTTTATAACTTAAATACTGTATAAAATTATTATGATTCCTCTTTCACCTTATAAAAATAACTTTTTTTTATGTGATATAAAAATAACTTTTAAAAGTTATTAGTAATGACAATTAATATTTGTTAATTTTTTTTAATTAAACATAAAAATGATACATAGAATGCTTTGTATACTGTAAATGAAAGATAAATCTTAAGAATATTCTAATTTAATACAAAATTACATTGGTTACTTTAAATAAAGAAAATTACATTGGTCATGATTAAGCCACATAAGATAGAGTAGTCTAACCCTATTTATTGCTTGAGGTTAATTAAACTCTCCCCAATCAATAATATCAATTTGTTGACAGAGAATGCTAGGTTGTTTTACAACTTTTTTTACCTATTGCATATTTTTAAGTGGTAAAATCATAAAATAAAATAAAATAATGAGATAAAAAAAAAGTTGTAAAAAAAAAAAAGAGTTGAAAAAAAATGAGTATACATAGCACCCCTCTTTCTTGACTAGTGTATCCCATATGTTTGTATATCAATATTGCTAGAATGCTCCATTTTAATTAACTCACTATTGCAAACAATTTGGGTAAAAGGAGGGCATTTATGGAGGGAGAGGTGTCTTTTTAAGTTGTAAGTGAGAGAGGAAATGTAAATTTACCATTATGTGAGAAAAATTTATAAAAAAAATTAAAATATGAAGAAGAACTTTTTTAGGTTTATATAAATTTTTTCAACTCCCTCATTCTTAGAGGGAAAGGGATTTGGAGATATTTTGGTCTTATTCCCTCCAAAAAGTTGAACCAAATGAGGTGTTTTTAACAAAATCCATCCCCATCCCTTCAAAACCTTGCAACCAAGTTTTTCAAAAATTATGATACAAAAATTTAAATGACAAAATTGTTCATCAATAAATTATCTTATTTTACTTGTTCATTGCTGATACAAGACAAGAAATAGTATTAAACAATTTAGGATTGATTATGAAATTTCACAGTTGTAAAGAGTGATAAATCAGAGTGAAACTTAAGCTCAAATAATATTTTGGAGATAAGCAGATGCTGAAAATAAAGTGTTTAGGAAGAGAAATGACTTAGTGATTTATAGTGGTTCGGTCATAACAAGACCTATATCCACTCATCTCAACCGCTTTTGAGAGAGTTATCTTCACTATCTCCATTGGTTTACAGGACTCTAGCAACCTTTTACAACTATACAGTTTCTAATCTTTGTTTACAGGCGACGATATGCTTCTTTCCTCTCTTCCATTGCTTCCGTCCTTGGAGGGACTTCCCGAATGACCGTATCGGGGAATTCTACCATACTCCGTGCAGCTATTGTTGTTGATCCTACGGAGCCTACCCAAAGGTTCAGGCCAGATTGTAGGAAGTGGGCGCAATTTCTTTTTCTACGAAATTATAGAATGTAATTCTTTTATGCGCTGCTATAGCTATGATTTAGACTTTTCTTTCTTAATGAGATTCCTTATTAAGTTGAAGTTAGCCCAAAAAAAGGTCAGCGAAAAAGGTCTTGGCTACGTAGCCGGACCACCAGTAGTTGAATTCTTCACTTGTGAATGAAGAAGCCTCAAGCAACATATATAAAAGAATCAAAAAGTTGTTTGTGCAATATCAACCTAGTTTAAACATTTAATATGTATTAAAAATAAAAATTGGGTCAACATATATAATCAAAAAGGCTTTGCCTGCCCTTTATATCTCAGCCCGGGAAAGCGTTGGCAACAACAGAAAGCTTTCCGTCTTTCCTAAAAGTACATGTTATCCCACTCGTTACTCTAGCGAGGAAAGTTCACAAAGTGGTTGAGGAGGGTTTCTAGGTTTTTTGCAAGCTGAAACTGGCGTATAGCTTCTTGAAGCAATTTTTTGCCTTTGCTTGGAAATGTAAAGGGGAGGTCCAATTGTTCTCGATGGGCGGGAGAGAAAAAATAACAACTCCAAAATAAAAAGAAGGAAGAAAGGCATAGACAGAAAAGGAATCTCATTTTTAGGGGGATCTTCTTTATCTATGATAGCAGCAAAGTTAATTGAGGAACGGAAGCAAAAAGACTTGTTTCCGAAACGACTAAGCCTTGCCCCTGATTAAAGCATCAAAAGACGAGATCGCTATCACCCTCGGGTGGAAATCATCGATTCTAAGTGCTAATAAGCCTGTTTACAACCAGCCTTTCTAATCTCAAATGCATTGATTTAGAAAAGGAGGAACCCACGCTCCAAGCTAGGAAAGCTAGTGCTCGTGAATGCGCTCCTTACCCCTCAAATTCAAACATGTGGCACAAAATGCTATCCTGCTCTATTGTTGCGTAGCAATAAAAGCCTACTCATGTATTTTTGACTTCGTAAGGTCAAAAATTGCTCCCAAAGATTTGCACCTGATTCCTGACGAGTCTGCCATTTACGTTTAACCTTCAACGCCATCTCCAAAGTGATTTACGAAAGCCCCGGAAAAGGGACTATCTCATTCCTTATGGTATTCTTCTATTCCTTCGTGGTGAACCAGCAAGGAAAGAAAAAGGAAGCGCTTACGCTTGCTATGGAAAAGCTGTAAGAATGACTTGTAATTCAAAAGCTTACTTAATTCATAAAAGCTGATTAGAGCATATGAACTCAAAACTTAACATTGCCATGGCACACAAAAACTCAATAATCACAGATTAGAGCTAACAAATGAGCCAATAATCTCAAATATTCATCAACCATGAACTTATCATGATACACACAACCCAAACCATAGCTCGCAAACACAAATAGCATGAAACACAAGAGTGCTCACCCTTTCTTTCATTTCAAGTAGGCCACTTTTTTGGGAACGCAGTCCGGGATAACCGTGAGTTTATAAGCAAGCTCGAATAAGCTGTTTTCAAATAGACAAATGCCAGTCCTTATTGCCTTTTGCCCGAGAATCTGCTTGTTTACCTGATGGCGATTACCTTCTGTAATAGGAAGTAGGCACCAGTAACCTTCTTTCCACAAGATCTACTAACAAAATTCTCCTCAAAAGAGGAAGCACCCGCAAGCAGCAAGTTCTCTTGCATTGGAAAGCTAAGCTCGCAAGAGACCATTCCAAAACAGTTGATGCTTTGTTAGGTAGAGGTAGGGCTCTATTGACAAGACGACGGTAGGGAGCTTTAGCTCTACCATATGATATAGGGTATTGTTCTGGTTGGCGTATTTCCGATACCTTGTTTTATTCCAGAAGAAGCGGGAGCCTTGTACATTGATTCCCAGGCGCTCAACAAAAGCCTATAGCAGGGTTAGTAATTATAACTAGATTCAATCTGACCTCACGCCAAGGCTGATTGATGAGATTAGGGAATCCTGGCTAGCAATTAATAATTGTGGAAAGTCAAAACTGAATTATGAAAGTCTATATCAAGGACTTGTGGTGAAATCTGAATCTCTAGGCTTTTATCTCTTATTTCTTCTCCTTATATTCCTACTCTTACTTCACTTTACTTTTACGTTGTTTTCTTTTATGCTGTCATCATTCTTATTCGACCGCTTCAGCATTAAAGGAGTTCTTATACTCGAGTAATCAATCACAATCCCCTGGGTACAACAACACTGGAATACTTGCTGGCTACACTGATAGTGTTCGCATGCACTTTACATCCATAATTCACATCCTATTTCACCTTTTTATTCCACCCATAATTCGCACATCAGCTTCTAGGCCATAACAAGAACAATCGTAAATGATTACTAGAGGATGAGATACGTGGGTGTCAAAAGGACACACTCACCACACTAATAGGCAAAACACACTCATCACTCTCTAGAATCTACCAAAGAGATATAAAAATGCAAGTAAGCTCACCACTTAATGGAATCCACCAAAAAGATATAGAATTTTAGATAAAGAGAGCACATATCTTCTTAATTCATTCAATAATTCACTATATGTATATATTTTTTGGTTTGCAATGCATAGATATCTATAATAAACTTTGGAACAACCCTCTAAGTATAGGAAATATTAAAAATAATAAGGCGATTGAATTGTCTTCATACTTCATGATGAGACATATCAAAGAAATCAAGTTACCTCATACTTTTGGTTGTGACATTATCAATGAATCAAATTGCCTCATATTTCTAGATGTGGTATATCAAAGGAATTAAATAACCTTGTGCATATGAATATGGCATAGTTTTCTTTATGCAAAGGAATATAGAGTTTCTTAGATAAGATCCAACACAACATAAATGATACATTAGCGGTGATATCATTGTGCACACGCTCACATGAATCCACGGGTTAGGTGTTGTGAATCCATGAGTTAAGTGTACCAAAGAAAAATAATTACTATTGTAACTTAAAACAATAAAAGAAGTTTTAGGAAATGAAAATTTAGGATTTTCTCACCTTATGGCAGATTAACCCTCTAGATTCATTGATTATGTAAATTGTGGCAATAGTTTCCCTCCTTTCCCTATGAAATCATGCGGGGTGGTGTAATCTTTTGATAATAAAGGAAGAATGAAATCAAAAGGTTAGGCCACAACAAAATGACAAAAGGGTAGAGCTTCTCATTGATAACATGTCCTAAAACAAAAGAATCAAAGAGTAGAGTAGAGAGAATTTAAAGAAGAGTGAAGTAAGCAAAACCTCCAAAAAAAGTGTACTTTATTGATCCACTAGTGGGTATTTATGCAAGTGATGGAAAGAATCTCAATATAAGACCATAGAAATTATAATTACATATAAATTCAAATAAAGAATGTGTCTTAGGATAAAGAATATTCTAGATGGACTTCTAAATATTCATAACATAATGTACTTTTTTCTCCTTTATAGCTCTTTTAATAAACTGGGAAAGATCAAATTGGCTTGGATTGATTTTCATGTATTTATCTACTACTTTGTACAAAATATATACAAATATTCTAGATGTATCATTACAAGAAAACAATTCCTAGAAACAAATTTTAACAAATAGAGCACACCACTTAAGTCCTTATCAACAAGTTTTATCCTTATCTCTACTTAGTTCCCAAGCTTCACGTACTACTACATGTTATGTGCACTATACAACACCATAGTTAGGTTTACAATAACTTATATATGTATGTATATATATGTCTCATTACCCCCCTCAAGGTGGAGCATGGGTTGGTGAATGCCCAGCTTGACCATTAAGACCGTGAACTGAGCCTGTCCAAGAGCCTTGGTAAGGATATCTGCAAGTTAAAATTTGGTGGGTACATTCGTGGGATAGATGAATCCATTGGGAATCTCATTGTGAATAAAGTGACAGTCAACTTTAATTTGTTTGGTGCGTTTGTGAAAAATTAGATTTTTGGTGATAGGAGAGCAACTTAACTATCATAGTAGAGACTGATAGACTATGGATGGAACATGCAAAGACTAGACAACACATCCTTCAGCCATTTTAATTCACATGTAACTGCTTTTATAGCTCAATATTCAACTTTAGCGGATGATTGAGAAACTGTGTATTGTTTTTTAGTTTTTCAGGAAATTAGTGAGTGGCTTAGATTGATAAACTAGCCAGTAAGGGAATGTCATGTGAGAGGACAACCTACCCAGTCCAAGTCATACCGCATATGAAGTTGTAAATCACTGTCGTGGTGGTGAAGCAAAATTCCATATCCAAGTCATTTCTTCAAGTAGTGGACAACCTGTAGTGCAGCCAACCAATGGTCTTGCTTAGGTTCTTGTATAAATTGAGACAAGGTGTGGACGCAATAAGCAGGGTAAGTGAAGTTTAAGTAAATAAGTCTTTCAACTAACCTTTTGTAACTTTAGGGATCCAAAAGAAGAGGGCCTTTGCCAATGCTAGTTGATGGTTTTCTTCCATAGGAGTGTCAACAGGTTTTGCTCCTGATAGCCCTATATCTTTGATAATGTCAAGTGTGTACTTTCTTTGGCAAAGAAAGACACCGGTATTTGAGCGTGCAACTTCTATGCCCAAGAAATATTTTAATCTCCCCAAGTCTTTCATGTGAAAATAAGTATTCAAGTATTGTTTAAATTTTTAGATGTCACGAGAGCTATTTCCCACAATGATCAAGTCATCTATATACACCAAAACTATCAACTGCTAGCTAGATGTTTTGAGAACAAATAGTGAGCAATCAGTGAGAGATTGGATAATACCGTTGGCCTTCAAAGTATTAGACAATTTTGGAAACCAACATCGAGGAGCTTGTCGAAGGCTATAAAGAGATTTTTGTAGTTTGCACACCATACTAGCCTTAGCAGAGCGAAATTTAGGAGGCAATTTCATATATATTTCTTCTTGGAGATCCTCATGCAAAAATGCATTTTGCACATCCATCTGATGAAGTTCCTAGTCTCCTGTGACAGCAACTACTAGAACAATTCTAATTGTCACCATTTTCATGACGGGAGCAAAAGTTTCAATAAAGTTAACTCCTTTGACCTGGTGGTTACCGAGGATTACTAACCTTGCTTTGAATCAATACTTACATCAAAGTGATGTTTCACCCTATATACCCATTTGTATCCTAGTGCTTTCTTCCTTACAAGAAGTCATGTCAAATCTAGGTGCCATTTTTCTCTAGGCTTGTATTTCGCTATGCATGGCTTAACGTCATATAGCGTCCTTTATCACTTCGCCATAATGAGTGGATTCTTGGTGGGCATCCATTACTGTAAGGAAAATTCTATGGGACAAAGAAAGTGCTATCATGAACAAAAGGCATGATAGGGTAGGCTATACCTAAGGAAGCTATTAGATTGGAGGAGCTCAGGGATGCGCTTATAGCATGCACAGTGTGTAAGAGAAAGTCATGAAGGTGTGATGGAAGTTTCTTGGTACAATGACCAAGTCCCATTTCCACACATGGATGTTCGACATCATCCACAATTGCATGAGGTGCTGCATGGCTAACTTGTGGAGCAACCACATGTTCGTGTGGCACAGTAGTGTCATGTCTTTGCGAGTCACTATATGTGCCTGTTCTTGGTTTTCATTGTCTGCTTGAAAATTTTTTTGTGCAAGTATGGATATTTATATTCAACAAACTCAATATCTCATGATATGAAAATTTTTTCGCTTTCAAGATCCATCAACCGCCATCCCTTTTTTGTTATGTGGATATCCTAGAAAAATGCACCATCTACTTCTACTCTCAAATTTATCTGCTTTGGTGTTTCTATTATGAACATAATATAGACACCAAAAAATTTTTAAATTATTAATGTTGGGGTTTTTCCATATAGAATTTCATAAGGACATTTTCCTTCTAAAACATCAATAGGTGTTCTGTTAATTAGATATCCAGTAGTCAAAATACATTCCCCCAAAATTTGATGGGTAAATTACTTTGAAAACATAGTGCCTGTGCTATATTAAAGATGTGTGATGTTTCCATTCTATCCTTCCATTTTGTTGTGGAGTGCCCATGCAAGAAGTTTGAACCATAATCCTAGTTTCATGAAATTGTTTTCATAGACAAGTAAATTTAGTTCCATTGTTACTTCAAAAGATTTTGACTTTTGTATTAAACTATCGCTCAATCATGGTAAAGAAGTTTATAAGATTTTGGCAAACTTCTTATTTGTCAACAATCAAATAGATCCAAATTGCTCTAAAAAATCATTTATTATGGTTAAAAAAATAAAAGGCACTATAAGTTGACGAGGTTCAATATGGTCCCCATAAATCATAATAAATTAACTCAAAAATATTGTTTGTCTTAAAACTATTTGTTTGAAATTTTTCCTTGGTTTGATTGGCCCTAAAACAAATGCCATAATCTTTATTCATTGTTTCCATATTTCCACTAATGTGAGGAAGCATCTACATAACTTCGAATGATGGAAGTCTTGATCTTTGATGCTAAAGATCAATTTGGTTAATCCCTTCTGCTTTGCAAGCTTTATGTTCCGAAATGCCCTAATAGTACTAAAGCCCATCCATTTACTCACTCACTCTAATCAGCATCCTCAAAGGGAGGTCCTACACAACACACATTCTATACTGTAAAACACAATTTAGTTCATCACTTAACTGGAACACAATTATCAAATTGTAGCTAAATTTGGGTACATATAACACATTAGTCAAGATCAATCCTCCTTCTAGTTTTACACTTCCTTCTTTGGTTGCCATGGTTTCTTGCCCATTCGGAAGACCCACTGGACATACATGAATAGAATATAAGTTCTCTATAATTTTCAGATCATCTATCATATGGTTAGATGCTCCGGTCTCCAATATCCACCCATTAGAAAATCTGTTACCTGATAATTTTTCACTCCCCATGTTTTGCTTTTGGCTGCCAAGTAGGTCCGCCAAAGCTTGGATCTAAGCACTTGTTAGTCCAACAACCCACTTATGCTGCTATTCGAGATAAATCCATCCGAACCCATGGTTTGCATGGCATTGGTGCGCACCAAGCCATGTCCTCAGCCTACTGCACCACGCCCTTGGCCCTTTCCACGTGCCCCACCTTTGATGAGTCTTGGTCTATTCCCCCACCAGTCGGGGTAGCCAATGACCTGAAAGCAATCCTTTGCTTCATGCCCATTCCTGCTGCAGATTGAGCATAGCAAATTCTTGGTCTTAGAAGCAGCATCCCATTGATGTTGTGGCCGGCATGCATTGCCAACCCCACCACATTTGTATAGATACGATTCAAAGAGTGCAGTGGTTATGTGGCCAGAAGATTCGACCTTATTGTGTTGTTATGTATCCTTTCTTCCTCTCTTCATTTTTCAAGCTGAGGCTCCGATGTTACACTTGCACTCACCACATTTGTATGCTAAGATTTGCTCACAATTGCGCAGCTCATCCTACAATAGCTTGAGTTTTCCATAGTATGCACCCACACTCATCCCTCCTTGTCTGCATTCAGCAAGTTCTAGTTTAATTGGTGAATACGGGGTCCATTAGCCATTGAGAAATGCTCCTTAATATCATCTCACAGCTCCTTTACGTACTCCATTTAAGTGATAGTAAAACGTAGTCTAGGTTCATGGTGTTGAGGATCCAAGACACCAACATTGATTGTACCATCCACCAATCTTCTAATTTTGGGCTTCTGACCTTTGGCTGCTAAATTGTACCTTCAACAAAGCCCCATTTTTGTCGAGTACATAGTGAAGCCCTCACTTCTCGTTCCCATTCTTTATACTTTTTCTCCCTTTAGCTGCACCTAGATAATCATGTTCCCAGGGTTGTCGTTGGAATTGAGATCAAATGGAAGACGGGTTCGTTTCTTAAGTTCTCCTCCCTGTTCTTGTTGTCCAACCATTTTTTACCCCAAGGTGTACGTCTATATCGAGCCCGTAGGCTCTAATACCCTAATAAGCTAGGAAAGATCAAATTGGCTTGGATTGATTTTCATGTATTTGTCTGCTGCGTTGTATAGAATATATACAAATACTCTAGATGTATCACTACGAGACAATAGCTCCTAGAAACAAACTCTAATAGATAGAACATGCCACTTACATCCTTATTTATAAGTTTTATCCTTATCTCTACTTAGTTCCTCAGCTTCACATAACTACAAGCTTCATGTACTACTACATGTTACATGCACTATACAACACATACAACGCTGCAGTTATATTTACAATAATTTATACATATATCTCGTTATCTTTTTTCCTCCACATTAACTTTCTTTCTCAGTATCACTTTAAGCCATAAATATTGCATCTAGAAGCATAAAGTCTAAAATTCTTCACATTCATTAGAGTTTTGTGAAAATAATTTGGGAAAAGTCCAACTAAACCCCCTAAATTTTACTTCATGTGCACTTAACCCCAGAGATTTCAAAATGTGCACTAAGTTCTTACAATGTGCAATAAAACACCAAATCTAACAGAGCTGTTAAGAATTTAACATAAGCAGTCATATGCATCTCACATGATACAATTAAAGCACCTAAAATCATTAAAAAAAATCACAAATAGTTCTAATTAAAAGTGTAAATTTATCTTTTAAAATATTTATTATTATGTGATCACCACACCACATAGCAGGAGACTTGCGAATAGAGAGGACTGGAATTGCTTTGTACCACCGTGCCCCCAACATGGATATTGATAAGGCAGAACTATATGAGAAGCAGCTGAAAACATTACTTGGTTTCAAGGGGATTGACCTAGATTATTTAGAGTGGACTTCTAGTGTCAAACATGTCCAAAACCAATCCAGATATGAAATAGGTAGTTTGAGTAGAGGGAAGTTACTCTTGGGTTTTTGGGAAAGGGAACTTAGATTTGAGTTTTCCATGGTCTCGGTGGTAACCTACCGCGGATTGTACCTCTCGCCCAGGTAGAAGAGAGTGGAATTATTTATGTTAGCTTACCAAGGAAAATACCAAACAGACAGTATTCTTATTGAATCTTGGCCGACATGCTTTTCCTTAGGATACGTACTTTTTAGATAAATAATTATATTATTTCTTTTGTATGAAATGTATAGATTATTGTTGGATAAAATTACAATCATCATGACTAAACCTTCTGAGATTTTCAAAGGATCAAGAAAACCAAACTAGAAGTAAGAACATATGAGTCTATTAATTTAATATATCTCTTACAACGATATATATTTAAACAAGTAAAACATATTCTAAATCATAATTAATGTAGGTTAATATATGAAGCCGCAAATTTGGAAAATCCAGAGTGTTATATTAGGATAGTTGCTCCACTTTCGTGGTTGTTACTTCCAAGGTGTGCTTCAAGAGGCTGAACATATACGAAGCAGCAGTCTTAGATGAGAGGTAAATGCATTTAATCAAAAACATGATAAAATAGATAGAAAAATATATTATGAGAAAGATAACCCAAATGATAAATACAAATAACTCAAAATGAGATGAAACCAAGACTGAAATTAATGAAGCAGAAGCTAGGGATCCAAAGAAGAGAGCTAGATGCGAAGAAACTTTGAAAGGAAAGGTAAGATTTGTGGGGTTAAGTTGAGATGAGATGTTGTTGAAACAGTAAGCAAAGCAGTAGACCAATAGAGCAAAGAGAAAGGCCAACATGTTGGGCAAGTGTGTCTCAAATGGTGAGGCTTTGCAGTGGACTTGAAGGACACCAACTAGCACTGATTCATGCCATGGAACTGAGCTGCATAACACAAAGAGACAAAGAGATTAGCTTTGGTTGAAAGAAATAGAAAGAGAAATGAGAGTGGTAAATAGTAAAGAAGAAACCAACCCGTTTGTGTGGGCAACAAAAACGATGGCGTGCTTGGAATTGAGATATTTGCTTGTCTTGATGATGCTTCCGCTGAGAATTGCGAGTAGTGCTGAATGCCTCTTCACCTGATTGTCCTCTATATGTCTTCTCATTCTTGTCTATCAACTTTTCCTTCGATCACTTCACTCTCCTCTGTTTTCACTCTCCCCTGTTCAAGGTTTTCATATCTACATATACCATATATATATATATATATATATATATAATATTAGTTGCCGTTTAAGATTTGCCTATGGAAGTCGGCGCACTTTTGTAAAATGGAGTAAACTTACTAAAGGTACTTAACGATTGTCAAAGGAATTTTCTTTGCTAGGGGAACTCGGTTGCTTCAATCATATGCGAAGTCGGGTTCTCGAACCTTCTGCACGTGGCATAAGTTTATTTGTTAGAGGAACTAAACTGAAGACTATTAAAGTGGCACATGGCCGTAGCCAAACAAGGATAATGTTACCTATTGCGTATTTTGAAGAGGCAAAATTATATAAAACAAATAAAATAAAATAATGAGATAAATAAAAAAGTTGTAAAAAAAAATTGAAAAAAATGAGTATACATAGCACCCCTCTTTCTTGACCGGTGTATCCCATATGTTTATATATCAACGTTGCTAGAATATTCCATTTTAATTAACTCACACTATTACATACAATTTGGTTAAAAGGAGGGAGGGAAGGAGGGGCCTTTTTAGGTTGTAAGTGAGAGAGAAATGTAAGTTTACTATTATATGAAAAAAATTTATAGAATAAAATAAACTTATAAAGAACAACTTTGCCAGTTTACATAATATTTTTTAATTTCCTCACTCTTTGAGGGAAGGATTTGGAGATATTTCGCTCTTCTTCCCTCCAAAATGTTGAACCAAATGAGGTGTTCATACCAAAAACCATCCCCTTCCCTTCAAACCCCTCCTGAAACCAATATTTCAAAAATTATGATACAAAAATTTAAATAACAAAATCGCCCATAAATAAATTATCTTATTTTACTTGTTCATTGCTGATAGAAGACAAGAAATAGTCTTCATGACAAGACCAGAATGGATCAAGAGGGATCAAGGCAACATCTTATAAGACCAAGACAAGACAAAGGAGATTTTAGATTACGATAGGATGAGATTCTTTGTCCTTGAACAAAATTTGAAATAGGATCAAAATAAACAAAATCTCGTCTCATCTCATATTGCGCTCACTCTTAAGATATATCATTAAGGTATTGGCAAACTAGAAGCAAGTGGTAACCTGTACTCTTATAGTCAATAATCTTAAGTTTAAAATCTTAAAGATACACTTAACGAGAAAGGCATAACAATTATTGCTCAAGTCTCAATCAAACTCTATGTCATGAAGGATAGTTCATTAATTTCTGGTTCACCCAGATGTTCATAAGAAAATTGTATCTTGTTAGAATAGTTTCTTGTCCCTTTTGACTCTCTGTTCTGGGATTGATCCAAAATTTTGCATATGCCTATGTTCTTTGTTGTTCTAGGTGAGAAATTTATTATGTTCCTTCAATGGAGAAACACGAATCTGATCCTAAGTTCTTACTAGCAATCTGTTTTATTTATTATTTTATTTTTCTAATGAAAGTTTGCATTCCCTTCAATAAATCCAACACTAGTTTGTTCAATATGGGCCATGACATGCTTCTTAATATAGGTACAATTTAAATAGATTATCATTTCTTTGAGTGAAATAGATTATTATATTATATATTTTTCTTCGTATACAAAAGGAAAAGAAACCAAATCCTACTACACCAAAACGTAATGAACCTCCTCTGAAAGAAGAGCCCAGTAACAAAGAGAAAATGGAAGGAAAGAGAATAATTGTTTTCATTCATTGCAGGATTGCACAATCATTAATTACATAGAGGATAGGAATGTCATAACTAACTACTTAGTAGCAAACCAGCACAACCACCAAGCAAAAAATCAAAGGCTAGAATGTCATGATAGACTTGAAGAATCTATGGTTATATTATGATGGTTGCACCACTATGGCCATTTTCTTCCAAGGATATGCTTCCAGAGGCAGAGGATATATGAAGCAGCAGTCTTGGAAGAGAGGTAAAGCTATTTCATCACAAACATGATAAAGTTGAGGGAAAAATACACCATCAGAACGATAATCCAAATGATGAATACAAATAACTCAAAATGAGGTGGAACCAATACTGAAATTAAGGAAGCAGAAGCCAGAGATCCGAAGAAGAGAACAAGATAAAAAGACACTTTGGACGTTGCAGGGTGAAGGTGATGAGATGTGATGTTGTCGAAGTAGTTAGCAAAACAGTACAACAATATGGCAAACAGAAAGAGCAACATGTTGGGCAAGTGCGTCACAAATGGGGATTTATTCGAGGCTTGGCAGTGGACTTGAAGGACGCTAAGTAGCACCGGAATCAGAAATATGAACACATCATGCCATGGAACTGAGCTGCACAACACAACACAGAGGAAAAGATGAGCAAGCTTTGGTTGAAAGAAGAAGAAGAGACGAGCTAGCTTTGGTTGAAATAAAAAGAAACCTTTGAGGGTGGGCTACAAGAACAACGGGATATTTGCTAGCCTTTATGACTCCGCCGCGGCGAATCGCGAGTAGTGCTGATTGCCTCTTCCGCCGATTCTCCTCCATATGCTGTTGCTGTTGCTGCTGCCTTGTCATTCTTGTCTCTCAACTTCCTTCACTTCACTCGCCACTCTTGCATCTGTATAAATATATAGTATTAGTGTTATGAAAATGATATAAATAGAGAGGAGAGAGATCACAAAAATAAAGAAAATAAGAGAGCTTTCTTCTTATTTCCTTGTGTGTGTATTTCAATACAAATGAGATGCTTTATTTATAGGCAAAAATTTGTAACTTGTTCATCATACTACATAAGATACAATGAATAACTATTACATAAATATACAAATAGTATTAAAAAAATTTATGCTTTTACATTTTCTTATGGTAGTGGGTGCCTACGTGAAGTACCGGAAATTTCCTAAGATAGCGATTGAGAAACTAAATGGAAGACAATCACAAATACAAGTTGGGATAATACTCTCTTTTTAATGGTTGACCACAGTATATTGTTTAGGCTCGAGTGTGTTCCACTTATTCTTTGCAATCTATAGTCATTAATAAATACATTAGAAGTTGAAGTCAGTTTTTCACGTTTCAATAACCCTATTGGATACGGAAATTTTTAGGAGAAGCATTGTCTCAGCAAACCTGCAAAAGGAGAGTGCTGGAGCTCCAATGACTATTATAGGCTAAACAAAATAATCCAGGATACCCACCTAGGAGTATTTAAGTATTTTTCTTCAAAGTGATGACGAACGTGCATGTCCTAGTCTTGTGATTAAGATATAATACAATACTCTTATTATTGGTGACTAAGACTACTATCCTAATTGGGAGATAATGCAAAGTATATACATATATATATATATATGAGTAGAATCTTAGCTTATCAAGGAAAATACCAAAACGCCAGTACCCCTATTGAATCTTGGCCGACATGCCTAAATCTTAGGATACGTACTGTTTAGATAGATTATTATATTATTTCTTTTGTGTGAAAGTATAGATGATTGTTTGATAAAATTACAATCACGATGACTGAAACCTTCTGAAACCAAACCAGAAGTAAGAACATTTCAGTCTATTAATTTCAGAACATAACTTACATGTAAGATATAATATATCTCTTACAACGATATATATTTAAACAATTAAAACATATTCTAAATTGTCAAGGAATCATAATTTAATGAATCTACTTGTTATGAAAAAACTCATATATATATATATATACACACATATCCAAGCTGAAGACGGCTTGTAGTTAGAATCGACCTGCGAAAAGACAGTACTGGAGCTCCAATGACTATATTTGGCATCTAATCAATTTGAATTTTCTTTTAAAGAAGATTAACTATTATAATCTAGCATACCACCACAGGAGTATTTAAGTATTTCTCTTCAAAGTCATGGACGGAACGAAATTGTCGTCAATTTGTCCCTTATAGGGTCAGGATGCAAACCCGACCATTGAATTTGCAGGATCGAATATGTTTATTAGCAAATATCCTAAGAAGATCCCCATGACTTAGCATTGGTGAAATGCTGAAACTTCTATGACAACATCAGTCTTTTATATATACTTTTTATTTGCACATCAGTATCAACATTTACATGTCAGGCACTCTGGCCCCATGTTTTTTTTTTTTTTTTTTTTATCTTTTTGTTATATTATTTTTAAATTTATAATGATGTAATTAATTAATAAAGTGGGGTAGGCTCTGTTAAAATGAGATGGGTATGAAATATAATTAGAACTCACTTG
This sequence comes from Bauhinia variegata, assembly GCA_022379115.2. Lineage (NCBI taxonomy): Eukaryota > Viridiplantae > Streptophyta > Magnoliopsida > Fabales > Fabaceae > Bauhinia > Bauhinia variegata. The sequence goes on along the minus strand of CM039427.1, from coordinate 10,329,656 downwards.
CTGTGTCTAGCTTAGTGGATTAATATCGATCTATTTGACCTGTACCTTTAACATTTAAATATAAGTCCATCAATATATCAATTCATTTCAATCTGTTTTATTTTCAAGTATTTGCTCGATTAATTTTGTTTCTGTCAAAAACTTAGTGCAAAAATCAGTAATTAATCCCTTTACCAGTATTTATGTAGCACAAATCTATTACAAAGTCTTTCAACACACGCTAATGCTTTATCAAATTATAAATTTGAAAAATTGAACCTGTAAAATGAGATTTTATCAAATCATAAATTACAATTATTTTGACAATAACTGCTAATGATTTAATATAAAATACTTCATATGCATTTATGGTTAGTTGTAAGGGATTTGGATTACATGAAGCAAGGGGTTCAAACTAATTTCTTACTATCATGTAATCACTTATCATGAGTAAGAGAAATTTAATACTATAATACATAATAAATATATTTCTATAATAAATATTATGAGAGAGGAACCTAAAAAAAAAAAAAAAAAAGCTAGCAAAAGAAAGCTGCTTATGTAAAGTAACGCATGGTTGAAAAATACACACATATTAGGAAAAAAACAAAACAAAAATTGTTATGAATATTTTGAATGTCTATCTAAAATGTTATTTACTCTAAGACTCAGTTTTTACTTTGTATTTATCTAATACAATTAATTATAAGGATAATTATTCTTTCTAAAGTTTACTTGTATTGGACCCTTCCCACCATTTATATAAATACCCATTTGAGGATAAATAAAGTATGTTTTTTTTGAGGCTCTATATTTTTCTTCTCTCAATTCTCTCTACTTTACTCTCTTATATCTCTATTTTCACAATGTTATTGGCACAATTAGTTCTTTTAATTCCAATGCGCTCACCCATTAAGAAGCAATCTATACAAGGAGGAAGTCTTTTAAGCTCTACCTAACTTTTGGAGGCAAAAGCCCAGGGAGCATTGGAACTCTGTGATTCTATGAAAGATCTAAGAAATTACATTGATTTATTGCATAACCACTACCAAGAGGGATCTAGCAATTACTCCGCTCTTTATATAAGCAGGTACTTTGGTTATTTTATTCCTATTTCATGTTTATTTGCTTCCTTCAACTCTCTAGAGCAAAGAGAGAAAAGGATCGGCACATTCCTTGATTATGTCCAATAACACCAAATTAATGGTGTATACATATTGGACCATTTTTACATTCATATAGTTTTGTTTTCCTCCTCTTTCTATAGTATGGGTGATTAGGAATATTTTATTTCATTTGCCTCCTTCAATTTAAACAATGGTTTAAAGTAGTTTTGAGTTCATAAAAGCCATATATAGCTCTAATGAAATCCTATCTAAGGAATTATATATTCCTTTGCATAAAGAAAGCTATGTACTTCCAAAAGTATTGAAGCAATTCAATTCCTTAATCATTTGATAAGCCTCATCTAGAAGTATGAGGCAATCTAATTTCATTGATATGCCTTATCCCAAAGGATAAAAGCAATTTAATTTCTTGATATGCTACATCTAGAAGTATGAGGCAATATGATTTCTTTGATATGCCTTGTCTAGAAGCATGAAGACAATTTATTTTCTAAGTTGTTTGTCAAGCCTCATCTCGAAGTATGAGAAATTTAATTTCTTTTATCCTAAAGTATAAGACAATTTGTTTCATATAACATATTTCACACATAATTTTGAGACAATTTAATTTCTTTGATATGTCTCATCTGGAAGTATGAGACAATTTCATTGCTTTAATCGAATATGAAGTGGGTCCTGAAGTTATCTACATAATCCATAAAGTGGACCTTGAAGCTATCCACCCTAAAGCTATTTACATAGAAGTTGAATTGGATTTTGAAGTTATTTATGTATATTATAAGGTGGATCCTGAAGCTATCCACATAAGTTGTAAAGAAGATCCCAAAGTTATCCATTTAAAGTATAAAATGGATCTTAAAGTTATCCACTTGCAAGTATAAAGATATTACTGACTAAAAATAAATAATGCTTTAATTAAGCATGTAGGTGAATTTTTATTTTGATACTTAAATCTATACTTTCGGGATCTTAAGATTTGCCTTTCGGGTTAAATTCTATGACATTAGCGTTATCACCATTCTTAACCATATTTTCTAGGATTGAATCTCGAGTTGAATCCTAAATACATGGATCTTTTTTCAGTCAGAGATTGCAATTCCCGTTTCTCTATGTATATGGTTGCCTCAATTTTATTGAATAATAAATAAGTCATGAGATATAACTTTTGCTCCCTTTTTTATTGGTTAATTGGCTATTTCATATATGCATGTATATACCGTTTCTGTTTTAATAGTCATTGATTATGATTATTCGAGTTACATGCATATGAATGTGATTATACTGTGGATGTCAAGGTTATAGTCATAGTCTACATAGGCATGTAAACAGCAACCTATGCTTACATGTGTCTTTATTTTCTCTTATCACTTCCATGGATGATTTGGGATGGTGTTTTAATTGATTTCTTTGACTTCTATTTGAGGGATTCATTGTGGAATAGAATATTGGTTTAATTATTTTTTATTATGTTTATTGTCAAAAGTAAACAAAAATTTGGTTTTAGTGAAATTCTAGAAATATTGAATTTATGCAGTACAAATCTTTTGGAACTTGTTAAGTCTATCCCGGTGTCCATTATAATTGTGAACAGAACCACATCTTCTTCCATAGTTTGGTGGATGGTGGTGTGTATGTTGGTAGATGCATGCCCAATTAATAATTAATGCATAAAAGTGGTTGTAAGTATATGATATATGCATCATGCTTATATGTAGACTTTGTATGTCAGTGGAAGCATGCCCAATATTGTTGCCTTCATGAGTTAAAATTATTTTGAGTTTCAAAATTTAGTATAGGTGGCTCAATGTGTTTCTTTGCTTGTACATTTGATATATGCTCAATAAATATAAGAAAGGTTTCTTTCTTGCATTCTATGACTAATCAGTTTCTTGAATAAGTAAATAAAATAATATTTTATACAATATTAAGTTTATCATTGGTATGGATTGGATTTATTTATATAGTCTTAGATTGAAAAGTCAATGCTCTCTTATTCATGTTTTGAGTATGTGCAATTTGATTGTTTATGATACAAGTGGCCATTAATTTCATTTTATGCCTTTGGAAAGTTAGAAAATTTATAAGTCAAGTTTCATAAAATTGGGATTTATTTTTGGGGCAATTTGTTTCTCGGATTGGACTATTCTCCATTCCCACAAATTGTCATAGTTATTCTATATATATTTTTGTGGTAATTTGTTTCTCAGGTTTGATTATTAATTTTCCTAGAAAGCTACAGCTCCTTTTGGAGCTAGCTTAACCCTTTGCTTAGTTTCTAAAAAAGCTACAATTCATTTTATTTATGTTAGATTAGTTTTGGATTATCTTTATTTTAAACTTGATTTTCTATGCTACTCATTGCTGTTGTTTGACATAACTTCAATATATAGTTAATATGTTGTCTTATAAAATTATTTATATGATTACTTATGGATTAGTTAACATAGTAGCTATGATTAATTGGCAGTATGACACTCTAAAATGCATGTTTCCAATATATATTTATGTTATGATATGATTTTGAAATATCATAGTGCAATAAAGGAAAATAAGTCTCTTACTCGAAATCATAAGCCATCTTCTAATGATTTTTCTCTATTCCTTGAAGTGAATGGAGAAGCTATTAAAAAATACGAGCACATACATGACCATGACTAGGTAAATACAATATTGGTAAAGTGGTAAAGGGATATTTTGAAATCCACTATCATTTTGGCATGAAAAGGCCATTAAGTTTGTATTTGTTGTACATCTAAACATCTTCTAAATGCTTTTAAGCATCAATGAAAGAAAAAGATTAATTGTTGAGACAATTTTGCTCAATCTAATGATATTTTTGACTTTAGCCATGTTAATATGACAATTAAATGTGCCAAATTTTCTTTTCCTTGAAGGTGATGAGAATATATTTAGGAAATTACTATTGTAGTTCATTTATTTCACTTACTTTTAATAAATTTAAGTTATTTGCTCTCTTGTTTAAGCTATATCAATTTCATATACTATATGATACTACATTATTTTTATTGAACAAAGATAATATTACTACTATATTCAGTAGTGTAAAGATAATTGAGAGCTCTTGAAAAGCTAAAAGAATAGAAATCATAATTAAAAGCTCATGAAGAGTTACTTAATGTTTACATTGAGAAATTATATGCATTTTCTCCAATTTGTACTACATATATATTAGTACAATTGAAACATATGTCGTAAACCATAAGTTTACAAGTCAAAATAAGTTTGTTGTTTGGCATAACCAAGTCAACAATGATGAAAAAGTAATTGAAAAATCATGGACTTTCATTGAAGAGCTAGAGGATTCTTCAATTGAAACATTTAGTTTCTCATATGCTATTAGTTCCTAAAGAAAATTTATTTGTACTAGCAAAAGTGAGAGTTTCATCTTTTAGAATGTACACAAGGTGAAAATATTTATGGGCCTATAAACCTACCAAGTGGATCATTTAGATACTTTTAGATTTTAATCGATATATCGACTAAATGATCACATATGTATTTATTGTTAACTCATAACTTGAAGTTTATGAGATTACTGACTCAATGGATTGAATTAAGAGCATAATGACTTAATTATATCTAGTTCAACAACACCTAGTTAATGCTAGTGAATTCACTTTTCAATGTGACTATTGAAATACATAAAATGGACTTGCATGCGCCAAAAATTAATTGCAACACCATTACTTACTAAACCTAAACTTCCAAAATTTAGTTTAGAACATGTGATTATTCATGTTGTAGCATTGATTCGCATCATGCCAATAAGTTATTTGAATCCCCACGTATAATTGGTTTATAGTTAGGAGCCAAGTATATCCCATTTAAAAAAATTTGAATGAGTTGTTAATTGCTCCACCACAATGCACTAAGATGGGACTTCAATGGAAGTTAAGAACATATGTTAGATGTAGATTTCCATATATAAGTGAAATATATTGAGTCACTAAAAGGATATTTATTTGTGGCTTGGTTCATCACTTGTCTTTTTTAATAAATCATTTATTCAAACATTAGGGGGAGAGAATAATTAGAATGAATTATCATCTTAATCTTCATGCAAAGCAAATATGAACCAGAAGGTTTTATGATAATTAATTTATATAAATTGTCAGACGTATTCCCTGACTACTAAGAATGACTAAAATTATGTATACTAATTGCTACTACTCCCATCAAAGTATAACTACAAACACATGAAGAGTGGCAAACACATTGGTCTAAAGATAAAATCCTCGAAAAGAAAAGGACCTAAGAATCAAAGATGATCAAATCGAGGATAGGGTAGCTCTAGAAGAGTTGCCAAACATAAATTATGTTTTAGTTTCAAAGGAAACTCAAAGTACTTGAAAGTCATGAAAATAAAGAGATCTCTATAGAGTATGATAGAACTAGAATAAAATCAATATTGCTTTTAACGTGTCTCATATGATGTAGCACATTATGTGATAGAAGATATTAAGGATTAGTAGAAGAAGTCTGTAGAGAAAGAAATGATTGGCCAAAAAGGAAAAGATACAATTGAGGTTCACTTAAAAGGGAAAAGTTTTGGATCTGTCGTCTATACACCAGAAGTGTAAAGACAGTTATGGATAAATGGGCTTTTGTGTGGATACATAAGATAAATAATGCTCAAGGGTTTTTCACAAATAACTGGCATTGATTTTGAATAGATATACTCAATTTGGTGGACACAAGTATCTGATAGTACTTAATTAGTCTGGTAATACAAGAATAACGTTATTTGTATCTAATGAATATTGTTGTAGTTGACTTATTTAATAATGACATCCCTAAAGGATTTTATTTGCTTGAAACAATTTATATGATTGTGTGAGTTAATATTTGTTGAAAGAAATATATGAAAATGAGGGTTTTCCTAATAGGTTTTTAATGAGACATTATTTGATTGCATATCTAAAGAATGATGTACTATTTTTCTCTTCATTAGGTTTTTGTCTCAAAGGGTTTTTCCTAATAAGATTTTTAACGAGACAAATTCTTTAATAATAAACATCCAAAGGGGAGTGTTATGAATATTTTGGATGTATATCTAAAATGTTATTTATCCTAACACTCAGTCTTTAATTTTTATTTATCTAATGCATTTAATTATAAGGATAATTATTCTTTTTAGGGTTTTACTTGTATTAGACTCTTCCCACCACTTATATAAATACCCTTTTGAGAATGAATAAAGTACGTTCTTTTGGAAGCTCTATATTCCTCTTATCTCAATTCTCTCTACTTTACTCTCTTGTATCTCTATTTTCATAACAAAAACAAAAAAATTAAAAGAAATTGAATCTTGCAAAACTCTAGCCCCTTTTAAGCAGCTAATTATTTATGATGACGTATTAAGAGTGTCAATACCTTGAACACCATTGTTTGGATCTTCATCAGCAGCCACAATCTCCTCCATCACATGGCAATTACTTAATTTGAGCAATTTGAGTTTTGAGAAGCTTTCAATCATGGAGGGCAAAAATAAGTACTTTATGATGTCACAGCCATCCACAGTCAACCTGGTTAAATTCTGAACACAGCTAATAGTCAAAAATTGAGAATCAGCCCATATTTTCTTCAAATTGATTGAACTCAACTTCAGTACTTCCAAATTGTAAAATGCAACATAGAAATCACAATTATAGTTGAAGTCAATTACACTTTCTTTTTCCAACAACTCTGAATATTGTTGCAGTAGAAATATTGCAGCTTGCAATCCAATTAATAAAGCCAAACTAGCATACCAACTCTTAACTGATTCTAATTCTACGATGAGATTTAAGCAGGTTCTATTCTCATTGAGAAGACAAATATGTCTAAATCCCATTTTCTCCCTTCCTCCATTAACTCCTTTGAAAGTAGTCACTTTTTTTCATCAATAGGAATGAAATAGTCAAGCATAGCACTCCATGTGCCCAGTGCTAGTAAGCTGTAATTTGACAATCAAATGGATTTTTTGATGACCCTGAAGGCAATATGCTAACAAGTCTCTCACTTTTCTGCAATCCGAACCACTTTTTGAAGCACTGAATGTTTGTTTCCATCAGAAATTTCCACTTCCTTCTAATACGTATTGGCTCAGTGGTAGAGTAACATTTACTCCACTGAGAAATATCTCCATGACACCAATGCACTCCTCTATAATAACACCGACAACCATAGAATATTGGGTTTTGCAATTTAAGTTCTGACTCCGTTGATTCTTGTTCATTGATTTTCGGCATTTTAGGCCACTTAGTTATGGTCACGTGCTTCTTAAGATCATCTTTTACATCAGTAAGCTGTAACAACGTCATTGGAAGGTCTATAGGCAACCCTGCTCCCATGAAAATCCAAGTAAGGTTGCTAGATTTAGAAGGATATCTATGTTGCAGATAAAACGTGGTAGTGATCATCAGTTGGAAACTCAAGGTTAATGCTCTTACTTAATCTATGTGCATTAGTATTTTCAGTTTGTTTTTTCACTTGCCTTTAACTCTCATTTTCACCTTCTGTGTTATCTAGGAAATTGTGATAGTTACAGAAGAGTTGTAATTAATCCCACCTTGAGTAAATCAACTGTAAAAGAGGACATTTTTGCATGGTCTTATGCTCCTGCACAACTTAGTCGTGGATAGAGAGACGAATATCCAATGACCTTCGATCCTGTGTTGTTGATTTATCAAGTGCTTTTTCAAGCCAATTCGAAGGTATTCTAAATACATGCTCCACAGATGATAGACCCACATGCCTTATAGATGGAATTGATACTATAGCTGCTAAAGATGCAATTGGTAACTTCCAAAATTATATGTTTTTTTGGCCCCATCATATTCACTTCTATTTTGAAAGGGTTGTTAGTTATGTCTTCCCTTTTATGTTTATCAATCATATTTTACGTTGAACATAGATAATGACTATTTACATCTTTCATCTACATGGAATATTAAGATTTTTTTTTTTGGTTGGTTTTCATATTGTTCTGTTAACTTTGTAAATTGTAAATTCTTAGAATAAGAACTATTTTTTCTGCATTATATTCCATGTATGTTTCTGCATTCTCTACAAATATTCTAGGGCAATTTTGAGAAATCCAAATTTCATAACAATCTTCATAGTTTTGGATAAACATTGACAATGATTTTTATCTTAATTTGACAGTGAGCTATCATGATATTGGTGATGTAACTTGGAGGTGTCAATATTGTGGAGCTCATATGTGGTTTGACGAGAGAATAAGGAGGGATAAATCTATGACAACACCTCAATTTACTCAATGTTATTCTAAAGGCAAAAAGCCAAATTTTGCTCAATTATACATACATGACACTCAAAAATGAGATCAACAATAGGATTGAAGCAGTTAGGTAAATTTTACTGTTTTCTACTTTTAATTCTATATGTCCTTAAATATATATGAACTACTCTAATGTATCATTTTCTTCGTTTTACTATTTTGAGCTAATCCTTTTTTTTTTTTTTTTTTTTTCTTTTTTAAATCTTAGATCAAATGGAGAAGGCAACCAGTTAGATCCAGAAATTGTTCCAAGTCTTAAGGAAATGTTTGATGAGCACAACCCATATTGTCAAGCACATCGGATGGCTAGGGACAGAATTAGATTTATTCCTGCTGAAAATTATACACTTAAACTTCTTTGTGAAAGGCAAGAAGATGGAAGAATCTATAACTTGCCCACATCAAATCAAGTAGCAGCACTAATTGCTGGTGATATTGTCCTAAAATTGGTGATCGGGATATAATCTTGGAAAAACGAAGTGGTGGACTAAAGCATATTAATGAATGGCACCCTGCATACTTTACAATACTCTATTCTTTTTCCTTATGGTGAGGATGGTAGAAAAGGAATTTCACATAGAGATATTGTGGGTGGTTCATGCGAAGATATTGAAGTGCATACACAAGTCGAACAAGAATGTGATGTTTTTAGAACTGATACACAATCTGCAGAGGTGGATATAACATCAGTCTCACAGAATTCTGGAAGCAGAAACTCAATTACAATGAGGGAATTCTTTGCTTATAGGATCCAAACTAGGACTGATGGGCACAAACAATTATGTTGTCTGGCGTCTTTTCCAACAGTATGTAGTCGATGCATACACTATGGTTGAAACAGATAGATTGTCTTACATAAGGACTCATCAGAAAGAGCCTAGAGGTGTTAAATATGGGAATTTAGACGAATTGTTCTTCCTTCAAGCTTTGTTGGAGGGCCACGATACATGGATCAGAATTATTATGCTATGGAGATTTGCAGAAAGGCTGGATATCCAAATTTATTTGTAACTTTCACTTGCAACCAGGCTTGGCCAGCAATTGCAAGATTTCTGTCAAGCTCAAGTCGTAAGGCTGAAGATCGCCCTGATATTGTCCGTAGGATATTCAAGGTTAAGCTTGATCAATTAGTGGTTGACTTTAAAAAGAACAAATTATTTGGGACTGTTATTGGTGGTATGCATAAAACACTTTCTTAAATTTAAATATTTTTATCATCTTCATAAATTTTTTTTTTTTTTTTTTTCATTTCTCTTTATATATTTTTGAAGTTGTCTACACTATTGAGTTTCAAAAAAAAAAAAAATAGGGGCTTCCACATGCACATATATTGTTGTTCATACATCCTAATGATAAGTACCCTGGTGCTGAAGACATAGACAAGATCATAATTGCTGAGATACCAAATAAGCAATCTGATCCAGAACTTTATCATGCTGTTAGTAACTTTATGATTCATGGTCCATGTGGTGCTGCAAATAAGAGCTTTCCATGCATGAAGAATGATCGGTGCTCAAATTTTTTTTCAAAAAAAATTGTTGATAACACCAGAGATGGTTACCCTATGTATAGAAGGAAAAGACAATGGGGCAATTGTTGAGAAAAAGGGCGTATCACCCGACAATCAGTTTGTCGTCCCATATAATCCACAAATGCTAAAAAAGTATCTTGCTCACATAAATGTAGTGTGGTGCAACCAATCAAGATAAATTAAGTACTTATTTAAGTACATCAACAAAGGAGTAGATCGTATAATTGCTACCATTTCCCAAAATTACTCAAACTCCGAGGGAACTCTGGTTATTGATGGAAAAGAATTATACCTGGATTGTAGATTTATTACTCCATGTGAAGCGGTCTGAGAATATATGACAATGATATCAGCCACAAAGAGCCAGCAGTGATACGCTTAAGTTTCGATCTTCCAGATCAACAATACATTGTGTTTGATGACAACTCCACAATTGAGTCTGTAATCTCAAAACCTGGGGTTGAAGAGACAATGTTTACTGCTTGGTCAAGGGCAAATACAAAATACCCTGAAGCAAAGTCTTCAACTTATTTGGACTTTCCGACCAAATTTGTTTATGTCAAAAAGAATAAGTTTGGTTTCCTCGACAGCGTAGATATGCTATTGGGAGATTACATTATGTTCCTCCATCAATGGGAAAGCTTTTTTACTTGAGGATCTTGCTGTATATTGTCTTGGGTCCAAATGCTGATGATGCAATAAGAACTGTTGATGGAAAAGTTTATGCAACTTACAGAGTTGCATGCTTTGCTAGAGGGTTACTCCAAAATGACAAAGAATATATCGATGCGATAAGAGATGCTGTCTTTTGGGGAAATGGTCAGTACTGAAGACGTTTATTTTGCATGATCTAGCTTTCTAACAGCATGTCTAGGCCAGAATATATTTGGGAGACAACATGGAAGCTTTTAGCAGAAGACTTACACAGATACAATGTCAATTTAGAAGGTGAAGGTAAAAAAATTCAGAACTTTTCCTTGCTAAAATTTTCCTAATTTATTTTAGAACAATGAAGTTACTATAAATTATATATCATTGGTTTAACAATGATTAACTTTTAAGCCTGTTTGTAATTGCAGATGTGCAAATAGATGATGACCAATTAATGAACTTTGCCCTTACTAGTCAAACAGGAGTTTGAAGGAATTTTCATCAATGCCTTTCCCTGATTTATTGGCTGCTAGGTACACAAGAAATAGTCTCATTCAAGAAGAGCTTTGTTATAATCGAGAGAGCTTATTGGAAGAATTACTGAAAGACTTACCATTTTTCTGTGGGTTCTAAGTTCTTTTAAATTCTTAATTATTGAAAGACTTATTATGAGGTATACTAGAAATACTTGGGTACATTTAAAGTAAAACCACATGTAAACAAAAAGCCTCACATTTTTGTCATAGTTTTTTTTTTTTTTTGTTACATAAATAACAAAGAAGTTTGAATCTTTGCTTTCTAAAAAAATTATTTAAGCTTATCACATTAGATCATCTTTTCTTCTTTTTTTTTTTTTTTATTTGACCATTGGACACTCTTAATAGCTTATGTTATATTAAAACTGAGAATATTACAATGAGTGTACCAACTTTTACTTTTCAATACCGGCAGATCGTACATCGTTTCAAGTTTCACAAGGAACCAGGGAAAAATACAGAATCTGAAAGGTATTAGTAATCCTACAATGAAAACCAACTCAAACGACATCACCATCCATGTCGTATGCCATGCTATGGATGAACCTTCTTTTTGTTCACTCGGGAATTCAACTCATGAATGCTGCTAATGCACCCAAACTTTCTCTTCATTCTTCCCCATACACTCACCTTCTCCTTTCTAGCATTATGGCATTTCTCAATCTCCTTCCTCAAGCTATGGCTCTCTCTCTCAAGCTCACTCACCTTCTTGTTCACAATCTCCACTTCATTTTCTTCGACTTCATGCCCACTACCCACATCCTGATCTTCTCTAAGCTTCTGATCAATTGCTTGAATCTCTGTCGTCATTTTCTCCTGAAGATGCAATTGACCCACAAACAAAACCTGCACCACAACTCTTAATGGTAACCTTTCATTTTTAGCTGCATGTTCAAGAGCCTCGGGAGATATCTTTTGGCAATCCAAAACTTGGCACACTTCTTCCCTTTCTGACTCTGTCATATCCCTATGCTTGTCTAAGTAAATATCCAAAGCCCTATAGATTCCATCACAGTTTCTCTTGATTCCAAACGAGGATGCCATTGTCAATTCTGCAAGTGAAATGAAACTCCGCGGTCTCATTTCCAAATTGCTTGAAATTTCTGCTAAGAACTCTTCCATGAGTTCTGCCACTGTGAGTAAACCAGATTCTTCTGAACTATTATAGTTTCTGTAGAAACTCTTCAAGATTCTTCTTAAGCAATCAACATTAAATTGTGCTTCTTCTTCAACGTTGCCTTGTCTGGGTATGAGAATTAGGTCATTCACTGTTGCATGTTCTAATTGTTGGCCAATTCTTTCTTCTAATCCATTTGTGCAATCGGAGGTTGCCCCGAGAAGAATTGAGAACCGGAGCATACCAACCAATAATGAACATGGAAAGACTCTATTTTCATGACTTAAAAGCCTCTCCACTGCTTCAATGACTTCCCTAGGGTTATTCCTCTTGAAAATTGACTTCTTTTCACATGCAGGCAAAACCCATTTCTCTACGTACTTAACCAATGATGCTGTGACATATTCATGGGGAACCCCGCAAGCATTCAGCTCGTGAACTATTGGCTCATAAAGTTGTATACACAATGTTGTTAAATCCTCTGATTCCCAATCAAGAACGAATAGTTTTCTTCTTGCATTAGGTCTATAAGCATTATCATCAGCTTCAGATCTATCAGAAGTGTTTAATGGCTCACCGAGAAGCCGCGGATTTAGCTTTACTTTTTCAACAATGGAAGCAAGACAAGCATCAAATAAGCCAATTTCCTTTGTTTGTTGAAGATTGTCGATGCTGCGTAGAGCTTTGATGGTCTCGTTCCAGTGCGATAGAACTCTTTGCTCAAAGAAGGTCAAGACTTTACTGAGTAGATTGTTTTTGCTGTGAGTTTCTGTCATTTCTAGAAGATTTGCAAGGTAAGTGAGGGAAATAATGTTATCAGGTGAGATGTGTATTTCACCACCGCAGCAGAATTGCACAAGAAGTTCAAAGATCTCTGGGGCAGAAGTGATGTGCCTAAGAACTTCAGAGATGTCATCTTTGGAATTCTTCTTGAGCAGGATGGCCATTTTTGTTGATTTTATAGCTAGAAGTTCCTGAACAAAAATAAAAAAGAACATGACAAATATAGAAATAATTCAACAGGTTAAATACGAAAGCAAGAAAAAAAGAACAGAAAAAAGAAACCTGAGGGCCGCCCATGTCTCTCCCCCCCCCCCAAAAAAAAAAAAAGACTTGGACAAAATTCTGTTTCATGCATAGTCCCAAATCTCATGGCCGTGTGATTATCTATTGACCAATTACGTACCTATATGACAAAATTTGAGATAAAGTGTTGAACAGAAAATTTTGTCACCATAAATTTCATGGTTGGTTGGAAATAAATTGATTAAGTAGAAGAATCAAATTGATAAAGAATGTGTTTTGAATTGCATTTGCATCTCCTAAATAGTCACATTCATTTTCTCGCCCACTTTATAAAATAACACTGAAAAAATTATTAAGTTAACTCCCAAATTGTTTATCAATTCACTTTCTAAAATTACAACTAATGAATGCATTAAATGATATATAGTTTCTTGCAACATCAATAAATTACTGCACTCATTCACTATCATTTAAAGAAGAAACCTAATTATCCATCACCACCAAACTAAGCAACGTAATTAGATATCCATGAACTCAAACCATAAGAGATTTCTATAAATATTCTTAAAAACAGTTTTAAAAAATAAGGTACAACATGTTCGTATTTTCTATTTCTGAATTTAACTCAAATTTAAAAGGAACATATCTTACACATAGCTGTAGATTTGAAAGATTTGCAGACTTGGAAAACCTGAAACATGAGGTTACAAGAAAGAAAGCAGACACAGTTAGAATAGAATATAGAAACGAAGAGACAGAGGAAAACACAAAATAATAGGAAACAGGCAGAGAATTATTGATTCACCTAGAAGAAAAATTTATCTGTTTCATGCTGGCCGTGCTCCTATTTCTTCCTTTAATTGATATAAAAAGTTGAAAGCAATGAAATTGTAGAGATTCCCTGTTCAATTTTTCAATGCATAAAGGTATCAGATTTTCCCTTCAAAAATTTCAAAACAATGTCAAGATACTTAAGATTAAACCAAGGAACTACAATGAAATAATCATATCATATTGTTTAACATGACAAACAGTTATAAGATCAGAGCATTAAAACCAAGAAACAAAGTTTAAAGTTCCAATCCAACAAAACAGAAGAAAATATTGGAAGATTATATCACATTGTTCAATTACACCGAAGATATATAAACATCAAAGCACTTCATTGCCAGGGTTGCTTTAATATAACTTTCCTCAATGAAAATTGGCTTAAAAGAAAATCACACTATCATATTCGAAAGGGAAAACAGAAAAATTGAAATAGTATTCAAAATTCCAAACACGAGAGATAAAATCAAAGCTTTTATTGGGATTTGATATACTTAGTGACACTTAGTGATTAATGATAAACTTATACAATTCACAAGATAGAATTGAAAAAGAAGTGAGATTAAACAAACGTACCTTTAGAGGAAATTCATTGAACACTCAGAAGATGAAAAAACTACTGAGCAGAGAGAGAAAACCCCGAATGGCTCTTAGCAAAGGAGAAAGAACTATTGATCGTGAAAAATGTGAGATAAATATGCAAAGGATATCTTGTACAAAGAATAACAGCTAGATAAATTAGTTACGTTCAAAAATCAAACCTAAACAAATTCTATCCAACTCTAACAGCTTTACAAAATTTTAGAACGTTTGAATTTTGAATTTGAAGTGTTAATTTGTGACTACACTAATTCTAAAATTATTATTCGTCTTTTCCGATTTCTTTCTCTGTATTTGTTACTAGGCTAATATTTTTCTTTTTAATTCTTCTTTTCCAATTTCTTATATTAATGGCAGAAGATATTTTCTGATTGCCCACATCAAGAAAAAAAAACTATTTTCTCTTGACCTAATTATATTTAGACTAAATAATATAGTAAGATAGTGACGTTTTGGTAAATATAAAGAATATAAGTTCTTCTTTTGGTTGTGTGATAGAATGCAATACCAAATATTATTTAAATTTCTCAGTACTAAACAACGTACAAGCTTTGTTTTTTTGTTTTTTAGTGTATAAAATTTAGAATGAGAGAATAATGTCATTATCCAAAGAGACTATAACATGTTAAGTGTGAGATTTTGTCTTATTATACTCAACAAACCCGTTGAGTTGAAGACTTTAAATTGTTCAAAATAATATATATATATATATATATATATATATATATATATATATATATATATATATATATATATATATATATATTCAAACTAACTAATTGGACCTAACAACTTTATTACATCAATCCCATATTTTCACAAACGTATAAAAATATATTTAATGAGAAAAATATTATTTTTTGTCTATTTATCATTAATAAATTTATCTTTAACACTTTTAAGGTAATAAAATAGTCCATCTTAATTCAAATTATTAACAAATATACTCTTCCACCCTTTATGTATAAAAAAAGAAAAGAAAAAACATAAGAGAAAAAAAATCTCTTTCATCGTAGAATAGCTTCACGAAATAACGGTCAAATGATCTATAATACTGAAATAATAAATAAGCATATAAATTCCTTATAAAAGAAATAAATATACATAGAAATTAACTACACAGGTATCTTTTATAACTTTTGGTATATAAAATTTCGGTTCCACCACTTAATCTTTAATGTATATTAATATGTATAGGCTCGAAAAACATTGAAACAAACTAAAAATTACACTGAGCCAAATGCAAGAACAGACATCAAAATTGAAGAATATATATATATATATATATATATATATATATATATATATGTCTGTGTGCGTGTGTGTGTGTGTGTAACATTTGAAGATTATTGATTCATCTTAATTGTAAACTTGCACTATCAAAGTGTGCATTAAAATAATTCTCAAGTTAATTATGCAATGTTAAAAGTTTTACAAAAGAAAATTTTGAAGGATAAAATAAGTTAAACAAATCAATATCTCTTTATCAAATTCAAAAATTAAGTTTATTGGGTTTAAGCATACTATACAAAAAAAAAAAGGTAATTTAATATTTATTAATGTAAAACAATTATTTAGCTCTTGAAGTTATCAATTAATCACTTAATAAAATAAATTAAAGAAGGTGGGTCTATTGTGTAATAGAGTGCTAGTAACAAAACTTAGAAAAATGCTATAGGTATATTTGAAAGTGCCCACCTTTTTTATATATCATTTGTGTTTTAATTTATTTGCAAATTTAAAATTATAAAATAAAAAATAAACAAAAATGTAAAGATTCTATACATTCATAAATTTACATATAAGTATTACTCTAAAATTTGTGGATATGTCTCATATATATATATATATATATATATATATTATTGAAAAGCTTTGTGGGGTCAACTATCCCCTTAGCCTAGTACGCGGATCCATCCTCATACGCCAGATTCAAATCACCGAACTCTTTGACGAAAATTGAAACTTGCCAACCAATCATCCCAGTGTTGCCTGTTCTTCTTATATGTTTCAATTTCACCTCACAATCCCTGCACAGAGTTTGCTCTTCAAGTTTTGTCCCTAGAGGGTCAGGATGAAAGTCACTCTTTCAAGAATCCTATTAGCCATGTTTGAACAATCACTCTCGAGCTCTATCTTTGCGAAACCCACACTCCAAGCCATGTTAAACCATAGTTATTAGATTCGTTATTTTTTTTGTATGCTTTGCGAATCAATTCATGATACTAAGACGTCTCGATTCATTTTGATTTGTGTATCAATTCACAAAAACAAGGGAATTGAAAATAAAGAAAAATTGTATTCTTTATTTTGCATCTTTCTTTAACTGTTTTCAATCTTACGCGTATTTATGCTCATATTTATTATGAGCTTGATTTTTATTTTTCTAAAAAACTATCACCTGTTATGAATAATCTTATTTTGGTGTGGATGTCCATATTCAAGGGCTTTCATTACTCATAAAGGTTATATCCTTTAAGTCCTTTATATCTCATTATCCTCTATAGGTTATAACTCTTAGGTTTTTATTTACCTCCCCATAACCTCCAAGTAATTACTTAATATAATTCATGATGTATTATTCTCATTTATTAGGATGTTGTATAAGGTTACAAGTCCTTATGCCTATAAACAGACTACCTCATTTTTAAATGAAGAAGAGGAATGGAAATGAAAAGAAAAGTTCTTACTCTCTCAATTCTTGTGCTCTCTATATTGCTCTCCATTTTACATTATTTTTATAATACGTTATCAACACAAGGCTCTAACAAAAGTGATTGTGTCATGAAGCTTCTCTTTGAATTGATCAAAGGAAGCAGGTTAGTTTTATTCTATGCATCACCTATGTTCCTCAAGCTTTAATCATTTGATTGTGATTTCAACACCTTGCACTTGTATTTCTTTGATTATTCTATTTCCAACTCTCTTAAAGCAATGCCTAAGATCATGAAAAAATGAACCAAAAGGAGTTTATGCTTTATATTCAATTGGAGATTATATTGATTATCTTATCCTCACATTTTCATTACATTGCCTTATTTATTAGATTACATATACGACTACGTAATTCCAAATTTTCTTGAATTGTGTTTTATCTTTTTTTTTTCTACATTGAAGTGTTATGTCTTTATCATAAAATGTGGAGCCAAGTGAATAAATCATTGGCCAAAGAAATCTATGTGCCTAGAAGTGCCATAGTATAAATATACCCTAAGAGACTTATGTGCCTTGAAGAGCTATAACATGAATTTTATGTATCTTATTATGAGTCCATAAATGGTATGGTATAGAGGAATAAGAGAAAAAAAAAAAATCTGAATGAGTTGTGTCTAGAAGAACAATAGCAAGAGAGCTAAGAATCCACTTTTGTGATTCTAACTATTCTAGTATATTCTTTTCTTCCTTTGATAATATTGTTGCCTAGTAATTTCACACAATACCTTAATTGGTTTTAGTTGTTTTATATTTTTACTTTATAGATAAGATTTATTTATCCTCTTTTACAATGTTAGATTATTGTTATGTGGTTTATTTATATCAAAGCTTTTGTCTCTAGTGATAAAAAGAAAATACTCCATAATTCTTATGCCTTGAAATTGCTCCTATAGTAGCAATATGAAGAAAAAAAAGTATATAAATATTAAGCCTTTAACAAGAAATCATAAACTCATATCCAATTGGATTTGTTCCATTCCATGAAGTGAGTGTAACAACTTTGTTTAAAGGCTTAGGCATGGTCATGTCCATAGTTACAAAAGGAGCTGATGGTCGTAATATCAAAATAATTCTTGCCACCAGAAATGGGAGAAGAATAAATCGATAAGACAAAAGTGATACTCTAAAAGGTATTACCACTATAACTCTTGGTATGAGGATTGAGATTGATGTCGAAAGTTCTTCTCCCAAGTGTAGAAAAACACTTGATGATTTGATGAGTTGAATACAAAAGAATGCCTCCCTTGAGTTAAGTTCATATAAGTGCCCCTACTAAATATTGCAATCCAAAATTTGAGTAAAATATTTATCTTGATTGTCATATTTTTCCACCAGAAGTGGACAAATAGTAAATAATGAGAAATGAATAATATGGGTATAATAACAAACATGTTGAAATACGTGTTCTCATTAATAGTGTATCAATGGACAATATTTCTAGAGATAAAAATATTTCTCTAATACGATTATAGGCAATGCTAATATCATAAGATATATGGCAATATAAAATTTGAATTAAGCTCTTTAAGAGCTGAAATCCTTTTATTATTGAGACGAATTTTTTTATAAATGTCATTATTCTCCCTAAATACAAAATTATATTTGTGTATCATAGTTGGATATTTTGTTTGCTTGTTAGTCTTTGGATGAGTTCATGAATGTTTTGATATGAATTATAAATATGTGTTACAGTATAATATTTGGCAATATATAGACTAAGAATATTTTAACAAATATTGCATTAGTTTATTGCTATTCATCTTATCATATCAAGAAATTTTCATTTGATTTATTCTTGGCTTCATGGATGAAATATCTCTCTTAATGCAAGAAGCCAATAATATTATCTTATGTAGTATCATACGTGGTAGTATAAAGATAAATAAAAGTTCTTGAAAAGCTATTAAATTGTTCCTTGATAGCTCTTGAAGAGCTACAAACTTTTTCTTTGAAGGGAAACAAGAAAGATAATTTACAACTCATGAAGAGCTAAAGAATTATCACTTGGAGTAAAGAAATCATATATTGATTTTTTATAAAGTCTCATAAAGTTACAAGTTTCGTTGATATTCATGTCATATTGAGACAACAAATGAAAGAAAAAATATTAAATATTTTGTATTGGAGAAATTATATGCATTTTCCTCTAAATTGTACTAATCATATGTAAGTGCAATTTAAGCACATGTTATCGTAAACCAGAAGTGTACAAATTATAAAAGTTTACTATTTGGCATAACCGATTATGCCATCCTAGGTCAATATGATACAAAAGATTATTGAGAATTCACATGATGACATATTGAAGAATCTGAAGGTTCTTATAATCTAGTGAATTCTAATGTGTTTTTTTTTTTTAAAAAAGAAAGTTGATTAAAAAAGTTTTAATGTCAAAGTTGGACAAAGTCATGTGGTTTTCCTGAACACAAGGTACAACCACCATGTGGACCATTTAGGTATTTTATGATTTAATCGATGCATCGACTAAATGGTCACATGTTTGTTTATATAAGCTTGCAACTTGAAGTTTGCAAAAATTGTATGTCCAATTGCTTTCGGTTGATACATTTACAAGCAGTGGCACTTGTACGCATCATGCCAAAAAGCTATGATAAGTTCCCCTTTTTACAATTAGCTTATGGTTAGAAGCCAAGTATTTCTCATGAGAGTTTTGAAAATGCTCCACCACTATGCATTATGATGAGACGTCTTGAGGCTGGGAATATAGAAATCTCCACATGTAAGTTTTCCTAATAATTGGGGAAGAAAAAAGTGGTTGGAAAAGGAATATAAGTTAGAATGAATTATTATCTTGAGATTAGTTAGAATAAATTAATCCTCATTCAAAATAATATGAACTAGATGTTCATGAGATCATTTAGCCAAATGACAAACATGTTTATAGACTTATGAGAATGACTAAATAATAAGTTCTAACTGCTAATGCTCCAATGTCCCTGTAGGACAAACAAACTTAATGCATACATGAAACATGAAAAACTTGTTGGACAATTGTAAATGCATGAAGCGTGGCTAGCCTGCCGGTTCTAATGATGAACATCCTCGAAAATTAAAGAAAAAGGAGCTTAGAATAAAGATGGCATAATCGAGGATGTGACAACTCTAAAAGAGTGCCTAAAGGTAACTCCAAAAGAGTTCTCAAACATAATTACTATCTTAGTTCTAGAAGAACTTCAGGTACTTGAAAGTTATAAAAATGAAGATATGTCAATAAATTATGTCATGGAACCGAAATGAAGTCCATAGTGATAATAGTTTACATATCATATAGTGCACAATATCATGAATGATAATGAGGATCATGAACTAAGGTCTGCAAACAAAGCAATGATTAGCCAAATAGAAAGACACATTATGGTATAATTAAGCTTGCTTGTAAAGTGAAAAGCTTTAGGACGTGAAGTCCTACACCAGAAGTTTAAAAGTTAGTGTTATGTGAAATTGAAATGAGAATGGTGTAATTATGAGGCGAAATGAATGTGGTGATATTGTGACATATAAAGCATAACTTGTTGCTTAAAAATTTTCACGTAGGCCTAACATTGATTTTGAAGATAAGTGTTTACTTGTGGTGGATGCAAATATACTTAATTAGTCTGACAGTACATGAAAAAATCAATTTGCAACTAATAGATGTTGCTATAGCCTATTTATGTGGAAATTCTTGAAGGATTTTATTTTCCTGAAGCAAATAATTGAAGTTCTTGAAATGAGTACTAAATGAAATTGAATAAATCTTATTGTGGATTAGAGCAATATAGAGATATATGGTATAATCGCCGCCTTGAGTATTTGATAAAGCAAGGATCCATTATGTCCATATATATGAAAATTGAATATCATTGGAACTCTTGAAGAGCTTCCAAAATTTGTAAATTGTTTGAATGAACAATTTGAGATCTAGAAAGAAAAGAGGCTTTGTCTTGGTTGACAAGTTGAGTATTAATGGTAATTTTGCGTGAAAAAAAAAAATATTGTAAAAGTGATAAAATTGTTCGATATAGACAAATTATACTCAATGAGCACTCTAATAGTTATAAAGTAAATAGATGCGAACAAAGATCTTTTCTTGATCACAAAAAAAAGATGAAGAACTACATGGTTCTAAAGTACCATATCATAGTGCAATCAAAGCACCAATCTATCTTTTTTGCCATATACAACGTAATTCATCATTTGCTATATATTAGCAAGTTATAGTTCTTCACGTCTTGAAATGCATTGGAACAAACTAAATATATATGTTGTTACCTTAAAGATTATTTGCTTACATGTAGCGATATAATTATTCTATAACAATCTATGGAAAAAGCTATAATAGCCATACCGCCAAATCTCGTAGAAATTTTGGCATTATATGAGGCATAATGAGAATGTGTTTAGCTAAAAGCTATGATCCATCACATGAGAAAACTTGTGGTTTATCTTCAAGAAAAATGATCTTACATGAAAATGGGATTACATTGCTCAAATCTGTTCACCAAGGCATTTCCATCAACAATATTAAGAAAGTTTATCTATAATATTGGAGTTTATTGACTAAAGATCTTAATTTAACAAGACATGCACACTGTACTCTTTTTCCCTTAACCATGATTTTTTCCCATTGAGTTTTTCTTGGTAAGGTTTTTAATGAGGCATTATCTCAGCGTTTACTCTTTTTTCTTCACTAGGTTTTTGTCTCATAGGGTCTGTTTAATTCGCTTTAAAATGATGGACTGGATTGGACAAAAAATTTGTACTCTATTTGATTTAAAAAAAAAAACAATGGTAGTGGACAAATCTTCTATTTTTTGTCCCTCATAAAACCAAGAGACAAAATTTTTGTCCACAGTAAAAAAACTTAAAAACACAAATTTAACCCCCTCCTCTATCCAGGCCTTTCAACAAGTCAGGCCTTCCAACGAATAAAATTAATTAAAGTTTCTTTCACTATTTACATACTAATACTTTTTTTTTCCTACAAAATAACAAAAAAAAAAAAACCCACAATACTAGATTTTAATAATTATAGTTCCGAAAATGCAAAGCAAACCTTTCTTCCAGAATTTAATGATTTTCATAGTATCAGCTTTTAAAAATTCAGAATCATTTTTTTTTTTATTGTGAAAAATGAATCTATGCAATATTTGGATTAGTTTTTTTTTTTCTTTTACAATTCTAATTTTGTAAAATCCAAAAATAAGAATTTTTCATATGTCAAAATCTTGTCCAATACCTTTTTTCTTTAAAATAATAAATATTGTATAACACATAAAATATTATAGTAAATTTCACATTATTTTGTCCAATACTTATGTTAATCAAACAGTAAACAGTACAAATTTTTTTGTCCTGTGCATTAACTAACAAACAATAAACAGGACTAGAAGTTGTCCTGTAACTTAGCTACTTATGTTGTGTTGTTTTGCTTGTACTGTTCTGTATTGTGTATCAAATGCACCCATAGGATTTTTCTTAGTAAAGATTTTAATAAGTCACATACTTAAGTGATGGAGATCCAAGGGAGAAGTATTATAAATAACCTTATTTTAGTGTGGATGTCCATATTCAAGGGCTTTCATTACCCATGAAGGTTATAACCTTTAATCTTTTATGTCCTATTATCCTTTGTAGGTTATAACTTCTAGGTCTTTATTCACCTTCTCATAACCTCCAAGTAATTACCTAATAAATTCATAATTTATTATTCTTATTTATTAGGATGTTGTATAAGTTATAAGTCCTTGTGCCTATAAAAAGACTACCTCATTTGTACATTGGAAATATATCTCAAGTGTACATAAAATCAAAAAAAACTAGCCTACATAAATATATTACAAGATAACATAATTTATTGTATATTAGTACCAAAAAAAACTACCTACAAGTAAATCATATTTTCTTAGATTACAAATTGCATGTGTTCTCGTACCCCATACAAAGATCATAGCCACCATGCATATACTACCATATGTCATCATTCTTGATGTTGGAAAGTCCAAAGTTTTGCAAAAATCCTAATGAAAAATTAACCCTATGAATTACTTTCCTTTCTCCATTTCTTCACGCTAAATATAAAAATCTATTTTAGTCATTTTCATAAATATTACATTTTTTTTTTCAGTAAAATGTCTTTAAAATGGTATAAAAACTACTTTAGTACCCCTTGGATCTAAATGAAGAGGTGGAACTCAAAATCCTTTTCATCCAAAAGCCACCATACGTAGGCACCGAATAGTTCTTATATTTTAATATATTGTAGAAATTTCTAGAAATTTCTAAAAAAAAAAGAAGTTATGTTCTTCCTTTCCTATATATATCAATGATTTACTAATAGACTTGCCAAGCCTGAGTTATAACCTAATTTTACAAGTCATGGAAGTCATGTCTCAAAACCCTATCAAAAGCACTTGCTGATTCTGCTGATATTTCTTCTTCTTCGATCAATTTCTGCAAATGACGCTTTTTCTTTCGATCTTTGCAAAGATTTCGTCCCCATGAGACATAATAATTGATTAATCAATTACTACTTCATACAACAAGACAGAATTAAAAATAAAAGATTTAAACTCTCTTTTAAATGATATATTTTATATATATATCTCGTATTATAAGTTCATTTTCTTGCAAAGATTCTTTTTTCTTCACTTTTAACTTATAAATCTCATAAAGGCATATTAGATCCATTAGTTAAAATCAAATCAATTTACTTACTTAAATATCGTTTTAAAAATATTCATTGTGGCCCATGATAAGAGTACATTCTAACTTTGTAATGACAGTTTTCTCTCACTCACTTTAGTCTATCAATAAAAAAAAAAAATTGAAAATCCTAATAAAAGGGATGGGGGAATTGGAAATTTAATTTTGTAAATAATCAGAGAATTCAATGTCTAGCCCTCTTTTCATTCAACAATTTGCTTTTTACAGCAAACTTTCATTTTTCACAACCTTGCATGGTTGGAACTTATTTCAAAAGTTTTCTTTTTGGAACATATTTTGAAGATTGGATTGAATATAAATCTATATATGTATCGTTTCAAGGGATGAAAGAGGTAAGAATTCATGCAATTGATTCTGAAGTATAAAAAATTTCAAACTACAAGATTTTACAAAACTGTCCTGTCCTGAGTTCAATAATATTCATTGAACTACTAATCTCTGAAGATGATCCAAGAAGACCTCAAAGCTAACATCATCAGTAAAGATAATATCTCCTCCTGGAACAGAAGCTTCTGAATTGTATGTTGCAGAGGGATTTAATTTTGCCAGCAGAAATCGAGCCTGCACATGGTTAAATGACATAGAAATAGGTAAATAGAGTTCTATTAGTTTCAGAACAGCAATCAAAGAGCCATCTATATTTTCAAAAGATATAATTGACTCATAAAAAACTAAACTTCTCAAAAGCAAGACTAACATAACAAACTATAAACTTATAGAGAACTCTTCTTATTTTTGGCCATGAACTTCCTGATGATAGATGTAAGATTTGCTTGCATTACAAGTCTAAAATTGATGTGGTATTATCACTGACAGAAACACTGGAAGTACAAAGTCCCACCAACAGTTTTCTGCTTCTTTTTCACGTGTAGAATGTTCTGAGTAAAAGATTAAGTGTGTATTCCACACCATTATTATGTGTTGTAAGAAGCACCAGAAGTAACAAGAACTACACTTCACAAAGGAGCCATAAAAAACCAAAAAAGAAATGCAAAACCAAAATTAAAACAGGGAAAAAAAAAAAAAAAAAGAAGATACAAACAAGTTCAATGCAAGGCAACATTACTACGTTCTGATTAGTTCATGTTCAAAACCATCAACTAGGCAAGAAGGAAGAGAGAGTAACCTGTGAGCCGTGCTGATCACAAACAACCAGGCGAGGTACAGGAAACCTTTCCTTTATTATCGAATCTGCATCATCATGAGGGGCTCGTAGTAACTGTGCAAAGGCCTGTAATAAGATAAGCATGTAGTTAATTAATTCGATGGGCAATAACAATGTCAAGGTTGGAATACTAGTTAATGCTGTTCCAGACATTATAATCAATAGAGCAAAGTGGTAACACACTAAAGACATAATTATTGTATGTTTTTCTATTTTATGTTTGTATGATTGATAATGAAAGGAAAGAAAATTTTGAGGAAGTAACTCCGATGCACTTTCTGTGCAAATCCCATTTGCTCTCCTACAAACAAACAATAGAAAATAACTTATAGAAAATAACTTTTTGCTTCCATTATCATCCCTCAAATTCCCCCCCTCTCCCCAACACCCACTTTTCCCTCAAATCCAAAACAGGGTTCAAGAAGATGTTCAACTTGACTTCATGTCCGGATCTGATCAATATAGGAAGTCCTGATGGCAATCATGTAAATGCAATAATAGTTTTATACAACTATTATTTGTAACAGTAAAGTACCTACCAAAATTAAAGGAAAGTTTGATTGTATTGCTATTCGACCAGCTATACTTTATAGGAGTGAATGTTAGGCTTTGAAAGGACAAGAAGAGCACAAAGTGGGTGTAGCAAAAACGAGAATGCTAAGATGGATATGTAGCCGCACAAGAAATGATAGAATATGAAATGATTGTATAAGAGATATTGGGATGGCACCTATCGAGGAGAAGATGACAAAAAATCAGTTAAGGTGGTTTGAACATGTGTAGAGAAGGCCATTGGAGATACCAATGACGAAAGTCGATTTGATGGTTTTTAGCCCGTGAAAAGGTGCAGAAGAAGACCTATAAAAACACTTGGAAATATCATAAAAATGGAATCTCATGATTAATGGTATCTCAAAAAATTTAGTTTCAGATAAAGCACAATAGTGTCATACAATTCATATAGCCAACTTCACTTAATCGGATGAGGATTGTTGTTGTTGTTGTTATATAAGCCAAGACTGGATTATTTAACATGAGTAACGCAAGAGGGACTTCTATGTAATGGTACGGAGTTTGGACAAAAAAGCAAGGCGGACTTTCTAAGCCATATTCACACAAGAAACATTAAGGACTATATGACCAAGGTAACATAATTCTAAGGCACTTACACTCAACATACGACCCAATAAGACCTTTTCTTTTGGGGGATACTTTCGGCTAGACATATTATGATTCAGTCCAATATGAACACTAAACCAATATAGTCAGACAATTTGATCTCAAAGCTTAGGCTTTCTTACTGTTGTATATCTGCATCCCTTATGACAGTCATGCTCTCACAACAAACCTCAGATCAGATCAAAGCAAAAATACAATTCTAGTCAAATTAGCTTTAAGATGTCCAGAAGAATACCTGATGCTCAGGTTGATTGTGATATCCAGCTTTTCTCCACTGGGCAATAGTTGAACCATGAAAAATAACAACGGTGAAAAACGAATCCAAAAGCAAGATTCTGTCCGCAGCAATCGCAGCCACATCAAGAAGTGCTGGTTCAGGACCCGAATGAAATGAATAAGAAATCAATGATGGCTGAATCATGACAACAGAATTGGCTACATTTTCGCGGTTCAGTATCATTCGAAAGTATGCAGTTTCATCAGGACTGTTGTTAAAAACCTGCAAAAGAGATATAAAATTCAGATTGAGAAAAACCAAAAATGAATACTCTTAGATATATAGACACAATGTAAAAAAGAAAGTTATTGCATGCCTGAACAAACTGTGAACGTCGTAAATGAAACATGAACTGTGGGAATATTGACAGCCTGGGAGACAAACTGAAAGATGATGGTGTTTCTTTCTGGTAATCTCCAAACCGAGAACATAAATTTATTAATGCTTTGTCCAACCATCTGATAGGATCAAATTCAGCCTGAATAAAAAACTGCATCATGTTACATGATGGAACATTGACACTGCACACGCATGCATGAGAAAAACCAACTATTGAGCTCTTTCTATCATAATACATGAAAGTCGCTAACAAGTGAGCCGAGAAAAACCAGATAAGCCGAGTCATTCACCAGCTGCTTGTGTAATCTTAGTTGGACATGTCTGGGAGTTGAAATCTCATGAATCTCCCATATAAGGCCCAGCTTGGTTTGAATTGTTTAGTTAATCAAACCAGGTATAAAGCATAAAGAGATTGATTTAATGAACAAGCTAGATTTAACCCAATGTGAGCCTTGCCTATAAATCTAACAGGCCAGCCCATTTGCGAGACATGTATTGTACATAAGTTTCTTGTGTCATATAATATTAACAACTATTAAGCACAATCCCTCAAAAAATTATACATCATGAAAGCATTATTCTCAAGAAAAAAAAAAATAATCATTATTCTCAAGAATTCAATTTTATAGATAAAATTTAACACTGTCATCCAGGATAGCCCCCATCCCAAGGCACCATTATTAAAGACAGTATACTTGTTGCTTTGATCTTTTATACCTCTATTTCAACTTTCCTATGTCTTTATTTCTTTTTTATTTTTGTCCCCCAACACAAGGTACTCTATGCCACTAATGAGAAAGGGAAGGAGCAGGTTGGTACACCGTACACTTGCTCTAACCATTTAAAATCACAATAAAAGGCAGACAAAATATTTGGTGTTAACCTCTGTTTCCATTTTGAAAGAAACTTGGCGTGCCATGACTATAGCAGCAGCTTCTTGATCAAACCCAGCAACCAAGTCCTACACCAATTTAGATATGGAAAGTTAGAAGAATTCCAGAAAATCATTATAGAAGTAATGATAAACAAACAAAAGATATCGTCACAATTTAGCAAAATTTCTAACACCTATGAAAGAAAAAGTTCGCAAAAATACTCTTTAATCATATCAGGTAAATTTAAAGTTTTAAACCACTGGAAGTAGTTTCATTTTGAGATGAAAGCAAAAAACTAATCAAACTTAAAAGAGAAAAAGTGTAACAGTATCAACCAGGGAAGAGAGAGGATGGAGAGGGGGGACTCCCCATCCATCAGAATATTAACCCTCTCCAAGTTGGCACACTTGGACCGCTGAAGATGTGACAACTCAGAACAGCATCACAAATGAGAGCATTTTTACCCTAAACTCATGCTTAAGGTGTATTGGTTTTAACTTTAAGAGACACCAATACATTATGGCACAATCGGTAAAAATTTGCCAATTTGCCAATCTCCATGCACGTCTCCGATGAAAACCTCGCAGATAAGGACGTTAATTAATCATAATGCTCACTACTCCAGTAGCCCTACCATTGACAACTAGAAAGGAGAAATTACGCCTTCTCATCCTCACCAAAAGCCACTCCCGACTTGCAAGTAAAGACCATCTTATTTTTCTTCCTATAAATCTGTTTATTGGATCATTAAGTCATTTAGATAAAATATGGAATCTGAGTGTGTTTATGCTCTAGTTCTAACTTCTAAGAAGCTAATGGATTTTGAGATACCATTTGCTACTCTGAACACCATAGTTGACAGCCATATGTTCTACAGTATTTATTCATATGCTTCAGATTGGCAAGTGATAACTCTGTTCATCCTGTAATAGTCTCCAAAATCTGGTTTAGCTATTTTCTGGTATCAACATTTCTAAATCTGATGTGTTACAGAGCTCCTATTCATGTACTTAATCACCTATAATTTTCATATATCAGTAAGTTATGTTCTCTTGAGCAATTCAGTTTGAAACTTAACAATACAAAAAGTTCTAGCGTTCAGAAACTTGAGTGCCCTCTGAATTGGGAATACACATAGGGAGTTTGGCATCCAAACAGTAATGAGGCAATCTGGTGCCTGAGCATTAGTATGGTTGTCTTCTAATTCAGTGAAATAGAATATGCCCAAAACAGGCAGCTATTTTAATACAAAACTGAAGTATTCTCATCTATTTCAAAAGCTTTAATTTTAGATATTTCAAAATCACAATAATTTTTTCTTCTTTGGGTAGCTGCACTTTGTAAGCTCTTCTTGATATCTAATTTTCAGCATAAGACACATGAATCTAGTTAAAAGCTTTCAGCACAATGTTAAGTTTTCAAGTCTAAAGAGCTGATTTGATTCTACTAGCAACTCTTGGATCAATATTTTTGAGTAATGAAGATTTTGAATTGTCTTGGCTATAAAAGTGGACTGAAGTATCACATTTTTGTCGTGAACTCACCATAATATATTCCATTATTGATGGATTTCAAGCAGTGAAGGATTTTCACATTATCGAAGGTCTCTTATATTTATGCCAACAAAAGTATCCTTATTGCCAAAGTTCCAAGTTACGCTCAACTTCTTTTTTCCCATCCACATAACAGAAGAAATTTTATTAAGAGAAGAGTAGAAAGTTGAAAAAATATTAGAGGAGTGGATTACCTTTGGGATAGAAACAGAACAGGACATGACAGAAAGACTCTCTGCATATCTGAAAGGGAGACTCCAATAAACAGGCCATAATTCAAAAACCAGAGGGAAGTCAAGCAAATCCTATCCCATGATAGCCGAAAGGACAACAAAGATTCCCTAAAAGTGCAAGCACTCTTCTCCTTGCAAATACACAACATAACTTCTCCTTACTCCCACCCAAACCTCTAAAACTTATGGCAATAATAACAGACTTTTTTTTTTTTTTTTTTTTTGCTGAAACTCAGTCTAGTTCTTGGAATTTTTGGGCTAGGTCGTCACCATTACAAACTTTAGCTTAATGATCAAAGCTAAGTGAACAAAAAAACTTGCCTGTATGCTTCCTGGACCAGCGACCCATCTCCTTGAAAGAGTTGTAACCCGAAATCTCATTTGCCCACTGCTACTCTGATAACTGAAGGAAAATATCTGTAATGAGTGAGAAATATTTCATCTATGCTACAATAAAAGAAAATAGATATTTGAATGGAAATAAATTTGGTTACGGAGTTCATACTAGGTCATGAATTGGAAGTAAAATTGATTGCTTGTGGACTGAGCAGTAGCATCAGGAGTTTCCTTCCTTACAATGTCAAAAAACAGACACAAACATGTGGATTTGTCAAGGCCACACATCTTCCATGCGCTTGTACCCCCTTGACCAACAAGGGTATCTGAGCATAATGGACTTTTCTGTGTATACAGACAAACAGCTAAGCATCTAAAATTTATGTAGCAGAAAATTACACGAAAAATTCTGATATACCTTTTCAAGAGATGCGCAAGGACCTACAATACCTTGTACTTTGATATCCTTTGAGCAGTTTATCTCAAATATTCCACTACAAAATAAAGTAATAATCTATAATATATATATCAGGAGCATCCATAATAATCTATAATAAATTACATAAAAATATTACATGCTTAAGTGTCATAAGAACTTGATGGTACTAGACTAGTTTATCAGTAACAAATAATCCCGATTAAAGTAGATAAAAGTAGGTAATTAAGTTCAGGTTAAACTTCATAACCATAAACATTTAACTTAGGAAATAATAACTAACCAGTACAATATGGAAATGAATAAATCAACAACAATGCAAGGCACATCCGAGTTAGTGCCCACTTCAATACACACCCTAATTTCTTGTCTCTTTTAAATAAATAAAGAATTTACTGAAGAGAAGAAAAGAAGTACCTAAAAGGAAAAACTAGAAAAGTGGATACGTTCTTTATCTACTCCATTCTCCTTACTAAGGTCCTGAGAAAATACAGGTAGAAATACCAATATCTAAAAGAACTGTCACTTTATTATTACTATTATTATAACAACTTTTTTCAAAATAAATAAATAAATAAATGCTTTAGGGGATGATACAATTTTTTTTTTAAAAAAAAATATCAATTGAAACAAATCCAGCCTTCTCATAAATAAGCTAGTAAATGTGCAATTGTTAATCAGACTCTCTCATTCAATTGCTAATGGGCTAAGGTATTATGGACATCAGCTCTTAGTATCATTTTGGTGTTGACTCTGTGATCATTACTTTTCTCTATCACTGACAAGATATCTGATTGGAAGTAACTATTTAGTGATGTAAGAATGCATCATCAAAAATCCCCAAAACTGTACTTCCTTAATGGTTGAGTTGACATAACTTGCTCAGTGGGAGAAAAGCAAAGACTTCATAGTCAGAAGCAGCTCCATAGGACCTGGATTAAGACTCTCACCATCTCGTTTTAATTGGATTATGTCACCAAATAATCTTTCAGTTTGCCAAGAATACTCACATTTTGGTGATTATTTACTATAGCCTCTACCTTGTCTAACACATATATAAAACAAGGAAAGGAAACGTAAAACAAACAAAAGATACATCCACCTAAGAGATTTCAAATCCCTCAGCAAGTCCAGCAAATGTGAATACAAAGAAAGGGTTTCAAGGTATCCATGAAAATGCACTGCTCGTCAAAGTAAACAGTGTGTTCTTAAGTTGTTAGGATACATTAAAATCTAGGGGGGGAAAATGACGAGCACAGCCAGGAATAGAACTTGTCATGTAAAAAGGCCTGTTAGGATCTAAATTTCGACCAAATATTGAGAAATGAAGCCCTACAAGGAATAGGACTTGAGGGATTTAATATGATAATCCCGTTATATGGTATACCTAAGAAGAAGCCTTCAAGGTTCCCAAAGAAGAAGAAACTAGATCATAACAACAAAGGGTAATGATCGAAATCATGCTATTGGAAGAAAGATTTGCAAGTGTAACAGCCAGAAAAACCAAAGGACAAAATTCTCTCTGCTGCCCAGCTTAAATAATCATGCTAATGGATCATAACTAATTATTAGCCATTAGAGCAATGCTTTTAAACACCAAACCCCCATGACTGAATCACCCCCTTGTGAGGTCTGCAATAACCATCCCAAATAAGAAAGCAATCATGCTTAACATCCCCTTCATAATCACAAAATCTCACAGCACTCTCAGTTCTCTCTGCCACCTCAACTGAAATTCTAAACACAGGCAAATAGTTTGGAGGAATGCTAGAAAGACAAACCAAATCTAAAGGGATCCAAACACCAAGACAATGGAAAGCATGCTTGTAAGTATCTAATTTAAGTGATCTTATAAATCCCCAAAAGAGAAGTAAAACTGAGAATTGCCACCTAAGGTACACCAAAATAAGTGGTCAGTCACAACAAGATATCACAACCCACCTCATTAGCCAAAGAGAGCTCCTATTTTTTGATAGTTTGGAATGCTATTTTGTTTATTTTGTTAAATGAATGTGATTTTAGACAATTTTGGCTCAATTCATCATGCTTATTTGCTCATATGAGCCTAGAACACTTAATTTTATTTGTTTAATTGAGCTCAACTTGTGAGCATATTTAACTTGTGTATGAAGTGAGATAAGCTTGAGCTAAGGAAAAAAAGGCTCGTCTATTAAATGAGCCGACCTTGAGCTCACTATATTTTACATATAAGGAGCTTGAGCTCATCTTAGCTCCTGTCATTTCAATCCCTGCCCAGAAGCACTGCACTATTGTCTAGAAGTCTCAAGAATATTAAGTGTAAGTCTAGTCCATGTAAAAAATGGACGCAATTGATTTCTTTAAGTGACAATGCATCATAGTTTGCTCAAGTTCTTTCTATTATATCCAAATGAATTTACCCTACATCCTCCTCAAAAACTAACAGAAACACCCCAAGTTCCAGAAGTTAATCTCCATTCATTTATCATTTGTGCTATAAGTATTTAAAGGAAAGCGACACAGAGCATCTTCCTCAGGATCAATCAGAACTATGTGGTGATTGATCGTGTCAAGAAAATTATATAAATCAAATTCTGATACATTATAAAGTCAAACATTTACTGTTCTAATAAGCAACATAAGCAACTAGGAATGCCTTATATTACTAAAAATAATAAAAATAAATAAAAATAGAAATTTATAGACATACTTTGATGATAAACCTAGATCATAGTCACCCGATTGGAAGACACGTTTAAGAGAGTCCTTAAACACTGAATGGCCAAAACTTTCAGCAAGTACAACAAGGCCCCCAGTCCTTTCAACTGCAGTTTTAATCTCAGCAATACCCACCTGGAAGGAAAGAAAAAGATCACATCCAGAGACTATAAATAGATAGAAAGCAACTTCAGTGTATATTTAGCAATTAAGCAAAAATATTTCTGTCAGCCTAAAAACCATTCAGAGACTAGAAACTACGCATAATACAACTTCAAAAAATTGAAATCAGCTTTGAGCTGAAAGGAGTTTGTCAGATGGAAAACCTTAGAGCAGCAATACTAACAATACATGTAATACTTTTACATGTCACGTCGGATGCCTCTAATATGATAGAAACTGCTTCTGAATTGTGTGGGACCAGAGGACATCTCTGTCCAAATAAAGAACTTTTTGATGAAGAACCAAAAACTGAAAAGGAATTCACATAGCCTTTAACATTAATAAATTCAGCAGAAGGTCCTTAACAGGTGCCAGCAAGGTGTATCTATAGGGCCTACAGTAACTGAGCTCTAGCACTAGAATAGTAATAACCTATCCCAACAATAAAATCCATAAATCCATCAATTACAACTAAAGTTCTAAAAGACAAAACTCCTAATTCCAAAAATAATAATATCAATGAGAAATTCCATATCTTGCATCGTTTAGCCTCTTCAACAGATTTGAGCAATGTTCATGACAACAGGATAGAAAAAGCAATAAGTCATTAATATTTTTCATGAATGGATGACCCATGGGAAAGGATATGTACCATGGCCTATGACTGGGATAGGCCAGTGGTTGGTGGCCCAAAGGTTTGGAGAGTCTACAAAAGGAGGAAAAAGAAGGGAGAGTCCTGGGATTGAGGGATCAGGGGTGGCTGTTACACTTGCCACATAGACCAAGGAGAGACTGATATTTCATATGGGGAGTTAGTTAGTGCTGGAGGTCAAGATTTTGGTATTGTCAGAATAGCTGATTGAGAGAATCTTCTCCCTTTGTAAGGGACATTTGGTCCTTGGCTTTGGGGTCAATTTCTGCGTTTCTTTCTTTATTCTTACTCCAATAGCCACATTGTAATCTGCTCTTGCAGCAGGTATCCATTACATCTGCTGATAATAATACTCCTTTGGTTGTTTACTTATCTCATTCCTATAAATCATTCAGAGTGTAACAGATTGTTTCATGGTCTAGAATACGATGACCAAATTTTCATGAGAGGATTACCAGATATAGGGTGTCACAAAAGGATGCTGAGGTTGCAGGACACATAAACCTGGATGATAAGGTAACCGAATAGTTCTTTTCCAATAGGATAGAGTTTTTATTTTTGGGGGGAGGGGTTTAAAAAGAGTATCTTGTGAGGGAGAAACGTTAAAAGTTTTATAGGTGGAAGTTAATGATAATAGTAAGCCAATTTAAAACAAGTAGAATGCTATATCCAACAGTAGGGAATTAATTAATCAAATAAAAATATTACCTGATCAAGAGCACAAGCAAAGAGATCTAGCACATGACCTTGATGTACAAGCTGCTTCGAAAGTGCTTCATAAAATTTCACAGATTTATGGTAATGTGGCACAGAATCTTTGTCCAGGTCTTTGTGGGAGCGAATTGGTTCAGATAGATATTTTGAGACAATCTATACAAGTACACATTTAGAGAATGAGAAACAGCTGAACTTCGTTAACCAACTGAATACTAAGGAAATCATATTTAGCCATGAAAGTAATTTTATAAAAAAAAAATCAAACTGAGAGATAAGATATTAAAGCTCATATTCAATTCCTGCTGATTGATAAAGCCACATGTATTTATTTTCTGTCATTTTCAATTTATCTTTGCGGGCCTCAAAAGCAAATGGTGAGTATTGATAACATGTTCTCACTACCAACCCCATTCTTAGAATCATGGAGCTCCCAATTAAGTTCTTAAACTTTTGTTGCTCAGAAAGAGAATTTTATAATGGGCTGTACAAGCCAAATTAAACACATTGTGACAATCACAAAATCCAAAATATAACTTCTGATTTCACCTGAGCCTTCATAATCAATCTGCTAATTATGCAAATGCAATCAAAACAGTTAAATACATTTCCCATTTAAATACTGAATTAGATAGCAATATCTAGAATTCTTAGAAAATTTTTATAGGACCATTCGACCATGTACTGGATCTATCACTTATAACTATTGGAGTACAATAAGAAAGGAAGTAATAATTACAATGAGCAGTTCTCTACAAGCTATACCATTCATAAAGCATAATTAATTTGACTTGTCCATGCAAAAACACATCAGAACACCTCACAAGAAGTTCACGGTGATGAGGGAACCAAGTGTTCCACTTGTCTAAATAAAAGAATTGAAAACCCTCTGATCAATTCGAAGTTAATAAACTATAATCATATAAATGAAGATTCTGTAATGATTCAATAAATTTTCTCAGAAATATTTAAAGGCATTTATGTTGGATGATTTCTGTCCACAAACATACATCAAGCATAAGCATGTTTAACTGTTCGGAACAGTTCAACTCTTAGTCTCTTAACAATATAGAAAGTTGATATGACAATGTATGTCACTCAAAGCCACTCAACAAAACTTTAACTCAAAAGAAATTATTATATAATATGCCATATCAGCAAAATATTATGTTAGATATCTCAAGATCTAAATACACTGAATTCAGGATACTCAGTGTGTGGTGAATTGATAGAAATAATATATTTCTCATTGTGTCTATTACACTGTACAGGGTAGGAATATATACACTAAAGAAATGTAACTGAACAACAAGAATAAAGGGATAGGATATTCAAATTTAAATTTAAAAATTCTATCTCCTATTTTTCCTCTATGAAACGGTCAGCTTGATATCCTACACTCCCCCTCAAGCTGAGCGATAAATGTTTAGGATCCCAAACATGGAGCCAAGGTCTTCAAATTTATTTTTGAATAGGGCTTTAGTAAGTTTGTCTGCCACATGGGATCTTGAAGGAACATGTCTCAGGTTGATGATCCCTGTTTCAAGTTTTTCATTTATAAAGTGCCTATCAATCTCGACATGCTTTGTCCTATCATGGTGAACTAGGTCTTTTGCCATAGCGATAGCTGATAGATTATCACATAGGACATTTATTGGAGCTGGTTGAGCAATACTTAGGTCTGTTAGGAGTCTTTTCAGCCAGATGCCTTCACATATCCCATTAGATAGTGAGCTGAATTCTGCCTCAGCACTGCTGCGTGCCACAACTGGCTGTTTTTTGCTTCTCCATGTCACAATATTACCCCAAACGTAGCTACAGTAGCCAGATGTTGATTTTCTATCTGTAGGTGATCCTGCCCTGTCAACATCAGTGTATATGTCAATGTTTCTATTTTCATTTTTCTTGAAGAATAAACCTTTTCCTAGGTCTTTCTTAAGGAACTTGAGAATTCTGTATACTGCATTTAGGTGTTGAGTTTGTGGATTACTTAGAAATCTGCTTACTATACTCACAGCAAAGCATATATCTGGCCGAGTGTGTTAGGTAGAGGAGTTTCCCCACTAATCGCTGATATCTCCCTTGATCAACTGAGGTTCCTTTTGGGTCATATATCAGTTTGATGTTTGGATCCATAGGCGTGTCCATAGGCTTGCAACCAAGCATACCGGTTTCCTTAAGGAGGTCCAGGATGTATTTCCTTTGTGAAATGGTTATTCCTTGTTGTGATCTAGCCACTTCCATTCCTAGGAAATATCTTAGTGGTCCCATGTCTTTGATTTCAAATTCTGCAGCCAATAATTTCTTTACTCTAGTAATTTCTTCCATCCAATTACCTGTAAGAACTATGTCATCAACATACACAATAAGCACGGAGATTTTTCCATTCATGTGTTTGGTGAATAAAGTGTGATCAGCATTTCCTTGGTGATACCCATCCTGTTTAAGAACCTTAGTGAATCTATGAAACGATGCCCTAGGAGATTGTTTTAGTCCATACAAGGACTTCCTTAATCTGCATACTTTTCTGGGGTGTAATTTTCCTTCAAAACCTGGAGGAATGGACATGTATACCTCTTCCTTCAATTCGCCATTTAGGAATGCATTCTTGACATCCAATTGTAGTAGAGGCCAATTCCAATTTACTACAATAGAAATGATTACCCGAATGGTGTTCAATTTGGCTACAGGAGAAAAAGTCTCTTGATAGTCTATCCCATAGGCTTGAGTATAGCCTTTGGCAACTAACCGAGCTTTGTATCTCTCTATCCTTCCATCAGTTGTCTGTTTTATTGTAAAGATCCATTTGTACCCTACACTTTTCTTCCCTGGCGGTAGATCAGTAATTTCCCATGTCTTGTTCTTTTCTAGAGCTCGTATTTCTGATATGGTGGCCTCTCTCCATTTCGGATGTTTAAGAGCCTCATAGACAGATTGTGGAATTGGAATTTTGTCTATGGTGGAGGTAAATGCTCAGCATGCGGAAGATAGATTGGAGTATGACACGTGACTCTGTATGGGATGGTGCAGCTTCATTTCCCTTTTCTAAGAGCAATTGGCCAGTGTAAATCAGGTGGTTCCTCTATATTTTCCATGCTAGCTCTATGGGGAGTAATAGAATTATCACCTTGAATTTGTTCGGGAATAATAGGATCCGGGGTAGATTCTTGGATGTGTGAAACTGTACTCCTTGTTGTTGTAGAGCTGTTTGGGTTAGTAGCTGGTGGGTCATTATTGATCTGTTCTGGGTGGATATGTTGTGAGTTGTTGGTCTGTTCTGGGTGACTGGGACTAGAAGTTGAGGTTTCAGGGTTGTGTGATAAATTAGGTAGATCATGAGTGTAAGGTGTGGTTGGCTGAATGGACTGATTTTCCCAAGCTGTTGGTTCCAAGGATGTGTTCTCCCCCTAAAGCACAATCTTGGGAAAGAAAGGAAGGTGTTCAATAAAAGTGACGTCCATGGAATGATAGAATTTTTTGGTAGCTAGACAGTAACACTTGTAACCTTTTTTGTTGGATGAGTAGCCAAGAAAAATGCATTTAAGGGCACAGGTTTCAAGTTTACCACGTTGGTGTGAGTGGAGGTGAAGGTAGGAGGTACAACCGAAGGTTTTAAGGGGAATATTTGAGACTAAGTGAGAGGTAGGGTATTGTTGGAGGAAAGTGTCTATGGGTGTTTGGAAA
This sequence comes from Bauhinia variegata, assembly GCA_022379115.2. Lineage (NCBI taxonomy): Eukaryota > Viridiplantae > Streptophyta > Magnoliopsida > Fabales > Fabaceae > Bauhinia > Bauhinia variegata. Next base: position 10,291,215 of record CM039427.1, on the reverse strand, counting down.
TTCAGAATTCTGGATGGTAACCGATTGATGAGATAGGTGGCAGTCAAGAGGGCTTCTCCCCATAATTGTTTGGGAACATTTGAGTGAAGTAGTATGAAACAGGTGACTTCTAGGAGATGGCGGTTCTTGCGTTCAGCTACACCATGTTGTTGTGGTGTATCAACGCAAGAACTTTGATGTATGATGCTGTGGATTTGGAGGTATGAATCAAGGGACTTGTTTAAAACATCACGAGCGTTATCTATCTTGAGGATTTTTATTTGGGCCTGAAATTGTGTTTGAATGAGTTTATGGAAGGTCTGGAAAATTTGGGATGTTTCGGATTTATTTTTCATGAGGAAGGTCCAACTTAGTCTAGTGTGATCATCAACTAAGAGAAGGAACCAGCGGGCACCATTAACGTTTGGGATTTTTGTAGGTCCCCAAATATCTCCATGTAAAAGAGAGAACGGGGAAGAGGGCTGATAGGGAGTTGGTTTGAATTTAGTGCGGGTGTGTTTTGCCAATTGACATGTATCACAATGAAGTAAGTGAAGATTTGTTTTATTGAATAGGGAAGGAAATAACACTTTGAGATACATATAATTGGGATGTCCTAATCTAGAATGCCATAAATGGATAGTGTCAACAGCGTTGGAATTTGGAGGTGATGTCTGAGTGGTGTGACATTGATGGATTGGGTGTTGTTTGAGGAGATAAAGGCCTGTGGAGGAGTCCAGTTCAGCACATCCAGTCATCTTCCCAGAGTCCATTTCCTGAAAAATACATTGATGATCAAATTTATTTTGCCATTTCAAATCTTGATGAAGTTTGAGAACAGATATTAAATTGCAGTGAAGATGGGGAACAAACAAGACATTAGTGAGTAGAATGGTGGGTGAAATCACAATTTTACCATAACCATCAGCTTTGGCACATTTGCCATTAGCAATACGGACACTTGCCATATTTGGATGTGAGTGGAATTGAGAGAACAAAGTGATATCACCTATCATGTGATCGGAAGCGCTAGAATCAACTATCCAGTTAGGTGGATTTGCAGAAGCATTCAAGGCAAGGGATGGGGCGGTTTGGCCAGAATTACTGAATTGTTGTTTAAGCATCTCTAGCTGGTCTTTCGTGAATGGAGCTGTAGTGGCAGCATGGCTCTGCTTGTCGGAAATGGATTTTGATTCCCAGTCAACTAGTTTTCCATGAAGTTTCCAGCATTTTTTTTTGAAGTGACCTGGTTTTTGGCAATGATCACACCAGGGTCTGGGTTTCCGTGGCTTGCTGTCCCCTAGGGTGTTAGGATAGCTTCGAGCGGCCAGTGCAATAGGTTCGGGTTCCTTGGCAGATTGGTCGGAAGAAGGACCAAGCATTACCTTGCGGCGGCTTTCTTCTCTGCGCACTTAAGAAAACACTTCACGCATAATTGGTAAGGGTTTGGTACCCAGAATTCTTCCCGAACATCATCCAGAGAAGGGTGAAGTCCCATGAGGAATTTGAAAATGCGTCAAGTTTCCAGAATGCGTTTGTATTAGGTGCGGTCTTCAGGACATTTCCAGGTATGAATTTCAAACAGGTCCAATTGCTGCAAGTAACGTGAGAGATTGGTGTAATAGGTAGTGACTGTGGAGTCACCTTGTTGGAGATTTGGAGGAGGGTTTCAATATGGAAGAGTTAAGCAGTATTATCTCTGCTAGAATATGTATCTTGAGCTGCTTCCCAGATTTCTGCAGCAGTGGTGTATAATAAAAAATTCTCTCCAATGTCTGGATTAATAGAATTAATGAGCCATGACATGAGAAGATGATTTTCAGTCTTCCAGGATCTGAATGATGGGTCTGCTGGATCAGGTTGTGGAACAAGGCCAAGAAGGTAGTCTTCTCTTTCTCGGCCACTGACATAGAGAAGGACTGATTACGACCACTGAAGGTAATTACTACCATTCAGTCGGTGATTGGTGATGGTGTGGAAAGGAGGCTCCGTGGAGTTGGCAGGAACAGCAAGGAAATTTGCTTCTCGTGCCATAGAGGCTGGAGGAGTTATCTCGGAAAGAAGATGAAGATCGCCGGAAATGGCTTTAGAGAGGAATTTACAGAGCGCGGAAGTGGTCTAGCTCTGATACCATGTGGTGAATTGATAGAAATAATATATTTCTCATTGTGTCTATTACACTATATAGGGTAGGAATATATACACCTAAGAAATGTAACTGAATAGCAAGAATAAAGGGATAGGATATTCAAATTTAAATTTTAAAATTCTATCTCCTATTTTTCCTCTATGAAACGGTCAGCTTGATATCCTACATATAGTTCAAAATATAGACGGCATATCCAAAATCATCGAATTCTTGAATTCCCAATCCTATAATGCTGACATTCCAAACATAGAGATTAAATATATTGATATATCTTATAAAAAAGATATCAAAATGCAAATCTGCCATATTCCTCCAGAAATAGAATCACATTATAGTAGCAGGAATTGCCAAAAAGGTTAAGAAAGCAGCATATATGCCTTTTAGTCTAACTGTTCAAGCAGTTATAGGAATAAGAATATGCAAAAATAAAATAAAAAAAATAAAAAGATGACAAGCAATCCTTACAGCAGCTGGTCCTTCAGTTGCTGGTCCGCCAATAAACGCCATTATTCTAGCCCCTGAACCAGGAACACAAGCCCCCAACAAACTGGCTGCAATACTCAATGCTGTGCTGGTGCACCTAGTCGCCCGCTGATCCGCTGGCACAGCCCAAGGATCTTTCTGTAACTCTTCCAAAATCTAATAATCAAGCACAGAAAAATCAATATGCAGAACCATACATTAAAATAAACTAAACATAATAATACCCTTCTTCAATGCCACATCCAAGCCATAACCATTATAAGAAAGTTAATTATAGACCCAAACACTATCAGAAACTACACATAACAATATCCTTCTTAAATGCGACAGCCAAGTCAAACTCATTAACACAAATCTCTCTTAATGCCTCAAATACGAAGATATTTTGTTAAAAGTACCGAATTGAGAGTGAACTCGCAGTCAGAGGCCGGCAGCAAGAAACGAGCAATGCTCTCTGAAGAGAGTCCATCTCTAGCACCGGCAATTACCCCAGTGCTTGGTTTTGGCTTCTGTACAAAGAAACTCATCTGCTCAAGCAACTGCTCTTTAGACACATCCTTGGACCCTTTGAACACGTAAGTCTTGGGAATTTGACCAAAACCCAGTTCATGTACATTGACAAAAGTCCCAAACGTGATCAACCCAACAAGGGAATTCTCCGGCAGAAGCTCAATTGCTTGTGACAAAGCAGACTTTAAAAAACCCATTTCCTCCTCAATTATACATGTATCAACAACGAACATGAAAACGGGAGGAATCGAAGCTTTTTCGCCGGGGGTCTCATACTCAATTGTAGTGTACTGGGGGAAGAGCTCCGCCGGAAGATTCTCAACGGAGATGGAAGAATAGTGAGGGGGAAAGTGGTTGCGCTGGAAGCAGAAGGGGCAGATCCAGATCTTGGCAGCGAAGTCCACGATGCAGAAAGGATTGAGAATTGAACGGCACGTGCGGCATCGGAGAGGAGAGTAAGGGAGAATGGGCATTTCTGGGAAGTGCCTGATCGGAGTGTAGATCGCCGAAACGGGAACAACACAGCTTGTAGCTTCTTGCTTAGTGCCGGGAATCACATTCCACGGCATTCGAACGCCATCTTGCGCTTCCAAATCAAGAAATTCCGCCATTGATGCAAAGGATTCTCCTTTTTTGTTTCTCCCGTTCAACGGAGGAAAATGAATTGATTTCCAGGGAGAAATAGTTTCGAGAAGAAGTCGACGAGAAATGCTGACACAGTAACACTAAAGACTGAACAAGCATCGGGAAGCCCGGAGAAGCCCGTAGAATTTGGGCCTAAAATTGAAACCGAGATTGTTTTTGACACTTCCCACAATTGCTATTCTCACCCGGAAACTTATTTTTACTCACACCCCTTCTTCCTACCATGATCTGTTTGGTTTATCCCCTCAAACACCATATTCCCACCCTTAAACGTCACTTACATATATAGGTTTGTGTATAAACTTATATATTTACAAAATATCATATAATTCGTAAGAATAAATATATAAACTTACAGATTATACTATAATCCATAAAATAAATCAAATATAAATTGATATTATATATTTGGAAGTTAAAGCATATTTTATACATTTTGTATTATAGATTATAATATAATCTATACATTTATATTTTTATTACTATAGACAATATTATAATCCATACTATATAAGTTTATATGTGTCAATCTAATTTATACATTTTATGTATGCATTATAATATAATTTGCAAGATTAGAGTTTCAACATTATCAACATATAATAATCCATAGTTATATAATTATTTTTTTGTACAATAGGCAAAGAACACAAGAAAAAGACAGAAAAAAAGAAACTACATCCTTAAAAAGCAAGTCCCCGCAGCATCAACATTGATCTAGAGGATGGCTTCCACAAGGGGGAAGGCCAACTCCACATTCCTACTGGTTGATTGTGCCCCCTTCTTTGCGAGAAAATTTGCACAAGCGTTTCCTTCAGCATGTATAAGAGAGACAGTTCATTATTTGTCTAAGAGGTCTTTAATCTCCCCACAAAACACAAGCATAAGCATGAAAGGTAGGAGGAGGTGTCTTGCTCACTAAGTTCACTGCTTCCATAGAGTCACTATAGCAAGTAACATCCTTAATGCCCAAAATGGCCACAAGCTTAGCCCTAAGGTTGTCTGAAACACAAATATTCCCATAAGCTCTTTGGAACCATTTGTCATTGTTAATCTGAATCACCACTCCATAGCCAACTGGACCTGGATTTTCATGGCTACTATCGTCCACATTTAGAATATAGCCATCCCTCAGCAAGTTGTTCCATCTAACCCACCTTCCCTCTTGAGAGGGGTTGTCATTACTTCCTATACAAATAGTGATGTCCTCCATGCATGTGACAATAGCTCTTCTGACTCTCTGAAAACTCGCCACTTCATTCTTGATGCATTGTGATTTCTAGCCCTCAAACCCACCATAACGTCGCAAAGAATCTACTGTATTCCCATAAGCGTCCAAACTGCTTTGGAGTGCTCACAGTCCCGAAACACAGTGGAGGGAAGTTTCATCAAATAAGTTACAAAGCTGACAAGTAGGGGATGTGGGAACACCACGGTGATATCGAAGGCAGTTAGTAGGAATAAAGTCATGACACAAAAGTCATGCAAAGAAACGGATCTTCTCTGGGATCTGCCATCTCTAGAGCCAAGTCCATCTAGAGTAGTTTAAGCCAGCGTCCACCCTCTCCCGAAGCCACTTATAGCCTGAGCCAACAATGTATTCGCCATCTAAGCTAGCCTTCCAAATAAAAACATCGTTGACCTGCAAATGCATGTGCATGGGCATGTTTCGGATAACCCGTTTAACGCTCTCTAAGACTGTTGTGCTAGGATCAAGCTGCCATTGTCAATCACTATACACATCTCTGATCCTGAAATCACTTTCTTGTATGTCTACAATATCTATATGGAATGAAAGCGGCCCTAAGGGAGACCAACTACCAAACCAGAAGGAGCAATAACCACTACCAATTATGATCATGAATCCCTCTTTAAGCTGTTCTTTAGCTTTAATGATGGCCTTCTAAGTGATTGAGCCACTGGTGCTAGGATGAAGAAAAAAGTTCTCGCCAATCTTGTATCTAGATTGAAGCACTTGAACCCATAGTTTATCTTTTTGATTCACCACTTTCCAGACCAGCTTGCCAAGTAGGGAAGTGTTAGTTTCCCTATCTGTTCGGATTCCCAACCCTCCTTTCCTCTTAGGAGCAATAATCTTCTTCCAGCTTACCAGATTTAGACCCTGGTTGTCCTTATCTTTCCATATGAAATTTCTTACCATAGTGTGAATCCTATTGCATACCCTTTCCGGAACCCACAACAGTTGTACATAGTAGCCAGGGATGGATATAAGCACAAAATTAGCAAAAGTTAAACGACCTGCTTTGTTGAGAAATTTATTCTTCCATCCCGCGAGCCTCCTTTGCATCTCTTCTATGATAAAATGGAAATAATCTTTTCTTGCCCTCCCTGTAAACAAAGAAAATCCAGGATATTTACCGAAGTTAGTGGTAAAATTTATATTAAGGATACTTGAGAATATATCCTTTTGAGCTCTCTTAACTCCCTTTGAGGCATAAGCCCTAGATTTCGCATAATTAATTTTTAATCCAGAAGCTTGGCTAAACTGCTGCAAAATGTCTTTGATGTTTCAGACTTCTCTACTTTTTGTTTTGACAAAGAGGAGGAGATCATCTGCATAAAAGGAGGTGAGAGATTCCTGGCCCATTCTGAGAGATCCTAACTGGTTTTCATAGGCCCCTATTAACATGATCGATGATGGCAATAGCAAGTTTCTCCATGAAGAGGACAAATAAATATGGTGAGAGGGGGTCACCTTGTCGCAAGCGTCTATTAGGGGGTGAAACTAGGCAATTTCTTGACAAGAGTCCCATGGATATTGAAGTCACCCAATGTATGATCAACTTAATTGTTGTATCTGGAAAGCCAAACTCAACAAGGCAATGCTTCAGGAAAAGCCAATCAACATTATTGTAGGCATTTTCCAAGTCATTTTTGAACACTAAATCACCTTTCTTCCGTTTGGTTTTCTGCATGTGGTGGATTATCTCCTGCAAGATTATAGCATTGTCTGTAGTACCCTGTCCAGGAAGGAAGCTGCTCTGGAGAAGGCCAATAAGGTCACTGAGGATAGGTCTAAGTCTATGAACAAAAACTTTCGTAATGATCTTGTAAATTACATTATAGAGGTTGATAGGTTGAAATTCCTTGGATTATTAACTTTAGGAAAAAGGCAAATGAGTGTCTTCGCAATTCTTTTATCAAATTCTCCAATAGTGAAAGCATCACTAACCAAATTCCAGACATCGTCTCCTACTATATGCCAATATTGCTTGAAGAAAATTGCATGAAACCCATCAGGCTTTGGAGCTTTATATGGGTTCATACTATTGAGAGCTGGAGACAGTTCCTCCTTCGTGACGGGCTTAATAAGAGAGTTAACAACATTGATGTCTATTGTAGGCACACTAGCTATCCTAAACTGAGAAGAGAAGGTAGAAATGTTGTCATAGAAAAGCTTATGGTAAAACATTCCTGCTTTTTGCTGAAGGATGTCCTCACCACTACACCATAAACAATTTGGAAGAACAAATCCATTAATTTTACTTATGTGTCTTCGGGCAATAGTTTGAGGACGAAAATCAGTTGTGTATTAGAACCAATTTTAAAAGTTTTGTTTTTTCAAAAAAAAAAAATGAAGTTTTTTTTTTAAATCTTTTAAAATTGGTTGTTAGATATAACCAATAATTTAGGGTTTATAAAAGGTGAAGTCTTGAAGCCTGACCTTGAGTCACCACTATTACCAACTTGGAATCGGTGCAACCATATGGTTATAAGCTGGATCTTGAATTCGTTAAGCAAGGAAATCGCTGATAGTGTCATATACATCTCCATAGCGCGAGAAATTTGGATAAAGCTGATTGAGCATTTTGAGCAAGTGAATGGAGTTCTCATATACTAAATCTAAAAATAGTTTATCTCACAAGGTACAGATAATATTTCTGCGTACTACACCAATTTTAAGAAAGTTTGGGATGAGCTGAAGGCTTTTTCAAGCTATACTCGCTTGTTCTTGAGGAACAGATAAGATTCTTAGAAAACACTTACAAGATCATAAACTTTTTCAATTTCTCCTGGGTTTAAATGATGCATTTTCATCTGTTAATGGACCCATTCTTAAGATGTCACCACTTCCTTCTACTAATCAAGCTTATATATCATCCTTGTTCATCAAGAAAAATAGAAGGAAATCTCATACTGTGATTCCTTTTTATAGTGAAAATGTTGCAATGAACACAAATGTTAATAAAGGCCATAGCACGAATTCTCAAAAACCTGAGCAGCTAAAGAGACAATCTGTTACTTGCAATTATTGCAAGAAACTAGGACACACGAAAGATAAATATTACAAGCTCCACAGGTAACCTGCAGACTTCAATTTCAAAAACCAAGACAGTTTTTTTTCGTTTAGCTCATTTTGAGAATGATGAGAATGCGTTAGTCAACACTTCTCCAGCTGTTTCTCCAATTTCTCAAGAGCGATATAACCAACTGATGATGCTCTTGAATTAACTGAAGCCATTTGAGCAAAATAATCTGCCAAATACCATGGTTGTTGCCAATTTTGCAGGTAACATGTCCTCTGATGAGCAATCTGTTCAATCTTGTTGTAAGCGTTATTATTGGATTATTAATACTAGAGCATCTAACCGTATTTGCTAGAATAGATCAACCTTTTCTCAGTTGAGTGAAATTAATACACCTTATTTTGTTTCTCATCCAAATAAGGAGAGTGCTTTGCTTACGCTAAATGGTACAATAGTATTATCCCCTCATATAACCCTTTTTAATGTGTTGATCATTCCATAACTCAAATTCAATTTACTTTCTGTCCGTAAATTGATTTCTCAATACCATTGTACTAGTGACTTTCTCTAATGGCCTTTGCCTTATATAGGCCCCTTGAATGAAGAGGGAAATGATCCTTGGTGAAAGAGAAAGAGGTCCTTATCTTTTACAACAAAGCTCCCTCAGATACTCTAATCTTAGTTCATAGCCTTTCTTACTTTATAATTTGAATTGAAGTTTCTCTCGTAAAATGAATAATCTAATTGATCTGACCAACTGCCCATCCTGCCTCCTCTATGTTCTTAATAGCCCATTTTTGTAGCATTTTCGTATGGGCCATATGCCCATAATAAACTACATTTGTTATTTGCTAATATTCCAAAATTGAATGTTAATGATTTTTTGAGCCATGTTTCATTTGTTCTCAATCAAAACAACATAAACTGTTTTCCTTTAAGTCAAATTACTTCAAGGCTCCCCTTGATCTCTTAAACATAAATGTTTGGGGTCTTTATAAAACTCCACTCATACAGGATACCATTATTTTCTAACTGTTGTGAATGATTTTAGTCGAAGTACTTAGGTCTATCTACTCTATAGTAAATCTCCATCTCCTTTTTTTTTTTTAGGTTATTAAATCTTTCGTTTTCATTCAGACTCAATTTAAGACTACTAATAAATGCTTTGAACTTGGCAATAGTTTTGGAAAATTTCTTTCCACCCCTTCGTATAATTCAGTAAACCTATTTGTGCATATGCACCCCAATAGAATGGGTGGTTGAAAGGAATTATAGGTAGATCTTAGAAATAGCCAGAGCATTTCTATTCCAATCTGGCCTGCTTACCAAATTTTAGGGAAACTCTGTTCTTATGGCAACTTACTTGATCAATAAAATGCATTATACAATTATGAGTAATGCCACCTTATCAAGTTCTTTTAACATTCCTCCTTCTTTGTCTCATCTTAAATCTTTAGGATGTTTATGCTTTGTCTCCCCCACTAGCCCAAGATGTGACAAATTCCAACCCCGCTCCTTTGCTGGAGTTTTCTTTGGCTATCCTTTTGGGAAAAGGGCCTATAGAATTCTTAATCTCCAAACAAACCAAATAGTAAAGTCTCGAGGTGTCATTCTTCATGAATATGTTTTCCCTTTCAAAACCAAACCTCAATCTCAATTTTTCTCTTCCTTGTCCTATTTCTATGGAGGATTTAGGCTCTAGCATTTTTACTAATAATCATCTACCTTGTCTTGCTACCCCTTTCCTTCTCTATCACTTTCTCCATCACCTTCCCTTTTACCAATTCCTAATGTTCATATGCATGTTGTACCCAACACTAACAAGGATATTCAATCTGTAAGGAAGTCTAACATAAGTGTTAAACCCCTTGCAAGGCTTTAGGATTATGTTTTTGGATAGTTAATTCATATGATAGTCTACCTTCTCATTGTCCACACACAATTACAAATGTTTGCTCCCTTATTTTTAACTCTTTTGAGCAGTTGTGATTAAAAGTTAATACATTATCCTATTACTGATATTGAACCAAAATCCTACCAGCAAGTGCAAATGATCCCAAGTGGGTTGAGGCTATGGACAAGGAGTTTGATCCACTTGAGTCAAATAAAACTTGGGAATTAGTCAAGCTACCAAAAGGCAAAAAGCCTATTAGCTACAAATGGATCTAAAAAATTAAAAGAAAGTAGGATGGCTTAATCAAAAGAAACAAAGCGCACTTGGTTTGTTCGTGGTCTTACACAGAAGAAGGAGAAGATTGATGAAACATTCTCTCTAGTGGTTAAGTTTACAATTATCAGATCCATTATAGCAGTGGCAATAGAACATTACTGGCCCTTTATTTCAACTAGATGTTATAAACACGTTTCTTCATGGAGATCTTCATGAATATATCTACATGAAAATTCCTCAAGGTTTACATGTTTCTGACCCTCATCTTGTCTGTAAAATAAAGAATTCTCTATATGGTTTGAAACAAGCTTCAAGACAATGGTATGCTAAGCTATCTGAAACCTTGAGGCATAGAGGGTATAAGCACTATGCACATGATTATTCTTTGTTCGTTAATCCTCCTCAAACTCCATTGTCATTATGGTTGTTTATGTTGATGATCTGCTGGTGACCAATAATGATTCTACAGAAATTCAATCTCTTAAATCCGGTTCAGATGATGTTTTCAAGATCATGGATCTAGGGGAGTTGCATTTTTTTTTAGGGGTAAATGGTTTTTAAACTATAGTATTTTGGTAATTTTTTTTTTTTTTTTTTGCATTTTATAGGTATTTTTCCTAGAATATTGATAGATACTTCTTCGAAACTACAGGAAATACTTCTTCGAAACTACAGGAATTGAAGTTCCAAAATTGGTAGTGATATCACAGTTAAAAAAATGCTCCTGTGAAGGCATGTAGCCAATGCACGGCTGTGTCTCTTCACAATTCTACCACAACACCTGTGAAAAGCATGGCCATATTCTGAGACACTTCTAATATTCAAGTTAGCCTTATATAGAATACCTGGAATCAAGAAAAAGATGCATAAACCCTCAACTAAGAGCACAAAAGCCAAGAAATAAGAAGCAAAACTTTTAAGTGTTGACAACAATGAAAAAATAAAGGTTGTGTTGTGTTTTAAACTATTATCAAATGACTTTTAAGAATTATATAACCACCACAACATGAATTTGGGCACTCTTGGAACTGAAAAACAAAATAAAAATCTTTAAAGAAAATAAAAAAGTGGTAAACAGAAGTCTTCACTATTGATCCTTAAGCCAAAAACTATCGCCTATGTCTATTCATAGCTCTTAAGTTGGGGTTGATTTGGACAAAACAACAATATACTGGGAAATAATTTTTAAATTGTGATATTTTGATATATAGTTCAATTTTAACATTATTTTGTTAGTTTAACCTATTTGATGACTAATCAGTTGTGTTTACTTGTCAAGCCAAATCTTTGTAATTAGATTAAAAGGCAACAGAATTAGAGTTACCATACCAAAGGGAAACTTATGCAACCATGAAAAAATTAAGAGTGTTTGGATGGAGGGGAAGGGACCTATTTTAAAATCACCTCATTTTGTTAAAATAAAATAATCAAAGGGGAGAGGAGGAAAATTTTGATGTAAAAATCCATCACTTCCTATCATTTCCCTCTAAAATTGGGGGATTTGGAGAAGAGATCAAAACATATTACCTATAATATGATTATGTTGTCTCATATATTTTGCTTCCTTTTCTTACTTATAAAGCTATAATAGTAAATTTATCCCCTATCTCTCATCTATTAAAATTGTTATAATAGTCTCTCCTTTCTCCCTATTCCTTAATGTTAAGAAATCTCACCTCTCCCTCCCTGTCTATTTTCGGATCTAGTCTCTGTGTTAAACTGTTTTTGTTATCTTTATGTCGGGCAGTAGATAAATGGCTACAACTCACTTTCACAAAACACTATCACATAGCATATTCCCAAAGTGAATTGTGACTAGTCATCTATTATTCAGTATAGAGACAGAAGAGGCAACCCAGCAAAGATGCTAAGTCATCTATTTTCACATTTGTTTTGTCGGTTTGAAAGTCAAAGATGCTATACAAACTAAGTGGGAGCGCAGGCTTTGGTTGGCTAAAGTGATGAACCAGTTTGGTCGGTTTGACAATTCCAATATTCTTGTGCTAAAAGTCATGTACCATCATCTCTCCTTAGAATATGCTTAAGTGCTTCAAACCAGAATATGTTACAGTTACGCACCTTTCCTCATCATTGGCTCCTTGATTCTGAGAGTTAATCATTAATATCCCTTTCAAAATCGTTTAGTAATTATTTCTACTTTGGTGATTTTTTCTTCAGATCACAATATGTAGGTATTCTCTTTACAGGTACTGAGTTATTATTTCTTCATTTCTTTAGTCTTATTTTTCAAAATAGAAGATGCTTAATTATACCTTCTGGTATCTTCTATTGACTTCCATCACGAAGAAAACTAACTGGGATAATTCTGTCACTTTTACTATATATAGGCATATACATATATATATATATATATATATATATATATATATATATATATATGTATATATGGATTTTGAATAAAGTAAATATATTATACTTCTAAATAAGAATTCATAAATATTTTTACTACACATGGAAGAATGAAATAAACATTGGCAAGACATCTAAGCTGCAGGATTACAATGCGATCAGAGTCTTCAAGGAGAAAGTTGCATGTTAGAGGCCTAGTTTCGACATGGAGGTTTTCAAATGAGGGATGCATGCAATATATACACGTGTATGTGTACACTTGCTTATTACATATTTTTCTTTTATTTTCGTATTTTTCTTTGTTAATTTTTTTTTTATAATATTACTCCATATATTAACAAGCGTTGATCATAATATTAAAGATAAGGTTTGCTTAAATGTATTAATATGGGTTGGAATCTATATATATATATATAGAAAATCTCTTTAAAATAACTCTATATTCGTTTAAGTCTTCCACTTAACTCAAGTAGAATTAATCGTGAATTGAGAACTAATTAAAATAGATGTACACATGCTATTTTCCTTTTTCAAACTGTTCCTCCGTAAAATGTTTTATGACAAACTATCTTTGCTGTTATATAAATTGCATAGGTTAAGAAAATTCAAGTTTAAATTATCTCATTTATTTTATTTTTTGTTAAACTTAAGTTTATAAATGAATTATGTAATTTTTTGCAGACAATTGTAAAAGTAATTCATGTTAAAATCGTTGCTCAATATTCTCATAGCAAGCTCAATATTTATTATATATCATTGACTATTTTGTTTTACAATAGACTTACAAGTATCTCTATCACTTCTCAATAAAAATAAAATTAATCTCATTTGCAGAATGAAACAAGTAAATTACTTACTTTCTTAAGATGCGTTTTTTTTTTTTATTTATCAACTGAGTCACACTATATATGACAGTCATTATTAATTATTTGTTAACGATGTTATAGACTTATCCAAACTAATGTCACATTTTTTTTTTAAAAAAAAGAATAAAAAGCTTGACTCTATATCTTGACATGAATGTTGCCATATATAGATGTTCGACGACTCTATTTCTTAACTAATGTCTAATAAAATATTACAATAGGGCCAAGTTTGGCTTAATCGCAAAGTCGTATATCGAAACCTAACAAGGAAGGAAACTTGAAAATGAATCTTGGTCAACTTGTGCGGCTGTGGTTGACGCCGACAATTTTACTACTGCAGCTTGATTTATTACAGGATCCTCGAAAATCACTCGACATGGATAAAATTTGTCTTATTAGGCTTTGGAATCATTCAAAGTAATGAATCATTACTATTCTTCTGTGGCTTAAGGTCAAGTCATACATTTAAAGTATGCATTTATTTTTCTTTATTAAAGTGAATTTATTATTTATAGTTTTATTTTATTCTTTTCTGATTTTATTCCTTAAATTTTTATTATTATAATTACTCAATTTATCAAAATATATATAAAGAATACGAGTAAAAAATTAACAATAAATGTTGTTTTAAAAATTTAAAACTACAAATAAATAATAATAAAAATTTTGTTCCAAAACAATAAAAAAATAAATAAAAGAAAGAGTAATAAATTAATATTGTAAGTGAGATTAATCTTATTTTTAAATTAATCTTAAATTTATTAAACAAAAATAAAATAAAAAATTATCTCAATAAAAAAGACGGGAGAGATTATTTTAAGATTACCTCATATATATCTTTTAATCTAATTGAATAAAAGTTGTTAAGATTTTGTTAAAATATATCTCTGGAATTTTTAATGATACATGTTTATTCTTAAAACACGTGTATATGTTAAGTGAGTTTTTTTTTTGTGCCTTATTTTTTTATTTATTTACTTTTAATTTTAAAAATATTATATTTAAATAAATAAAATAAATTTACAGAAAATAAATATTTAAATAAATAAAATAAATTTAATGGGACAGATATTATACCGTGGGTTTAAACTCTAATTTGGTTAAAAAGTTGGAGGAAAGAGGAGAATTCTTCTAGATTCAATTGTGTGGCTTCCACGTTGTTTGACTCGCCACCATAAGTATAGTGCCAGTTTAGTTGTGTTTGTATGGGTTAGTTGTACGGTTGTGCATTAAAAGTTTAGAAAATGCTAGTGTATATTGATTGATATATATACTCTTTTATGCATCCTATATTTTATAAATATCTGAAAGATAAAATTTTAAAAAAATAGATGAAAAATAAAAATTAAGCATATATAAATAAATTTACGTACAACCTAATTCTAAGAGAAAATAATTGAAATAATAAGACAAAATTTGTTGTGCTCATAATGTCTTGTATATTATTTTATTATAGTAGATTGATTCAAAAACATATGAAAGTAAAATAACACGTCTCAGAAAATAACATGAAATTACTCGAGAGACAAACATTCAAGTAAATGTGTGCACATATTTTCTAATATATATACATTACCAATACTTCTTTCTGCACTCCAATATATAGTGTATTTCTTTGACTCGATAATATGAGGAAAATTTCATATAGTTCACATTAGTACACAATATGAGAATATAATACATAACATTACTTTGAAATTTTATTCTCTTAGGAAGAAACTTTCAAATTGAATTAAATTCTCTAATTTTGTCTTTCATTTATTTCCCCATGTACGATACTCTCCTTTCTAGGAAGCTTCGGCTGCAAATATTATCTTTTCTTGTGGTAGAAGCAAATATTATCTTTTAAATACTGTATTTTTCCAATAAAGATATTATATTGATGATTATAGTGAGAGTGATTACAATAATATATTTTGGTTGACTTAATAAATATAGTTACTTCTTTTTTTAATATATACTTTTTTGTAAGTTTGGAAATATAACATTGTAAAGACTTTTTAATTGTTGATTTCATTTTGTTTACTAAAGTTATCTCCAATGGTATAACTCTTGTTGAGTTGCTTATATTTATTTTAAAAGGTTCCATGATGTTATATTATTTTTTATTACTTTATATAACTCTCCTTATTTTTCAGTTTAATACTTCTTTTCCTCATAAAAAAAGAAAAAAAAAAATCTAGGTCTTGTCTAGCTAGTTAATAGTTTCCTTGCATGTGAACGCAAACGAAGTGGAAGCATCTTTGTCGCCATGAATTTCCAGGAAACCGAGTCAAACAGAAACATATTTATATGTATAAATATATATACCGCAAGAAAATAAAGCTAGCTATCCATCAATTGAGAAATGACAAAGTCATACTCTTGCGTTTTCCTCTTCCTTTTTCCTTCCTTCTTAGCTGCCCATTTTGGGGTTGGGGCTACTCCTCTCTTAGGAGGAAAGACGTTGAAAATTGGGATACCCTTTAAAACTGATTTTAAGGAGTTTGTGGATGTTAAACTGAATAGTACAAACCAGGCAATACAGAAGCAGGTTAAAGGGTACTCAATTGACGTTTTCTTTGCTGCAGTATCTTATCTGGAAGGGCAGTACTCAGGCGTAAAGATTTCTTATGAGTTTGAAGCTTTTGTAAACAAAGAGAGGAAGTTTAATGGCACTTACGAAGAACTTCTGCAACGAATCCCATCTGGAAAGGTTAGACAAAGCAATTAATCTCTTGCCCTTTTATTCTTCTTTTTCTAAAAAGATTTGGGTGAGTTAAAGTTCATTTAGATTATCTTCTAAAAAAAGTTGTCTAAACGAAAAGTATAAGTAAAAGTTAAAAAGAAAGCATTTTCATCTGCTTAAACAAAATAAGATTTTGACTTATGAAACTGTTTCTCTTTCTATAAAAAGGTCAATCAAAATAATAAATCTTTGTATAAAATATTTCTTTTTCAAATTAAAAACAAATCCAAACAAACTCTTAGTTCTAGGAGTTTATTGATGCTAAAATAGGCCTAAATTCTTTTCTTTTGTTTTTTTTTGTGAAAAGTATGATGCTGTGGTGGGTGATGTAACTATTGTGGCGAACCGGTCAACCTATGTAGATTTTACGTTGCCATATGCAGAATCAAGCGTGAGGATGCTTATACAAGTTAGACATAATCGCCACTTAGATATGTGGATCTTTCTAAGGCCATTTAGTTGGGATCTTTGGCTCTCCATCATCTTATTTTGTGTCTTTATAGGATTTGCACTATTGTTCATGGAACGTAATGCAAACAAAGATACAGGAACTGAAGAAACACCAGGTGAAAAAAAATTTACTGGACCATCAATTTTATGGCTTCCTATTGCTCAAGCAGTGCTGCCTGAAAGTAAGCTCTATTTACTTATTGATTATTTTTTATCGAATTTTTTATTATTTTTGGTAGTTATTAATTATTTTCAAGAATGAAATAAGGAATTGAAGTAAAAACATTAAAGGGGGTTTTTGATTTGATTTATCTTTTGTGATCTGAACTATGAATAATTGATTTAATAAATTAAAATGGGTTTTATTTTTCATGCCAGCTTTTAATTATTTGTACATTATTTTGTTCTGCTATAAAGAAGCAATCGATTATTCCTTGCTCTTATTTGAAATTTGATGTTCGATGCAAATAATCAGTTCCATGAGTTATTGTTGAAGAATACTGAGCAATAATTATTTATGATGGAAATATTCAATGATAATTTTACTATTACTTTCTAGGTGAATCTGTTGCCAAGAAATGCTCTAGGTTTGTACTTCTAGTGTGGCTAGCATTAGCATTCATTCTCGTGCAAAGCTACACAGCGAATTTATCCTCAATCTTGACATTAGATCAAATAAAGCCAAGTTATCCTACCATCGATAGTCTAATAAGAGATCAAGAAAATGTTGGATACCGGCACGGTTCTTTCATAAACAATTTGTTAATAGATCGCTTACACTTTGATGAATCGAGACTTAGAAATTTCTCCAAGATGGAAGATTATCGTGAGGCCTTAAGAAAAGGAACTCGAAATGGAGGCATCGGTGCTATGTTTGATGAATTGCCCTACATTAAAGTCTTCCTCAAAAGGTATGGTTCCAAGTACATGATGGCTGGACGTACCTATCCCAACAGTGGTTTTGGTTTTGTAAGTCTCTATATCTATTTCTTAGAATTTTAAATTCAAACATGAAGCCACCATCAAAATGAATCAAGTATAAATCAATTACATTTATAATGCTTATAATTGGATTCCTTCTATATTGCTAATACATATAAATACGTTGAAGTTTAAATTAAATTTAGTCAAGATTTTTGACAAAATTGTACGACTATTGATTATTTTACAGGCATTCCCACTAGGTTCCCATCTTACGTCTTACTTCTCAAGCGCCATATTGCATGTCATTGAAAGTTCAACGATGGATATGATTGAAGAAAAATACTTTGGGGTCAATTATGATGATCTTCAAGATCAGTACGACCAAATATCATCAGAAACTTCCAGCCTCACCACACAAAGCTTTGCAGGCCTGTTCATAATCACAGGATCCCTTATCATATTAGCTTTGCTAGTCTCTGAAAGCTATATTTGGAAAAGGCTAGTTATGGTGGCCAAAACTTTCAGCAAAAAATATCTATTCTTAAGTTCTAGAAAAGTGAATCCATCAATGGATGGTTCTACAAATGAAAGGGACGCTGGTTCAACCAATGAAGAAAATAACCATCAAGAAAGTCTTCCAAGATCTCCTTCATTATCTGTGGCTGTGTAATAATCTAGTACACTCAAAAAGTATTCTTTCTAGCTAATCTGTTATTTGTTTATTCTTCTCGGAGGGCATGTTGGCTCAACAATACTAACATATTAGAGTAGGATAGAAGGATTAGATTCTGCGGGTGTGTTCAAATTTAATTGTTCTTTAGTTGTGTATATATTATATTTATAATGTAATATAAGTAATAACCCTTGCATTTTCTGTTTATATTGGTTTGTTCTAAATACAATATTTATAATGTTTGTGCCAAACATGTTACATTGAGGTTTTTTTTTTTTTTTTCTTCTAGTTCTCCATTTAAGTGATAATGACTATAGAGTTTTTCCTATCTTTCATATCTATTTTTCTTGCAATGGACGAAGTTTCTTTAGGTAGAGGAATAGTATAACTATATTGTGATAAAATCTTAATATTGATTTGACTATTTTATGATCAATTTCTTTATCATTAGTTCTTATTATCTTAAAGTTTATGAATGTTTAGGAGCCGTTCATTTGATTTGTTGGCTTATATTGATAATAAAAATAATATAATTTGAGGGTGTCTTTGTTAATTTCAATTATAGATTGAGTTAATTTTGGAATAAATAACTTTAATTTGTTTGGTTTTGACGAAAATTCCATAGAACTTAATCACTTTGACATTTAAATTGTATTAAAAGATTGAACAAGTTTTCTTATAAAAAAAAAAAAATATTGAACAAGTTAATTAGACTAGATATAATTGATTGATCAAATAATTGAGTTTTTATTAGATAAAGGGAATTTGACCTTCAAAAAGAGATCAGGACTCAAATATCAAAATCTTAAGAAATAAAATATAGCTTATATTTTTTTATAAGAAATTTTATACTATAGTCGTATCTAAATTTCACTCAAATATCAAAATCTCAAGAAAAAATATAGCTTATATTTTTTTTATAAGAAATTTTACACTATAGTCGTATCTAATTTTCATTTTGTTTGAACAAATAATTAAGATCTAGTCTCTTGTTGCACTATTCATTTAAGTGAACATATTTTCCAATTACAAGAAAAGTATGTATAAGTTTTTGAAATAGAGATTGAAAAACAAACTAATTATAAGAGATGTTGAAATAATTTTTTCTTTAGTTTTTGTGTTTAACATAAATATCTAATGTAATTTATTTTGCAATTTAATTTTTATTTGTCTTAAAAGAACCAAATGTGCCAAGTGGAATTAGATTGCTGAGTTGTGAAAATGAAGAAACAGAATAATAAACAATCTTGAAACTATTACCGAAATCAACATGTGATGTATTGGATGATATGCGTATGGATTTCTTTTAACACCTTCATTTTTCTTATCTCACCCCTTCTCAGTTGAAGAAAATTGAGACACCCTTCCTGTTCGCCCCATTCCATGAGTGTTCTCCTTCATCCCCATTCTTCAAGAAACAACAGACCTATTTCACACACCAACACTTCTTTACGTAAAAGAGATCTCCATCTCATTTGTTTTTGAGTAAAGAAGCTTTGCCCAATGTTAAGTTTTTCTATTGAAACTCAAATGATAGAAAACCAAAATTTACATAAACTCTAACTTCTTAAATTCAAAGTAAAAACATAAATGATGGACCAAATCATAAAAATCAAAACTAAAAACTCCTCAGGTATACCAATTTATAGGATTTAAAACATTCTTCATTCTACGATTGAAAAGCTTTTCACTCTACCTCCGTTATTCTTCAATTGACTTGGTGTTTTGAGTTCAGAGAGAGGGAGCAAGGATGACAATTTTCTCTGGATGGGCAAAGACCCAATTGAGATTTCCCAAACAAGAGGAGAATTTCCCCTACGAGGTGAGGATGGGGGAGAATTTTTTTTTAGGAAAATTTCAAGAAGGGAGGTTACACTTTCTGGCCTGCAGGGATTCCCAAATTAGTAAAATAGCTAAAATATCCTTAAGTTTAACATAAAATATATAAGAAATGAGTATTTTTATAATTTTATGAATTATTTTTGTATTAAATTAAATCTATTTAATTAAAATATCAATTTTTATATAAAATATTTTAAAAAAATTCCCGCAAGAATCTGTGGATCCTCGACTCCTGTAGGAATTGAGAGAGAGGAACCATTTTTCTTTGATGTTATGAGCAAGGACGGGGATGGAGAAAAATTCCCCGATAGGGATCGAGGATGAGGACCATACTCCTTGCTCCCCTCGCACCCATTGCCATCCCTAAGAGGGAGAGAGATAGCAATAAGATAGTTATGAGGTTAAGCAATGTTTTTGCTTTGATGGGTAGCAAAGAATTTCAAATCATGGGGTTGGGATTTTATGAAATGCAAATATCAAAAGAGATGAGCAAGGGTAAGTGGGTAAATTTGTCTTTTAAGGGCATTACAGAGAAAACAATATATAAAGGTGAAAAGAATTTTAAGGGATGGAAAAAAGACATCCCTGTCTATTGTTTCGTGGAAAGTCACATGGGCTAATTGGTTGGTTTACTTTCACCCAAATGAAATTTAAAGAAAAAAGTATAGTAGACATCTCAAGAAAAGAGAAAAAATATTGCAATGTTTGGTTTGAGGGAGAGGGAGGGTTTTGGGTATATCACCTTATTTGGTTCATTAAATTGAAGAGAAGAGGGAAAGATAGGAGTAAAAATGTCTCATTGTCCTTTCATTTCTTCCCCCTTGTCCCCCTCCTCTCCCCCCCCCCCCCCCCCAACAAAAAAAAAAAAACATAGGAAGATTAAGAGAGATTTTATGAAACAACAATATTGTCCTTCATATCATATATCTCATTTTCATTTTTTTCCCGCTTATAAAGTTATAATAGTGAAATCTACTATTACCTTCCCCTCCATTCTCTTCCTCTCCTTTTACAAACCAAACCTTCCTTTCATTAAAATCCATCTCTTTCCCTCCCCTTTGTTAAACCAAAGACTGAGGAGCTCTATTGTAAAGATGACAATTTCTCCTAATCCAGTGGGGATTCTCAATCGGGATGGGGAAGAGGATCATCCTCTTTATCTCGCAAAAATCCTCGTAATATTTAATTACCAAAATAAGGTATAATGAATAAGAGTAATTTATTAATTTGATTGGCAAATAATTTCTTTTTAACATGAAATAAGAGAAAATATATTTATATTTTTAAATGATTTATTCAAATTCATGATAATATATTGATTTCAATTGTAAGTTTTAAACCCTTATTTACATTTAATATTAGTAAAACAACACTATATGTTATGGTTGCCCATTTGAGTAATAATGACTAATTTCTTCTTTTAGTTTGTTGGGGTTGATTTCTTCTCTTGTATTCGTACAGCTATTACTATAGGGTTCAAAAATTGACAATATAATGCATATGAACTCTACTTGACTGTTTGAGCTGACTATCTGCCTATTGCTTATCATTCAATACCTCTTTCAACTGTAAAATAAAGGGAGCTTAGATGATAAATCTTGCTTCTGTGTTGCCAAAAATTCCTTTTATAGCTTCATATGTTACTCTTATTGTGAATAAACAAGGGCCACTGTACCATGGGACTTAATTTAGAATTTGAAAGATGAGTATTCCTGTTGATTGGGTGTTAAATGGTACTTTTACTTTATCTATTGGAAAGGTTTGAGTTAGTTCTGAAAAGCAGTGTGACTTCTCTTTGGCCTATCCCATGCTACATTGTTTAAATGACTTTTTCCACGATACAGTCCACAGGTAAGTCTCAATTATATACTGTTTTTCTTAATCTCAGTAATTTCTGTTTTGGGAAGTTAACTCTGTTGCTGTTACTATGGCTATTTACACAATGACTTTCTAATAGGTTTCTTAACAACATTACTTCGACACATTACATTCACAGTAATCTTTTAAAAATATACCTATGGTCTCTCTCTTACTCTTTTACTAGTGTACACTTCCGATTCCAAAACTATTATTGTACAAATTACATGAATAATCTATTCCAATTTGAATAGATAACAAATTAAAATACTTAATAAAATTTCTCTTCAAAACTTAGATCAATTATATAATATTCAATATTTTAAAATTAACTACAGAATGAGAAATTTAAATAGATGCTTTCGGATGTGATGTTTGGGGAATAATTTAGTTTATTTGAAAAGGCATTAGAATGCAAACCGGAGAGATGAGTTCGAGAGTTAGTTAAGTTTGTTGAGAATAGTGTTAAGCAAGTATTTGGCAAAAATAATTGTTCTAATTTACTATGCAAAATAACAATAATTTCTAATAAAAATTGCAAAAGAGTGTATGCATGTTTAACCCTGGTGTTCTTCACTAATATGTTGACAGCACTCGCAAAGTTGTTCTCTAACTAAACCCTTTGTAGAACCATACCTCCAAGCTAAACCAAGACCATCCATAACACCCCAGAGTTCCACCCCCCACGAAGTGGCTTTGCCTAAGTTTCTTAGAACAATGTTTTAAAAACGGACCGAATATTGACAATTGGTTCCCCGATTCAATCGTCAAGTCACCAATTCAAATGGATAAATTTAAAATATATATTTTAAATTTTTAAAAATATAGCACATAATAACATTAGTATTATTTATTTTATTTTATAGTTAAAGTTAAATAAATAAAATAGATAAATATCTTATCACAAGATGACCTTATATATAAATTCTATATATTTCATTAGATAGGCAAAAATATAAATTTATATTTTAATTTTAATTTTTATACATTTTTACAATTATTTATTACAAATAAGAGAATCAATTCCTAGTAAAATGCTATGTAGTGTGTTCATTCTTCACTAGTCACACCATTTGCTTGGATGATTTAATCTTTGGCATATTTGTAATAGATTTATAACATTCTACTATATATATTAAAAAAAAAAGAAAGATATTATTTTAAATAATTATGACCATACATAAACTAAATTTATTTTTTAAAGAAAATGATAATTGAAAAAGTTACTATAATAGAAGTTTGAGGTTAAATGGTTGAAACTTAAAGTTTGAGTTCTTCATTTTTAAGTTCCACATTATTGAAGATTGTGTCTTTCTTTCACTTCCTCGTCTGCATATATGAGAGGCTACTTTCTCTTTAGTTGCTTAAAGATGATGTGAGATTCAATAGGGTCCACTTGGAAAAAAGTGCATTTAAGACTCTTGGAAGCATGCGCAATAATACCCCCCTTTTACTAGTATTTTTTATCTTTTAAGTTTTTTGAGTTTATATTTAAAATCGGTTTTTTGGTAATGATTGGTGGAATGAAGTTTAGTTGGAATGGAAAGAGGAAAGAAAGTGAGAATAGAAACAAGGAATAGAGAAGCTCATTTCCATGGTTTGGTATGTTATGGAAAATGGTGAAGGAATGAAAGAAAGTGTAATCAAAAGACTATAATACCCTTTGAACAATTTTTTTTTTTAAATAATATAAGCGAAGATTAAAAAATTTTCAGAACCCATTACCACCACAAACCCATCTTCCACCGCTACTCAAAAAATCCAGTGGCAAGGTTGCCACATCACCAACACAACTTCCCCATGAGAGACAAACCACTATTCAATGATAGACTCACAAAAACAACCATGGAGCTCTTAGCTCTATTAATTTAAGTAATAATATTACGGTGAAATAAGAAAGAAAAAAAATTCATCCAACACCATGAACGCCCATGAGAACTGTTTGGGCAACTCCACCATTGCAGATATGGGTGAGGAAGGGAAGTTGTCTCTCCGCCGCATATGTGGGTGCAAGGTGGCTTCACCCAAATCCAGAAATGAATCTTCGAGCCACAGAGACACAATAGGTCTTTGCTGCTAAACCACTTCGAGCAGCGGAGGAAGAGGAGCTGAACAATGTCCATCATTCATGGTTGGGCTTTGGTCCGGTCATTGTCGCCGGAGATCCGATGGTCGTCGCCGGAGAAGACAGTCAAGCATGACGGGCCTTTGGTGTTGCTTTTGTGAAAAGAGGGTAGGGATGGAAAAATTTAATGGAAAGCTCAAATCTTTAATTTCATTATGGAATGGTTTTTCTTAAATTTAATGGAAAAATCAATCTTTTTGGAAAGGTCTTTCCATTCATTCCATCAAACCAAAAAAAGGAAAGTGGGCTTCTCACTCCATTTCCTTTACCATTTCAACTCAACCAAACAGGCACTTGATGTTTCGATGAGGAAAAGCATAGTGCAACAAGCTAGTTCTTAATCTTAAAACTAATATTTTAATTGAATTAAATATTATTTTAATACTTTAAATTTTTATTAATTTAATTTTTTATATTTCAAAATCTCTATTAAACGAGTTCTTTTAGTATTTTTTAAAGATTTGAATAATTGATAATTCATAAATAGCCATTAGGTATTAATAAGTTTGAAGAACTAAATTAATAACTTTAAATTATGAAAAATTAAATTAATAAATATTTTTAAGTGTGAGAGATTAAATTAATAAATATAAAATATAAAAAATTAAATTAATAAAAATTTTAGGTATAAGAGATTAAAATAATATTTAATTAATAATATTATCAAAATCAATATATTCCTACATATAATTTTCAATACATAAAATGACTATATCATTAAATTTTTTGTGACAATAATAAGTAGGTTTTTAATAATTTTGGAATGAGCAAATGAGTTGACGAGTTAATGTTATTCTTTTTCTCCTCAAATATCTTTTTTTTTTTTAAATTTTTAATTAATCTTAAAGGTTATTCTTATCTATGGTTAGAGTAATTTACATTTCTTTTATTCTAATAAACTTTCTTTTATGTATTTAGAGATTAAAGTTGGCTCATTTATAAATAAAAAGAAATACTTCAGCCATTCAATTAAATATTTACTAGATATCAATTTTTTTAAGTATAATCATTATTATAAAGTAAAATTATTTTAAAAAGATGGCCGGTTATTCCTAGTGGCCTTAGGTAATTGCTCTTGGTCTACGCTACGGAGGATTTGGATAAAATAAATATTTATTAGGAAAGGATAGTCTATCTTCTCTTATCATGAGATTTTGTTGGATTAATTCAACCGATCATATACATAAACTTCTAATAATAAATTTTTTTGTTAAATATTATCATTAATTATTAACTTCATTTATATATTTTATTGTTCATATGATTTTTATACCCTCATTTTTTTTAACTCTCTAAACCTTAAATATAAATCCTAAATTTAGGGTTTATATTTTAGAGTTTAGGGTTTATGATTAAAATTTACTGTTTATATTTAGAATTTAAAGTTTATATTTTAAGATTTATATAAGTGGTTTAGGGTTCATATTTTAATATTTCGGTTTATATGTGAAAACTTAAATTTTATGTTTAAAACTTTAAAGTTCATATTTTAAGGTTAGAATTTATATTTTTAGATTAAGGGATTTATATTTAGGTTTTTTTTAATAATTTAAGGTTTAAGGATTTATTTACAATCAACCTTAAATCCTATATATAAATTCTAAAATATAAACATAAAATATGAATCCTAAACCCAAAAACATAAACCTTATACCTTAAAACATGAATCTTAAACCACATATACAAATCCTAAGATATAAACTTTAAATTATAAATATAAACCCTAAATTTAAATTTTAGGGATTGAAGAAAGATAATGAAAGTATAAAAATCTTATAAAAAGTAAAAAGTATAAATGAAAGTAGTAATTAATAATAATATTTAATGAAAACTTTGTTATTATTTGAATTTTTTTATATCTTATTCATTAGACTAATCTCGCATCTTAAAATAAGAGAAATTAAATAACTTTTCCTAGTAAAAAGTTATTAAATCCAAATCCTACTCTGGATCAGCCTGGCTTTTATCTAGTAAAGTTTTATATTGGATAATTTAGTTGTTTGAGTGAGCATTAGTTAGTTACGGTTAATTTTGATTATATTTTTAATCAATCAATTGACATTAACCAAACATGTGATTTTACCAAAATAATAACTAGCCGATTATAAACTGTTAGTTTCAGTCGATTAATAGTTAATTATCAATGCCAATTATTTTTTTCAAATAAAAAAGTTTTTTTTTTTTATTTTAGTATTGTATTTGTGTGGAGTACTTATTTTATCGGTTTACGGTAAATTAAGAATGTAATTATTAGATAAACTAAAATGAGTTGTTTTTCTAGAATGTGTGACACCTTTCTAAGAATTACATAAGTAAAACAAAAATACATAAATAACAAGGATGAAAATGTATACAAATATTTATAGAAGTTATCTCCCTTCGGTTCTAAACATATGCACAAAAGCATAGAGAAGACAAAATTAAAAAGCTAAATGTCAATACATAACAAAAGTAACATTTTTAGTTTCTTTACAAGAAAAACTTTTTTTTTTTTAGTAAACATACTTACACAAGATTAAAGCATATGACAAAGAAGTAATATATGATTGTTTTCATACATCATGATGATATAGTATTTAAGTAATTGAGTTAATAAATAAAATAACTTAGTTACTAAATGACATGGTATATGAAAAATTAATCAAAATTCTTTAGTGAGTCGATTTATATTTCATTGATTATAAAATGTAAAATCAAAATTGATTAACTAAAATTAATTTTTTTAAATTACAATTCCCTAACCAATTAAACCAAGTTATTTTTGTTTCGATTAATTAATTAAACTTTACTTAGTGCTATTTAATTATACTTATCGTGGTTACAAAATTGAATTGAAAACCATAATGGTCCTTGAAAACCTGAAGCATGTTTATCAACATAACTTTCATGCAGAAGAAAATAAAAAATAAAATAAATTGCCGGTTTTATAGTTTCCGAAACATTTCTTCATTGGGCATCACAAAACGGTTTCACAATTTCCCAACTCAGTAATTAAAATAAGTCGTTGTGTCAAGGTTTAGAGCCACAAAAAAAAAAATGAAAATGAAAATAAAGAGAAAGTAGAGATAAGAGGAAATATTTTCTTTCTTGATGATTGGATGAAAGGAAAAGTTGTGCACGAACTTTTTTATATAAATCTTATGTGTACACATTTAATCTTAGTTTATTTATTGGAGTAAAACTATAAATATATATATATATATATATATATATATATATATATATATATATATATATATACACACACACACTACCATTAGAACTTTTGGTTTTACAATGAGGCAAGATCACTCATAGGATAGTTAAAAGTATGAAACTCTTAAACAAACAATCGAGAAAGCAAGAAAACTAACACATGAAAAAGAGAAAAAGCTCCAAAATCAAAATGGTGTTTAGTTTATATATTTTAAGTTGTTTCTTCTTTACAAACTTTTCTGATTGTAATTACAATTATTATTAATCTGAAAAAAAAATGAAATAAAACTAACAGGTTCAGTCAATGTAATCCAAATTTTGACAATCTTTATATTTTCTTATTCCTTAAACTAGTTCTCGAGCCGAAACAATCCCTCCCTTGAAATATCCATTGAAAAGACAACTTTTTTAAACTATTATTTGATGACAAATGAAAGTAACGTAGACACTATTTTACACAAAAAAACAGAAAAAGAAAAAAAGGTTCTATTTAAGACGTATATCAGTATACTACTAATAATATTAATTTTTTATGGAATGTAGAAGCATACTAGTTACTGTCTAACTAATCAAGCGTTTTCACATTTTATGGGCCGTAAAGGCAAAATAAAAAAGAAAAAACAAACAAGTGTTTTCATAATATGCAAAATAGTTATATCACCGCTCTCTATCAATTTCATAACAAATATTTATAATAGAAAGGTTCTTCTAGCATTTTTAATACAAAATTATTAATAATAGTATCAACATGATTATATTTCAACATAATTTCTTAATATATAAAATGACTATACCATTAAACTTTTACGACATTGATAACTTTAAGTAGGCTTTTATTTATTCTTTTTGTCTTAATCATCAATATTTATGGGTATACATTTATCATTAAGTTTTTTGATTTACAATTAATCTAATTCGAATTAGGATCATAAGACCGATAAAATTTTCTCTACAAAATTTTAATATAACTGTATTCTTAAGGCTTGAATCTGAGACATCTAATTAAGCTAAAACAATTCATCCTAATTGATTAACGTATAACCAATTTTAAAAGTAAACTTTCAAAATGGGTTATACCTTGCAACCAATTTTAAAAGTCTCGTCTCCTATATTTTTAATTTTTTTTAGAATCAATTATCTTTTTACTCAATCTTAAAATCAGACTTTTAACATCCACTGATTCTAATTTGTTACTAGAATCAATTTTAAAAGCCAATTTTACTTGATTTTAAATGTCTTTTTTTTTTGTTTTTTTCAGTGGTGACATTTGTTTAGAAATCAAGTCCAGATTCATTCCCTCAACTATTGCTTCTCTCTTTTTTGAGAACCTCCTTCTTTCTCTTTTCTCATCTGCTAGGTGAAGCCTAATAACATGGTATTAGAGCTTCAATAGCTCGATCAAATTTCTTTATAATTCTGATCTTCCTTTCTCCTATTTAACTCTGACAAATATGGCTGCTCAAACTTTCTCACGGTGTTTCTGCCTTGTCTAAGAACTCTTCTATCAATCCTGCGAGTCCTCTTTATCTACACTCCTTTAATAGTCTGGGAATCATGTTAGTTTTGAAGCAGTTTGATGGAAATCGCTTGAATGTTTGGAAGAAGATGACGATGATAGC
Source organism: Bauhinia variegata (assembly GCA_022379115.2). Taxonomy (NCBI): domain Eukaryota; kingdom Viridiplantae; phylum Streptophyta; class Magnoliopsida; order Fabales; family Fabaceae; genus Bauhinia; species Bauhinia variegata. The sequence continues at coordinate 10,262,362 of CM039427.1, read as the reverse complement.
TCAATAACCCCATGACATCTGTCTATCAAGAATAATTTAGGGCTTATAAAAGGTGAAGTCTTGAAGCTTGACCTTGATTCACCACTATTAACAACTGGGAATCGATGCAACCATATGGTTATAAGCTGGACCTGGAATTTATTAAGCAGGGAAATTGCCGATAGTTTCATATACATCTTCATAGCTCAAGAAATTTAGATAAAGTTGATTGAGCGTTTCGAGCAAGTTAATGGAGTTCTCATATACCAGATCCAAAAATAGTTAATCTCACAAGGTACAGATAATATTTCTGCACGCTACACCAATTTTAAAAAAGACCGGGATGATCAAACTTTTTCAATTTCACATGGGTTTAAGTGATGCATTTGAAGAGTTTATTTGTTGTTATAGTTACTGGAAGTTAAGAAATTAATTCTGTTTTATCTTTAATAAGTCCCAGTCTCTAGGAGTGTGTTGGTCGTGTTGTTAACCACGTAACTGTACATTTGTTTTATTTGCTGTTAACCACACAGTTGTACGTGGACAGTTTTCTTGCTTTCTTTTGGGACTTGTAAAGGCTAAATAATCAGCCTATTTAATTCAATAAATGAAGTGGCAGTTTCTAAGAGCTTTTGAGTAGTGCATACTTTCCATTCCAGACAAATTGGTATCAGAGCCCCCACTGGGCCTGATATATACAACTAAGCTACAGCTTAGCCAAAAGACGAGAGAAACACAAAGATGAGCGACGGAAAGACTTCAGCAAAAATTCCTCACTTTGATGGTCTGCATTGCGATCATTGGAGTGAGTTGATGGAGAATCTTCTTCATGCTAATGGTTTATGGAACTTTGTCGAAAATGGTTTCAAGGAGCCTCATGCAAGGACTGTGTTGGCTGACACAAAATTAGAACAATTGGCGAACGACAGAATGAAAGATCACAAGATGAAGCATTATCTTTTTAGAGCCATTGATAGATCAATCTTTGAACAAGTCTTGGATAGGCGCACATCCAAGACTGCATGGGATTCCCTGAAACGAAAATTTGGAGGCAATGAACGTGTGAAGAAGTGACTGCTTAATTCATTACGACGGGAGTTTGAGGTGCTGGAAATGAAAGAAGCAGAAACATTACTGAGTACTTTGCTAGAGTAATGACAGTAGCCAACAAAATGAGGAGCAATGGGGAGAATAAGCCTGACTCAAAGGTGGTGGAGAAAATCCTTCGATCATTGACAGGGAGATTCACCTATGTGGTGGTTTCTATCGAGGAGTCAAAGGACACAGAAGCAATTTCCATTGACAAACTTCACAGCTCTCTGGTGGTACATGAACAGAAGTTCAAACAAGTTAGCCGAAATGATGAGCAAGCATTCAAGGTGGAAAGTAGCAGAGGAAGAGGACGAGGAACACCTGGAGGTCGAGGTCGTGGAAGAGGAAGGCAATAGTTTTCAAATGCAACAGTGGAGTGCTTTAAGTGCCACAATTTGGGGCATTTTCAAATGAATGTCCCAAATGGAGCAAAGAGGCGAATTATGCAGAGTTGGATGAAGAAGAAGAGCTCCTTTTAATGGCTTTTGTAGAAGAAAATGAAGCAAAAAGGAATGACGCATGGTTCTTGGACTCAAAATGTTCTAATCATATGTGCGGAGACAAAGATATGTTCACCGGCATTGTAGAAGGACATAAGCGCCCTGTTAGATGTGGAAATAATTCTCGAATGTCTATAGCTGGAAAAAGGTACTATTAGATTGGTATTTAACGGCACTATTTTTCTTATTCAAGATGTATATTATGTCCCAAAACTTCAAAACAATTTGTTGAGTATAGGGCAGTTGCAGGAAAAGGTTCTTGCCATTCTCATAAAAGATGGAATATGCAATGTCCATCATCCATACGGGGGCTTGATTGCACACACAAACATGAGTACTCGCCAACCGTATGTTCATCCTTCTCAATGAAAGCTCCAACATCACTTCTGCTGCTGAAGAATGTCTGCATACTTCCACTGATCTCACTTATCTGTGGCATCAAAGATATGGTCACCGAAGCTACAAGGGTCTAAAGACTCTACAAAAAAAGAAAATGGTGCGTGAACTACCTCAACTGGAAGCTTCGAGTGTCACTTGTGTAGATTATTTCACCGGCAAGCAACACTGTAACCCAATCCCTAAGGAGAGCAAATGGCATGCTAGCAAGGTGTTGGAACTCATTCATGCAGATATTTGTGGACCAATAGAGCCAATCTCGAACAACGGAAAGAGGTACCTTTTATGCTTCATTGATGATTATAGTCATAAGGGTTAGGTCTATTTGCTTAGTGAGAAATCAGAAGCTTTGGAATGTTTCAAAACTTACAAGAAACTGGTAGAAAAGGAAGCAGAGACATCCATTAAGTGCTTGCGAACTGATAGAGGAGAAGAATTCAACTCTCTGGATTTCAAATCATTATGTGAAAAAGAAGGAATAAAAAGGCAGCTTACCACAGCATATACACCACACTAGAATGGAGTAGTAGAACGCAAAAATAGGACAGTTATGAACATGTTGCATTGCATGCTCTTTGCGAAAAGGGTCCCTAAACAATTTTGGGTAGAAGCTATGAATTGAACATTCTATCTTTTGAATCGATGTCCAACACTTACTGTGAAAAATATCACCCCTCAAGAAGCTTGGAGCAGAGTCAAGCCTTAAGTAGAACACTTTCGAGTTTGGGGCTGCATAGCACATGTGCATATACCAGAGGTAAAACGAAGTAAACTTGATGATAAGAGCTTTCCTTGTATTTTGTTGGGTGAGAGTGATGAGTCAAAGGGTTATCGATTGTTTGATCCTAAGACAAAGAGGGTAGTAGTTAGTAAGGATGTAGTATTTGAGGAAGACAAAAGCTGGGATTGGGGTCTAAATTATAAAGAACAAATATATTCAGAACTGGTTTGGGGTGATGATGATTTTAGTAGTGATGAGAGTGGAACTGATGGTGATGGGTCAGAGGAAGAAAAGGAGTTCGATAGTGGGGAAGAAAATAATGATGATGTAAGGGGTAGTGGAGCTAGGACTGAAGTAGAGAGTTCACAAGAAAATGTGACTCAAGGGAGAGAGAGGAGGAAGCCTGCTTGGATGGCAAGTTATGTAAGTGGTGAGGGGTTGAGTGATGAAGAAGTAAAGGCCTACATGGTGCAAGACGTTATAGGTGATGACCCAATTCTGTTTGAGGAAGCTGTGAAGCATGAGAAATGGAGAAAGGCTATGGATAGTGAAATCAACTCAATTGAAAAAATCAGACTTTGGAACTCATTGACCTATCAATTGGAGCAAAAACAATTGAAGTTAAATAGATTTACAAGACAAAATTGAATGAACTGGGTGAAGTAGACAAATACAAAGCTCGATTGGTGGCCAAAGGATACTCTCAACATCATGGAATTTATTTTACTGAAATCTTTGTCCCGGTTGCACGTATGGATACAGTGAGGATGATTGTGGCACTTGCAGCATGTAACGGATGGGACATCTTTAAATTAGATGTCAAGACAACATTTCTTCATGGAAAATTAAGTGAGGACGTGTATATTGAGCAACAAAAAGGATATATAAAGAAAGGGAAAGAGCACAAAGCTTACAAGCTACATAAAGCCTTGTATGGCTTAAGGCAAGCACCAAGAGCCTGGTTCAGTCGTATAGAGTCCCACTTTGTGAAGGAAGTATTTCAGAAGTGTCCAAATGAACAAACTCTATTCATCAAAAGAAGCACTGGAGGTAACATATTAATTGTTAGCATTTATGTTGACGATTTGATTTACACTGGTGATGACAAGAGCATGATGATTGAGTTCAAGAAGTCTATGATGTGAGCTTTCGACATGACAAACCTGGGAAAGATCAGATTCTTCCTTGGTATTGAAGTCTTGCGAAAACTAGAAGGGATTTTCGTATGTCAAAGAAAATATGCCACAAACATCTTGAAAAAGTTTGCCATGTCTGAAAGCAAACCTGTAAAAAGTCCAATTGTTCCAGGTTTCAAGATTAACAGAGATAGTGATGGTGCTGCTATAGATGACACTTATTTCAAGCAAATTGTTGGAAGCTTAATGTATCTCTAAGCTACAAGGCCGAATATCATGTTTAGCATGAGCTTAATCAGTAGATATATGTCAAAACTGACGGAGTTGCATTTTCTAGCTGCTAAAAGAATATTAAGGTATTTAAGGGAAACTACTAGCTATGGAATTTTCTACAGGAAGGGAGGGGAAAAAGACTTGCTTGCTTTCACAGATTCTGATTATGCAGGAGATGAAGAAGATTCTAAAAGTACATCTGGTTATGCTTTCTTGTTAAGTTCAGAAGCAGTGTCATGGATGTCCAAGAAGCAACCAATCGTCACTCTTTCAACTACTGAAGCAGAGTTTGTTGCTGCTACTGCCAGTGCTTGCAAGCGGTTTGGATGAGAAGGGTTTTGAGAAGCTTGAACCATGCTCAAAAAGGTAGCACTGTTATCATGTGTAATAATAGCTCAACAATTAAACTTTCGAAAAATCCAATAATGCATGGAAGGAGCAAGCATATCAGAGTTCGTTTTCATTTTTTAAGAGATCTTGGAAAGGATGAAGAAGTCGAGTTGGTGCACTGTGGAACTCAAGAACAAGTTGCAGATTTAATGACTAAAGCCTTGAAGCTTGAAGCTGTCCAGAAGCTTTGGAAGAAGATGGGAATGATTGATCTTACTGAATTAAACTAACTGCATACTGCAGCTAGTTTAAGGGAGGGAATGAAGAGTTTATTTGCTGTTATAGTTACTGGAAGTTAGGAAATTAATTATGTTTTATCTTTAATCAGTCCCAGTCTCTAGGAGTGTGTTGGTCGTTTTGTTAACCACGTAGATGGTCATGGTGTTGACCACGTAGCTGTACATCTGTTTTATTTGCTGTTAACCACGTAGCTGTACGTGGGCAGTTTTCTTGCTTTCTTTTAGGACTTGTAAAGGCTATATAATCAGCCTATTTAATTCAATAAATGAAGTGGCAGTTTCTAAGAGCTTTTGAGTAGTGCATACTTTCCATTCCAGATAGCATTTTCATCTGTTAATGGACACATTCTTAAGATATCACCACTTCCTTCTACCAATCAAGCTTATATATCATCCTTGTTCATCAAGAAAAATAAAAGGAAATCTCATCTCTTATGATTCCTTTTCACAGTGAAAATGTTGCAATGAACACAAATGTAATAAAGGCCATAGCACGAATTCTCAAAAACCTGAGCAGCTAAAGAGACAATCTATTACTTGCAATTATTTCAAGAAACTAGGACACACGAAAGATAAATATTACAAGCTCCATAGGTACCCTGCAGACTTCAAATTCAAAAACCATGAAAGTTTTATTGTTTAACTCATGTTGAGAATGATGAGAATGCGTTAGTCAACACTTCTCCAGTTGTTTCTCCAATTTCTCAAGAGCGATATAACCAACTGATGATGCTCTTGAGCTAACTGAAGCCATTTGAGCAAAATAATCTGCCAAATACCATGGTTGTTGCCAATTTTGCAGGTAACATGTCCTCTGATGAGCAGTATGTTCAATCTTGTTGTAAGGGTTATTATTGGATTATTAATACTAGAGCATCTAACTGTATTTGCTAGAATAGATCAACCTTTTCTCAGTTGAGTGAAATTAATACACTTTATTTTGTTTCTCATCCAAATAAGGAGAGTGCTTTGGTTAAGCTAAATGTTACAATAGTATTATCCTCTCATATAACCATTTTTAATGTGTTGATCATTCCATAATTCAAATTCAATTTACTTTCTGTCAGTAAATTGATTTCTCAATACCATTGTACTAGTGACTTTCTCTAATGACCTTTGCTTTATATAGGCCCCTTGAATGAAGAGTGAAATGATCCTTGGTGAAAGAGAAAGAGGTCCTTATCTTTTACAACAAAGCTCCCTCAGATACTCTAATCTTAGTTCATAGCCTACCTTACTTTATAATTAGAATTGAAGTTTCTCTCGTAAAAAGAATAATCTAATTGATCTGACCAACTGTCCATCCTACTTACTCTACGTTCTTAACATCCCATTTTTGTGGCATTTTCGTATAGGCCATATGCCCATTATAAACTACATTTGTTATTTGCTAATATTCCGATCTTGAATGTTAAAGCTTTTTTGAGCCATGTTTCATTTGTTCTCAATCAAAACAACATAGACTGCATTTTCCTTTAAGTCAAATTACTTCAAGGCTCCCTTTGATCTCTTAAATATAAATGTTTGGGGTCCTTATAAAACTCCACTCATATAGGACACCATTATTTTCTAACTGTTGTGGATGATTTTAGTCGAAGTACTTAGGTCTATCTACTCTATAGTAAATCTCCATCTGCTTTTTTTGGTTATTAAGTCTTCCATTTTCATTTAGACTCAACCTAAGACTACTATTAAAGTTATTCGCACAGAAAATGCTTTCAACTTGGAAATAGTTTTGCAAAATTTCTTTTCACCCCTTCGTGTAGTTCAGTAAACCTATTTGTGCATAAGCAACCCAATAGAATGGGGTGGTTGAAAGGAATTATAGGTAGCTCTTAGAAATAGCCAGAGCACTTTTATTCCAATCTGGCCTGCTTACCAAATTTTAGGGAGACTGTGTTCTTATGGCAACTTACTTGATCAATAAAATGCCTTATAGAATTCTGAATAATATCACCTTATCAGGTTCTTTTTAACATTCCTCCTTCTTTGTCACATCTTAAATCTGTAGGATGTTTATGCTTTGTCTCCCACACTAGCCAAGATGTGACAAATTCCAACCCCGCTCCTTTGTTGGAGTTTTCCTTGGCTATCCTTTTGGGAAAAGGCCTATAGAATTCTTAATCTCCAAACGAACCAAATAGTAAAGTCTCGAGAAGTCATTTTTCATGAATATGTTTTCCCTTTCAAAACCAAACCTCAATCTCAAAATTCTTCTCTTCCTTGTCCTATGTCTATGGAGGATTTAGACACTGGCATTTTTACTAATAATCATCCAAATTGTCTTGCTACTCCTTGTCTTCTTCCCCCTTTCCTTCTATATCACTTTCTCCATCACCGTCCCTTATACCAATTCCTAATGCTCATATGCATGTTGTACCCAACACTGATAAGGATTTACAATTTGGAACGAAGTCTCATAAAATGTTAAACCATTGCAAAGCTTTAGGATTATGCTTGTGGATAATTAATTCATATGATAGTCTACCTTCTCGTTGTCCACACATAATTACAAATGTTTGCTCTGCTCAACACCCCTTGTTTTTAACATTTTGAGGAGTTGTGATCAAAAGTTAATACATTATCCTATTACTGATACTGAACCAAAATCCTATCAGCAAGTTGCAAATGATCCCAATTGGGTTGAGGCTATGAACAAGGAGTTTGATCCACTTGAGTCAAAAAAAAACTTGGGAATTAGTCAAGCTACCAAAAGGCAAAAAGCCTATTAGCTACAAATGGATCTAAACAATTTAAAAGAAAGCATGATGGCTTATTCAAAAGAAACAAAGCGCACTTGGTTTGTTCGTGGTCTTACACAGAAGAAGGAGAAGATTGATGAAACATTCTCTCTGGTGGTTAAGTTTAAAATTATCAGATCCATTATAGCAACCGCAATAAAACATTACTGGCCGTTGTTTCACCTAGATGTTAAAAACACGTTTCTTCATGAAGATATCTACATGAAAATTCCTCAAGGTTTACATATTTCTGACCCTCATCTTGTCCGTAAAATAAAGAATTCTCTATATGGTTTGAAACAAGCTTCAAGACAATGGTATGCTACGCTATCTGAAACCTGAGGCATAGAGAATATAAGCACTATGCGCATGACTATTCTTTGTTCGTTAAATCCTCCTCAAACTCCATTGTCATTGTGGTTGTTTATGTTGATGATCTGCTGGTGACCGATAATGATTCTACAGAAATTCAATCTCTTAAATCCAGTTCAGATGATGTTTTTAAGATCATGGATCTAGGGGAGTTGCAATTTTTAGGAATGGTTTTTAAATCTAGTATTTTGGTAAATAGTTTTTTTTTTTTTTTTTTTGCATTTTTTAGGTATTTTTCCTAGAATATTGATAGATACTTCTTCTAAACTACAGGAATTGAAGTTCCAAAATTGGTAATGATATCACGGTTAAAATGGTGATCCTATGAAGGCATGTAGCCAACGCACGGCCGTGTCTCTTCACAATTCTACCACAACACCTGTGAAAAGCATGGCCATATTCTAAGACACTTCTAATATTCAAGTTAGCCTTATATAGAATATCTGGAATCAAGAAAACGATGCATAAACTCTCAACTAAGAGCATAAAAGCCAAGAAATAAGAAGCAAAACTTTAAGTGTTGACAACAATGAAAAAATAAAGGTTGTGTTGTTAAACTATTACCAAATGATTTTTAAAAATTATATAACCAACACAACATGAATTTGGGCACTCTTGGGAACTGAAAAAAGAAATAAAAATCTTTAAAGAAAATAAAAAAGAAGTGGTAAATAGAAGGCTTCACTATTGATCCTTAATCCGAAAACTATCGCCTATGTCTATTGATAGCTCTTAAGTTGGGGTTGATTTGGACAAAACAACAATATATTGGGAAATAATTTTTAAATTGTGATATTTTGATAAATTGTTCAATTTTAACATTATTTTGGTAGTTTAACCTATTTGATGACTAGTCAGTTGTGTTTACTTGTCAAGCCAAATCTATGTAATTAGATTAAAAGGCAACAGAATTAGAGTTATCATACCAAAGGGAAACTTATGCAACCATGAAAAAATTAAGAGCGTTAGGATGGAGGGGAAGGGACTTAGTTTAAAATCACCTCATTTTGTTAAAAAAATAATCAAAGGGGAGAGGAGGAAAATTTTGATGTAAAAATCCATCACTTCCTATCATTTCCCTCTAAAATTGGGGGATTTGGAGAAGAGATCAAAAAATGTTACCTATAATATGATTATGTTGTCTCATATATTTTGTTTCCTTTTTTTACTTATAAAGCTATAATAGTAAATTTGTCCCCTATCTCTCCTCTATTAAAATTGTTATAATAGTCTCTCCTTTCTCCCTATTCCTTAATGTTAAGAAATCTCTCCTCTCCCTCCCGGTCTATTTTCGGATCTAATTTCTCTGCTAAACTGTCTTTGTTATCTCTATGTTGGGCAGTAGATAAATTCCCAAAGTGAATCATAGCTATTCATCTATTGTTCAGTATAGAAACAGAAGAAGCAACCCAGCAAAGAAGCTAAGTCATCTATCTTCACATTTGTTTTGTCGGTTTGAAAGTCAGAGATGCAATACAAACTAAGTGGGAACGCAGGCTTTAGTTGGCTAAACTGATGAACCAGTTTGGTGGGTTTGACAATTCCCAACAGCAATATTCTTGTGCTAAAAGTCATATACCATCATCTCTCATTAGAATATGCTTAAGTTCTTCAAGCCAGAATATGTTACAGTTACGCACATTTCCTCATCATTGGCTCCTTGATTCTGAGAGTTAATCGTTAATATCCCTTTGAAAATCGTTTAGTAATTATTTCTACTTTGGTGATTTTTTCTTCAGATCAGAATATGTAGGTATTTTCTTTACAGGTACTGACTTATCATTTCTTCATTTCTTTAGCCTTATTTTTCAAAATAGAAGATGCTTAATTATACTTTCTGGTATCTTTTGATGACTTCCATCACGAAGAAAACTTACTGGGATAATTCTGTCACTTTTACCATCTACATATATATATATATATATATATATATATATAGACGGATTTTGAATAAAGTAAATACATTATGCTTCTAAATAAGAATTCATAAATATTTGTACTACATATGGAAGAATGAAATGAACATTGGCAAGCTATCTAAGCTGTAGTGTTACAATGCGATCAGAATCTTCAAGGAGAAAGTTGCATTTTAGAGGCCTAGTTTCGACATGGAGGTTTTCAAATGAGGGATGCATGCAATATATACACGTGTATGTGTACACTTGCTTATTACATATTTTTCTATTCTTTCGTATTTTTCTTTGTTAATTTTTTTTTATTTTTTTATAATATTACTCGAGATATCAACTAGCGTTGATTATAATGTTAAAGATAAGGTTTGCTTAAATATATTAATATGGGTTGAACTACATATATATATATATATATATATATATCTATATATGTAGAAAATCTCTTTAAAAGAACTTTATACTCATCTAAGTCTTCTACTTAGCTCAAGTTGAATTAATTGTGAATTGAAAAATTAATAAAAATAGATGTACACATGTTATTTTCCTTTTTCAAACTATTCCTCCGCAAAATGTTTTATGACAAAGAAAATTTAAGTTTAAATTATGTTATTTATTTTATTTTTTGTGAAACTTGAGTTTATAAATGAATTATGTAATTTTTCTTTTTTTTTTGCAGACAATTGTAAAAGTAATTTATGTTAAAATCGCTGCTCAATATTCCCATAGCAAGCACAATATTCATTACACATCATTGGCTATTTCTTTTTTTAATAGATTTACAAGTATCTCTATCACTTCTCAATAAAAATAAAATTAATCTCGTTCACAGAATAAAATAATTAAATTACTTACTTTCTTAACATACATGTTGTTTTTTTTTTTTTTTTATCATCTAAGTCCCACTATATATGGTAGTCATTATTAATTATTTGTTAGGGATGTTATAGACTTAGCCTAACTAATATCACATTTTTTTTAAAAAAAAAGAATAAAAAGTTTGACTCTATATCTTGACATGAATGTTGCCACATATGGGTGTTCGACGACTCTATTTCTTAATTAATGTCTAATAAAATATTACAATATGGCCAAGTTTGGCTTAATCGCAAAGTCGTATATCGAAACCTAACAAGGAAGGGAACTTGAAAATGACTCTTGGTCAACTTGGGCGGCTGTGGTTGACGCCGACAATTTTACTACTGAAGCTTCATTTATTACAGGATCCTCGAAAACCACTTTAATATTTGTCTCGACATGGATAAAATTTGTCTTATAAGCTTTGGAATCATTCAAAGTAATCAATCATTACTATTCTTCTGTGGCTTAAGGTCAAATCATACATTTGAAGTATGCATTTATTTGTCTTTATTAAAGTGAATTTATTATTTATAATCTTGTTTTATTCTTTAAATTTCTATCATTATAATTACTTAATTTATCAAAGTATATATAAAAAAAAAGAGTGAAAAATTAACAATAAATATTATCTTAAATTTTAATATGACAAATAAATAATAATATTTTTTTTAAAATGACAAAAAAAAAAAAACAAAAGGAGTAATAAATTAATATTATAAGTGAGACTAATCTCACTTTTAGGCTAATTTTAAATTTATAAAATAAAAATGAGATAAATTATCTCAATAAAGGAAACGGGAGGGATTATTTTAAGATTACCTCACATATATATATATATATATATATATATATATATATATATATATATATATATATATATATATATATATATATATATATATATATATATATATATCTTTTAATCTAATTGAATAAAAGTTGTTAAGATTTTGTTAAAATATATCTTTGGGATTTTTCATGATACATGTTTCTTCTTAAAACAAGTGTAAATGTTAACTGAGTTTTTTTTTGTGCCTTATTTTTTTCTTTATTTACTTTTAATTTTAAAAATATTATATTTAATTAAATAAAATAAATTTACAAAAATAAATATTTAAATAAATAAAATAAATTTAATGGGATAGATATTATACCCTGGGTTTAAACTCTAATTTGGTTAAAAAGTTGGAGGAAAGACGAGAATTCTTCTAGATTCAATTGTGGGGCTTCCACGTTGTTTGACTCGCCACCATAAGTATAGTGCCAGTTGTGTTTGTATGGGTTAGTTGTACGGTTGTGCATTAAAAGTTTAGAAAATGCTAGTGTATATTTATTGATATATATATATATATATATATATATATATTCTTTTATACATCCTATATTTTATAATATCTGAAAGATAAAATTTAAAAGAAAAATAGATGAAATATAAAAATAAAAATAAAAATTAAACGTATATAAATAAATTTACGTACAACCTAATTCTAAGAGAAAATAATTGAAATAATAAAATAAAATTTGTTGTACTTATAATGTCTCGTATATTATTTTATTATAGCAGGTTGATTAAAAAGCATATGAAAATAAAATAACACGTCTCAGAAAATAACATGAAATTACTCGAGAGACAAACATTCACGTAAATGTGTGCACATATTTTATAATATGTATACATTACCAATACTTCTTTCTCCACTCCAATATATAGTGTATTTCTTTGACTCGATAATATGAGGAAAATTTCATATAGTTCACATTAATACACAATATGAGAATATAATACATAACATTACTTTGAAATTTTATTCTCATACGAAGGAACTTTCAAATTGAATTAAATTCTCTAATCTTGTCTTTCATTTATTTCCCCATGTACGATACACTCCTTTCTAGGAAGCTTCGGTTGCAAATATTATCTTTTCTTGTGGTAGAAGCAAATATTATCTTTTAAATATTGTATTTTTCCAATAAAGATATTATATTGATGATTATAGTGAGAGTGATTACAATAATATATTTTGGTTGACTTAATAATTTCTAACTTCTTTTTTTAATATATGCTTTTTTTAAGCTTAGAAATATAACATTATAAAACTTTTTAACTGTCGAGTTCATTTTGCTTACTAAAGCTATTTTTAATGGTGCAACTTTAGTTGAGTTAATTACATTTATTTTAATGGATCCCATGATGTCATATTATTTTTTATTATTTTACGCAACCTTTACAATTTTTCAGTTCAATGATACAACTCCACAAAATTTTTCAAATAGACTCACATATTATCTCATATCATTGTAAGGATTAATTGTAACCTAATAAATTAATTGTAATCAAAAGATTTTAGCCCACCTAATAAATTATGGAACCCATTTTTTAGGATTGTTCTTGACATGAATTTTTGTAGGTTGCATTCCAATTGTTGCAACCCATTATTTTAAGTTGAATAACTTATATAACTTCTTATGATACCTCCATTGGAGATAGCCAAAGCCCATCTCTAGTGATGGTCATTTATGTGTTACGCAAGCTGTGCATAATGTTGCACATCTTTTTTCATCACTTAAAGGCAATGAGAAGGAGGAGAGAAATGGAACAGAGTTCCATTTACTTAAAAAAAGATCCAAATTAGACTATTTGGATAAAAAAAAGAGAAGATTTACACAAGAAAAGAAAAAAAATTGTGGTGTAGATAAAAAAGAGATTAAAAAAAATTCAAGATAGTTTATGAGACCCATATAATTTTTTTTAAGATTTTATAAATATAAAAAAATTGTTTAAATTATATAAAGTAAGAAAAAATTATATATATGATACTCATAAAAAAATATAAATAATTAAAATGTACAATCCTCCTCCATTTCATTTCATGAATAAAGATGTTCTGACTAAATTAAACCTTGCATTACAATAATACTTCTTTTCCTCAGAAAAAAAAAAAAATCTAAGTCTTGGTCTAGCTAGATAATAGTTTCCGTGCTTGTGAACGCAAACGAAGTGGAAGCATCTTTGTATTTCCAGGAAACCGAGTCAAACAGAAACATATATATATATATATATATATATATATACCGCAAGAAAATAAAGGTAGATATCCATCAATTAAGAAATGACAAAGTCATACTCTTGCGTTTTCCTCTTCCTTTTTCTTTCCTTCTTAGCTGCCCATTTTGGGGTTGGGGCTACTCCTTTCTTAGGAGGAAAGACGTTGAAAATTGGGATACCCTTTAAAACTGATTTTAAGGAGTTTGTGGATGTTGAACTGAGTAGTACAAACCAGGCAATACAGAAGCAGGTTAAAGGGTACTCAATTGACGTTTTCTTTGCTGTAGTATCTTATCTGGAAAGGCAGTACTCAGGCTTAAAGGTTTCTTATGAGTTTGAAGCTTTTGTAAACAAAGAGAGGATGTTTAATGGCACTTACGAAGAACTTCTGCAACGAATCCCAGCTGGAAAGGTTAGACAAAGCAATTACTCTCTTGCTCTTTTATTCTTCTTTTTCTAAAAAAATTTAGGTGAGTTAAAGTTCGTTTAGATTATCTTCTAAAAAAAAGTTGTCTAAACGATAAATAGAAGTAAAAGTTAAAAAGAAAAACATCTTCATCTGCTTAAACAAAATAGGATTTTGACTTCTGAAACTGTTTCTCCTCTATAAAAAGTCAATCAAAATAATAAATCTTTGTATAAAATATTTCTTTTTTAAATTAAAAGTAAATTCAAATAAACTCTTAGTTTACTAATTCTAACAATTCTCTCTGGATGGGCAAAGGCCCAATGGAGATTCCCCAAACAAGAGGAGAATTCCCCTATGAGTTGAGGATGGGGGAGAATATTTTTTAGGAAAATTTCAAGAATGGAGATTACACTTTCCACCCTATAGGGATTCCCAAATTAGTAAAAAAGCTAAAATATCCTTAAGTTTAACATAAAATATATAAGATACGAGTATTTTTATAATTGTATAAATTTTTATATTAAATTAATTTTATTTAATTAAAATATTAATTTTTATATATAAAATATTTTTAATAAATTCCCCATAAGAATTTGTGGGTCCTCGACTTCTACGGGAATTGAGAGAGAGAGGAACCATTTTTCTTTGTACACGGGTCGGGACGGCCCAATGTCTCGGACTAGCCTAAAGGGTTCGGGACACAATTGAGACTCGGGACAGAATCGAGACAAGTTTTTGGTGTCCTGGTTAATTTTGGGATGAGACCGGGATAGGCCCAATCCTGTCCCGGATCCCGTTCCGTCCCGACCGGTATATGTGGAGAGTTAATTTTGTCCTGGCCCGTCTCGGAACTATTCCCGCACATGCTTCTTACTCGCATCCTCTGTCTGGCCAGTCCCGATTACACAAACTTCTTACTTGCAACCTTGCCCTAGCTGCCCAGCAGAGACTTCGACCTCCCCTCCTTCTCAATTCACTCTGTTTCTTGTAGCTTGGCTTAAAATTTTCTCCCCTCTAGCCTTTGCTTGACAGCGGCACTTATACGGTAGTAAGTAGTTAACGGTAATCGGTAAGCAATCTTGAACTTTAATCCTTGTTAGCTGTATTTTCTTCACACCTGTTCCTAACTATCGTCCCCATTCTGGGTTGTTCTAGGTTGTCATATTTCTTGATTTTTCGTTCTTGGTCAAAAAGCTGCATGTTGCTTGTGCTGATAGTACTAGTCAATTTAAAATTTCTTCATCGCGCCTCTTGCATGATCGTCATTGGGTACTGCTATCCGTGTTGATGTCTTCTTTTCTCCTTTGTGTGTTTGCTTAGTGTGGCAGTTAGATCTGCATCTAGATAGAGCACCCAGACATTCTCGCAGGTAATTTGAGCTACTTTGTTTCTTCTGCTCAGAATTTTTTTTCTGATTGGCTGCCGAGAAAAAATCGTGAACCAAGTTTCAAGTTTCTTACTTTTTAAAAAATTAATGCTACTGTTGGAATGTTGAAGATAATGTTTGATAACTTTTTGTTGAGGCCAAGTCGGGTGATACAACAAACAGCAGTCCAAGCATTACGTATCTAAATAATGTATATGCATTGTGAAAAATTGCATATCACCATGTTTCTGTCATAAAGCAATATAATAAAATAAAAATATGTAAAAAAATAAATATACACAGATTAATGTTAACATATCACCATGTTTCTTAACCACACTTGGAGATAATGAGATAAATTTGGAATGGAAATTGAAAAGGTTTTTTAGCTGCATTTGTTGACAGAATTTAGATTCCCCATTTTGCTTGGTGATTAATTATAGGATGAATACAAGTCTTAGTAATTAAGAATTACTTTATTTAAACCATAAGGCAAAAAGAAAGATACGTTAAGGTAATGTTGCATTCTTGAATTGCATCTTTACTCACACAGAATGAGTAATTACTTGGAAGAGTGAACTGCAATGTAACTTCACTTTACAACACCTAAAAGCACCTAAAAGTGTACAATAATTGGTTGAGAGTTCTTGAAATACTATCTTGCTACTTGATGTTTTGTCGTGCAATGTTGCTGTCTTTTTACCCACTAGCTACTATAGAGCAATAAAATGCTACACATAATGATCTCCAAGGGGAGTTACAAATAACGGGTGATTGCATTATTGATTTTTTGGCATTCAAATGTGATAATTATGCATGCTGCACATCCTTTTTTGGGGGAAACATGGTATGCTGATGTGCTAGATCTCAATCTGGTTTGTGTTTGTGTATAGTGTTTTTTCTTTTAAGAAAAAAAGAGAGGCAAAAGTAATTATTTGTTATGTTCCTCATTTTGTTTCTTGGATTGTATTGTATATCCATTCCAAATTTTAACTTCTGGGTTTTCTGTCCTGAGAATTTATGTAGAATCTGTATATATTATAATTTATAATGCAGTTCATGCATTATAATTTCTGTTACTTTTTTCGTTGATTAAAGCAAGAATTTTGAGTAACTGTTCCATTGAAATCTTTTTGCACAGTTGCACAGGTTATTTCAAAACTGACTGAAGGAAGAGCTAGCCATATACCTTAGAGGGATATTTTGTCTGTAATTTGGTTGCTGATATGTTGTTTTTTTGTTGCTGCAATGCCTTGGATAACAGTGGTGCTTTAATGTTCTCATAGTGTCAGTCACCATGTTCTACTACCTAAAAGGATGGTGGAATATTTCTGGCTGTTTGGTGGAATATTTCTGGCTATTCCTTTTATAATAACACTTGAATGAATGACCAATTTGCAGGTATGCTTCTTTTGACAATTTTTCAGGTCTGTTCATAGGGCTGACTACTTAACCATGAGACATGGAATTTTGTCTGTTAGTTCTCACCTAAAGCAGAAACACGACTGACTGTGTTATGTTAATGATCTGTTTCATTAACAAATGTTCCACTCTGTTGGTGTAGGTCCATTTAGCACCCGGAAGTAAGTTTGACTTTCAAAAGTATATAAAGAGGTCCCTAGAAGATGACTTTAAGGTGTTGTCGGAATAAGGTAATTTTGCCAAATTCGGTGCTGCTTCAAAACTCTTTCTTCACTTCATTGGCTTTTTGTATTTGTAACTTGTTCATAATGGATGTACTTGATTTTGGCAGTCCAATCCTTTGGGCATCAGTGGTGTTGTTCTTGCTGGTTAATGTTGATGGTTTGTCCTTCTTTCTTGGTCACGAGTAATTGGAATTGCAATTCAAGCACAAGATGATTTTTTAACCAAACTCTTTTTCAGGATGGCATGCCATGCTTTGGGTTTCCATAATACACCATGCTTACATCATGGTAAATTTCATTGTTCTATCCTAAAGCAGATTTGTGTGAATGCATCATGTGGACATGGAAATTTCTTTTTTAATTTGTTTGGTTATTGTGAAGTCAAATTGTTGCACAATGGTCAATGGTTATTATGTGAAATGCAATGCTTTGAAATTGAATGGTTTTCCATTGATGTGAATGGTTAATTGTTTGCTTCTGGCTGCTCAAGAATTAAAACTAGATTTTAATTTTCTGAAATATTAGATAATTTTGTTGGTATTTGCTGGGAATTCTTCTTATGGGCAATCACCATGACTTGAAAAGCTTGCCTTTAAACTGCAGCAAACCGGGACAAATTAGGACGGGACACATTCGGGACGGAACTCGGGACAAATCGGGATGGGACTCGGGACATAACTGGGACAAGCATGTTGACAACCGAGACGGGACGGGCCGGGATAGTTAGGTAAATCGGGACAGGAATTCTTGTCCCAGGGTATTTTCGGGATAGGACTTGGACAGCCCAAATCCGGGCCTAGCCCGGCCCGTGCCCACCCCTACCTGGTAAGGATCGAGGATGAGGACCATATTGCTCCCGTCGCACCCATTACCATCCCTAAGAGGGAGAGAGAAAGCAAAAAGATAGTTATGAGGTTAAGCAATGTTTTTGCTTTGATGGGTAGCAAAGAATTTCAAATTATGGGGTTGGGATTTTATGAAATGCAAATGTCAAAAGAGATGAGCAAGGGTAAGTGGGTAAATTTGTCTTTTAAGGGCATTTTATTCACAGCACAGAGAAAACAATATATAAAAGTGAAAAGAGATTTAAGGGATGGAAAAAAGACATCCCTGTCTATTGTTTCGTGCAAAGTCACATGGGCTAGTTGGTTGGTTTACTTTCACCCAAATGAAATTTAAAGAAAAAAGTATAGTAGACATCTCAAGAAAAGAGAAAAAAATATTGCAATGTTTGGTTTGAGGGAGACAGAGAAGGAGGGTTTTGGGTATATCACCTTATTTGGTTCATTAAATTGAAGAGAAGAGGGAAAGATAGGAGCAAAAATGTCTCATTGTCGTTTCATTTCTTCCCCCTTCCCCCCTCCCCCCCAAAAAAAAAATAAAAAAATAGGAAGATTTAGAGAGATTTTATGATATTGTCCTTCATATCATATATCTCATTTTTTTTTCCCACTTATAAAGTTATAATAGTGAAATCTACTATTACCTTCCCCTCCATTCTCTTCCTATCATTTTACAAACCAAACCTCCCTTTCATTAAAATCCATCTCTTTCTCTTCCCTTTGTTAAACCAAAGACTGAGGAGCTCTATTGTAAAGATAACAATTTCTCCTAACCCAGTGGGGATTCTCAATGGGGATGGGGAAGATGATCATCCTCTTTATCTCGCAAAAATCCTCGTAATATTTAATTATCAAAATAAGGTATAATGAATAAGAGTAATTTACTAATTTGATTGGCAAATAATTTCTTTTAAACATGAAATAAGAGAAAATATATTTATATTTTTAAATGATTTATTCAAATTCATGATAATATATTGATTTCAACTGTAAGTTTTAAACCCTTATTTACATTTAATATTAGTAAAACAACACTATATGTTCTGGTTGCCCATTTGAGTGATAATGACTAATTTCTTTTTTTAGTTTGTTGGGGTTGATTTCTGCTCTTGTATTCGTACTGATATTACTATAATGTTCAAAAATTGACAATATAATGCATGTGAACTCTACTTGATTGTTTGAGCTGACTATCTGCCTATTGCTTATCATTCAACACCTCTTTTAACTGTAAAATAAAGAGAGCTTAGATGATAAACCTTGCTTCTGTGTTGCCAAAAATTCCTTTTATAGCTTCATATGTTACTCTTCTTGTGAATAAACAAGGGCTACTGTACCATGGGACTTAATTTAGAATTTGAAAGATGAGTATTCCTGTTGATTGGGTGTTAAATGGTACTTTTACTTTATCTATTGGAAAGGTTTGAGTTAGTTCTGAAAAGCATTGTGACTTCTATTTCGCCTATCTCATGCTATATTGTTAAATGACTTTTTCCACGGTACAGTCCACCGGGTAAGTCTTAATTATATACTGTTTTTCTTAATCTCAGTAATTTCTGTTTTGGGAAGTCAACTCTGTCCCTGTTACTATGGCTATTTACAAATAACTTTCTAATAGGTTTCTTAACAACATTACTTTGACACATAGTAATCTTTTGAAAATATACCTATGGTCTTTCTCTAGTACACTTCCGATTCCAAAACTATTATTGTACAAATTACATGAATAATCTATTCCAATTTGAACAGATAACAAATTAAAATACTTAAGAAAATTTCTCTTCAAAACTTAGATCAATTATATAATATTTTAAAATTAACTACAGAGTGAGATTTTTAAATAGATGCTTTCCTGTGTGATGCTTAGGGAATAATCACATTAGTATTATTTATTTTATTTTATAGTAAAAGTTAAATAAAGAAAATAGACAAATATCTTATCACAAGATCACCTTATATATAAATTCTATATGTTTCATTAGATAGGCAAAAATATAAATTTATAATTTTATATTTTAATTTTAATTTTTATACATTTTTACAATTATTTATTACAAATAAGAGAATCAATTCCTAGTAAAATGCTATGTAGTGTGTTTCATTCTTCACTAATCACACCATTTGTTTGGATGATTTAGTCTTTGGCACATTTGTAGTAGATTTATAACATTCTACTATATATATTAACAAAGAAGAAAGATATTATTTTAAATAATTATGATCATAGATAAACTAAATTTATTTTTTAAAGAAAATGATAATTAAAAAAGTTACTATAATAGAAGTTTGAGGTTAAATGGTTGAAACTTAAAGATTGAGTTCTGCATTTTTAAGTTCCACATTATTGAAAATTGTGTCTTTCTTTCACTTCCTCCTCCCTATATGAGAGGCTACTTTCTCATTAGTTGCTTAAAGATGATGTGAGATTCAATAGGGTCCACTTGAAAAAAAGAGTGCATTTAAGCACTCTTGGAAGCATGCACAATAACACCCCCTTTTAATAGTATTTTTTACTTTTTAAGTTTTTTGATTTTATATTTAAAATCGGTTTTTTGGTAACTGATTGGTTTGCGATTTTCTTGATTAAACTAGAGTTTGACAAGTCTTTGACCATTTTAATTGTAAAAGTGGTCTAATGTAGTAATTTGGACCAGTTACTTAGCTGGGTCTTGATTTAACCAGTTGGTCCAATGTTAGTTTTATAACATTGCCTTGGAAAACTCTCAATCCACTGACCCTTCTCATGTTTAATTAGAGCTTGACTATTTGCTCTCCCAAGATTACTTTTTGAAATACCGTTTGTTTTGAGTTTAATCCAATCTCTGGCTTAGTTCAATAGATGTCACTTCTAACTGTAGGGTCACCATCCTCCTCCCTCCTCGTATGCTTTATTTGGATAAGGAAAAAAAAAATGAGCAGAAAGAAAATGGAGAGAAGATAGAGATAAGAGAAAAGTAAAAAGAAAATGTTTTCTTTTTTGGTGCCCATTTGTTTTAGTGGAATGAAGTTTAGTTGGAACAGAAAGTGAGAATAGAAAGGAATAGAGAAGCTCATTTCCAAGTTTGGTACGAAAGAAAGGTAAAGAACAAGAGACATCACTTTATTTATGGTTTCAACTAATCAATGGCCTAATCTATTATGCCAGGACTATAAACGAGACAAAGGAGTGGAATCAACATTGAAAAATACTTGGAAAGTGGACATGGGTTGAATGATTTTTACAGGCTTAGAACCAGGATATTGTAAAGAATTAGAATGCACAGCAACTGAAGCTGGTCTGCAGGTTTGACTTGATGAAAGGGTATACATTCCTCCTTAAAGTTTTCCCTGAAGTAGAGGCTCTTTGGTTTTCTGATCCTTGATCACATAAAAAAAAGGATGAAATTCAAGATAAACATTGTTATCAAGGCATAATTTTTGAATACTAATCAAATTGGAATTGACATTTGGAACTTGCAAGGTGTGTTTGAGCAATAAAGGGTGTTTGTGAGTGTGAATTGATATCATGCCAACATTGTGTATATTCAACCTCTTACCATTTGCAACTGTTAATTATTTATCAACACTAAAAGGATTATGAAACTGTAGATTGTCTAGATCTCCTGTAACATGATGTGTAGCTCCAGTATCTAGAAACCATGGGGTAGACCCTTGCATATCTTCAGTGCCTGTAGCAGTTGTAAATGCTTGAGGATCTTGATATTGTCTAGAGGTGTTCTTTGGCTGATAATCCCCATCAAATCTGTACCAACAATCAGTGGCAACATGCCCAGGTTTTTGACAAATCTGACAGTGAGGACGCAAGCTTTGAGTTCTCATTCTATCATTACCACTGCAACTTGTATTTTTATACCTTCCTCCTAAAAAATTAGACCTTCCTCTATTTCCCCCAATGCTTTGACTATTTAAAAAAAAAAATTGTTTGCCTTTTTGATTCTGACTGTTCAGTGTAGCAGTATTGGCTTGTATGACCATTTGATCTTCAAAGGACTTATGCCTTTCCAATCTCCTTTCAAATGACTTTGCAATGCTTCAAACATTATCTTTTCTAGGCTCACTGAGGCCACTAATGCATTATATTCAAGTCCTAATCTTGCAAGAAGTGCAAGAATTTGATCTTCAACACTAATTCCTTCACCAACTGCCCTGAGGTTATCACAAATTTCTTTCACCTTGACCATGTATTTCCACATGTTTTGATTTCCTTTACGAATTGTGTGCAATTGCAACTTTAATTCCATTATTCTAGCTCTCGAAGAACATACAAAGTTATTAGATAGAGAATTCCAGACTCGGTTGCTGAATTACAGCTCATGATTTGTGTCATCAATGGCTCAGTGAGGGATGCATAGATGCAGCTCATCACCAAATGATCTTGCCTTTGCCATAGCGTATATGCTGGATTTAATGAAATTCCTTCAGTTTCTACACCAAAAAATTTATCAAGACACTTGCTTGTTCCATCAAGAAGATCTTCTAACCCATTTGCAATCACTATGTTGAGAATCTGGTTTCTCCAGATCAAGAATTGTTCTGATCAAGTTTGACAATCAAGGTTTGCCCAAATGTTGGAATATTTTTGATCTCCCTCAATGGTGCGCATCCTTGATCTTCTATGGCTCTGGTACCATCTAGAACTCAAGACCTTGAGAGGTGAGAATGAGTACAGAAAATAATGCAGAGAAGAAGAAGAAGAAGAAGAAAGAGTTTTGAAGTTATTATTCACATTATGAGTTGTTACAAAGTCACTATATATAGACAAAGGCAATACATGTGTACAATGAGCTGAAGTTGGGTGCAACTGACTTTGCCAGCTTAACTGCCTGCTTAGCTGGCTCAACTGAATCTACTTAACTGCCTAACACATCCTTCAGCAAGTTATTCCGTCTAACCCACCTTCCCTCTTGAGAGGGGTTGTCATTACTTCCTATACAAATAGTGATGTCCTCCATGCATGTGACAATAGCTCTTCTGACTCTATGAAAACTCACCACTTCATTCTTGATGCATTGTGAGTTCTAGCCCTCCAAACCCACCATAAAGTCACAAAGAATCTATTATATTCCCATAAGCGTCCAAACTCCTTTAGCGTGCTCACAGTCCCAAAACACAGTGGAGTGAAATTTCATCAAACAAGTTACAACGCTGACAAGTAGGGGATGTGGGAACACCAAGGTGATATCGAAGGCAGTTAGTAGGAATAAAGTCATGACATAAAAGTCATGCAAAGAAATGGATCTTCTCTAGGATCTGCCATCTCTAGAGCCCATCTAGAGTAGTTTAAGCCAGCGCCCACCCTCTCCCGAAGCCACTTATAACCTGAGCCAACAATGTATTCGCCATCTAAGCTAGCCTTCCAAATAAAAACATCGTTGACCTGCAGATGCCATGTTTTGGATAACCCGTTTAACGCTCTCTAAGACTGTTGTGCTAGGATCAAGCTGCCATTGTCCCTCACTATACACATCTCTGATCCTGAAACCACTTTCTTGTATGTCTACAATATCTATATGGAATGAAAGCGGTAAGGGAGACCAACTACCAAACCAGAAGGGCCAATCACCACTACCAATTATGATCATGAATCCCTCTTTAAGCTGTTCTTTAGCTTTAATGATGGCCTTCTAAGTGCGAGAACCACTGGTGCTAGGATGAAGAAAAAGTTTTCCCCAATCTTGTATCAAGATTGAAGCACTTGAACCCATAGTTTATCTTTTTGATTCACCACCTTCCAGACCAACTTGCCAAGTAGAGAAGTATTAGTGTCCCTAGCTGTTCAGATTCCCAACCCTCCTTTCCTCTTAGGAGCAATAATCTTCTTCCAGCTTACCAGATTTAGACCCTTGTTGTCCTTATCTTTCCAAATGAAATTTGTTACCATAGTGTGAATGCTATTGCATACCCTTTCCGGAACCCAAAACAGTTGCATATAGTAGCAAGGGATGGATATAAGCACAAAATTAGCAAGAGTTAAACGACCTGCTTTCTTGAGAAATTTATTCTTCCATCCCACGAGCCTCCTTTGCATCTCTTCTATGATAAAATAGAAATAATCTTTCCTTGCCCTCGCTGTAAACAAAGAAAATCCAGGATATTTACCGAAGTTAGTGGTAAAATTTATATTAAGGATACTTGAGAATATATCCTTTTGAGCTCTCTTAACTCCCTTTGAGGCATAAGCCTAGATTTCGCATAATTAATTTTTAATCCGGAAGCTTGGCTAAACTACTGCAAAATGCCTTTGATGTTTCAGACTTCTCTACTTTTTGTTTTGACAAAGAGGAGGAGATCATCTGCATAAAAGGAGGTGAGAGATTCCTGGCCCCTTCTGAGAGATCCTAACTGGTTTTCGTAGACCCCTATTAACATGAACGATGATAGCAATAGCAAGTTTCTCCATGAAGAGGACAAATAAATATGGTGAGAGGGGGTCACCTTGTCGCAAGCGTCTATTAGGGGTGAAACTAGGCAATTTCTTGCCAAGAGTCCCATGGATATTGAAGTCACACAATGTATGATCAACTTAATCGTTGTATCTGGAAAGCCAAACTCAACAAGGCAATGCTTCAGGAAAAGCCAATCAACATTATTGTAGGCTTTTCCAAGTCATTTTTGAACACTAAATCACCTTTCTTACGTTTGGTTTTCTGCATGTGGTGGATTATCTCCTGTAAGATTATAGCATTGTCTGCAGTACCCTGTCCAGGAAGGAAGTTGCTCTGGAGAAGGCCAATAAGCTCACTGAGGATAGGTCTTAGTCTATGAACAAAAACTTTCCTTAATGATCTTGTAAATTACATTATAGAGGTTCATAGGTTGAAATTCCTTGGATTATTAACTTTAGGAATAAGGCAAATGAGTGTCTTTGCAATTTCTTTTATCAAATTCTCCAATAGTGAAAGCATCACTAACCAAATTCCAGACATCGTCTCCTACTATATGCCAATATTGCTTGAAGAAAATTGCATGAAGCCCATCAGGCCTTGGTGCTTTATATGGCTTCATACTATTGAGAGCTCGAGACACTTCCTCCTTCGTGACAGGCTTAATAAGAGAGTTAACACCATTGATGTGTATTGTAGCCACACTAGCTATCCTAAACTGAGTAGAGAAGGTAGAAATGTTGTCATAGAAAAGCTTATTGTAAAACATTCCTGCTTTTTGCTGATGGATATCCTCATCACTACACCATAAACAATTTGGAAGAACAAATCCATTAATTTTACTTTTGCGTCTTCGGGCTATAGTTTAAGCATGAAAATCAGTTGTGTATTAGAACCAATTTTAAAAGTTTTGTTTTTTCAAAAAAAAAAAAAACATGAAGTTATTTTTAAAATCTTTTAAAATTGGTTGTTAGATATAACCAATTTTAAAATTCTCCTCTCCTACATTTTTAAAATCAGTTATCTTGTCACTTGATCTTAAAAGTCTAGTTTTAACATCAGTTGATTAATCGATTTTAAAAGTCAGAATTTTAACATCACTTGATTCTAAATTGGTATGAGAATCAATTTTAAAAGTCATTTTTACTTGATTTTAAATGTCCTTTTTTGTTTTTTGTTTTTCCTGTGGTGACATTTGTTCAGAAATCGTCCAGATTCATTCCCTCAACTATTGCTTCTCTTTTTTTCAAGAACCTCCTTCTTTCTCTTTTCTCATCTGCTAGGTGAAGACTATTAAAGGAGTGTATGATCTTCCTTTCTCCTATGTAACTCTTACAAATATGGCGCTCAAACTTTGGTTTATGCAAATTCCTCTCATGGTGTTTCTGCTTTGCCTAAGAACTCAGAAATCAATCCTGCGAGTCCTCTTTATCTACATTCCTTTAATAGTTTGGGAATCATGTTAATTTTGAAACAGTTTGATGGAAATGGCTTCAATCTTTGGAAGAAGACCACGGTGATAGCTTTGTCTGTCAAGAATAATTTAGGGTTTATAAAAGGTGAAGTCTTGAAGCCTGACCTTGAGTCACCACTATTACCAACTTGGAATCGGTGCAACCATATGGTTATAAGCTGGACCTTGAATTCGTTAACCAAGGAAATCGCTGATAGTGTCAAATACATCTCCATAGCTCGAGAAATGTGGATAAAGCTGATTGAGCGTTTTGAGCAAGTGAATGGAGTTCTCATATATTAAATCTAAAAATAGTTGATCTCACAAGGTACAGATAATATTTCTACGTACTACACCAATTTTAAGAAAATTTGGGATGAGCTGAAGTCTTTTTCAAGCTATAATCGCTTTTTCTTGAGGAACAGATAAGATTCTTAGAAAATACTTACAAGATCACAAATTTTTTCAATTTCACATGGGTTTAAATGATGCATTTTCATGTGTTAATGGACCCATTCTTAACCAAATGATGCATTTTCATGGAGTTTTCCTTGGCTATCCTTTTGGGAAAAGGTTTATAGAATTCTTAACCAAACGAACCAAATAGTAAAGTCTCGAGATGTCATTTTCATAAATATGTTTTCTCTTTCAAAACCACACCCCAATCTCATAATTCTTCTCTTCCTTGTCCTGTGTCTATGGAGGATTTAGACTCTAGCTTTTTTACTAATAATCACCCAAATTGTCTTGCTACCCCTTGTATTCTTCCCCCTTTCCTTCTATATCACTTTCTCCATCACCATCCCTTTTACCAATTCCTAATGCCCATATGCATGTTGTACCCAACACTAAAAAGGATTTTCAATTTGGAAGGAAGTCTCATGAAATGTTAAACCCCTTGCAAGGCTTTAGGATTATGTTTATGGATAGTTAATTCATACGATAGTCTACCTTCTCGTTGTCACACATAATTACAAATGTTTGCTCTGCTCAACACCCCTTGTTTTTAACATTTTGAGCAGTTGTGATGAAAAGTTAATACATTATCCTATTACTGATATTGAACCAAAATCCTATCAACAAGTTGCAAATGATCCCAATTGGGTTGAGACAATGAGCAAGGAGTTTGATCCACTTGAGTCAAATAAAACTTGGGAATTAGTCAAGCTACCAAAAGGCAAAAAGCCTATTAGCTACAAATGGATCTTAAAAATTAAAAGAAAGTAAGATGGCTTAATCAAAAGAAACAAAGCGCACTTGGTTTGTTCATGGTCTTACACAGAAGAAGGAGAAGATTGATGAAACATTCTCTCTAGTGGTT
The DNA here is from genome assembly GCA_022379115.2 of Bauhinia variegata. NCBI lineage: Eukaryota > Viridiplantae > Streptophyta > Magnoliopsida > Fabales > Fabaceae > Bauhinia > Bauhinia variegata. The sequence goes on along the minus strand of CM039427.1, from coordinate 10,235,286 downwards.
AAGTTTACAATTATTAGATCCATTATAGCAGTGGCAATAAAACATTACTGGCCTTTGTTTCAACTAGATGTTAAAAACACGTTTCTTCATGGAGACCTTCATGAAGATATCTACATGAAAATTTCTCGAGTTTTACATGTTTCTGACCCTCATCTTGTCTGTAAAAAAAAGAATTCTCTATATGGTTTGAAACAAGCTTCAAGACAACGGTATGCTAAGCTATCTGAAACCTTGAGGCATAGAGGATATAAGCACTATGCACATGATTATTCTTTGTTCGTTAATCCTCCTCAAACTCCATTGGCATTGTGATTGTTTATGTTGATGATCTGCTGGTGACCCATAATGATTCTACAGAAATTCAATCTCTTAAATCTGGTTCAGATGATGTTTTCAAGATCATGGATCTAGGGGAGTTGCATTTTTTGGGGGTAAATGGTTTTTAAACTATAGTATTTTGGTAAATAATTTTTTTGGCATTTTTTAGGTATTTTTCCTAGAATATTGATAGATACTTCTTCGAAACTACAAGAAATACTTCTTCGAAACTATAGGAATTGAAGTTCCAAAATTGGTAGTGATATCACAGTTAAAATGATGCTCCTGTGAAGGCATGTAGCCAACGCACGGCCGTGTCTCTTCACAATTCTACCACAACACCTATGAAAAGCATGGCCATATTCTAAGACACTTCTAATATTCAAGTTAGCCTTATATAGAATACCTGGAATCAAGAAAAAGATGCATAAACCCTCAACTAAGAGCATAAAAGCCAAGAAATAAGAAGTATATGATTTTTAAGAATTATATAACCACCACAACATGAATTTGGGCACTCTTGGAACTGAAAAACGAAATAAAAATCTTTAAAGAAAATAACAAAGTGGTAAACAGAAGGCTTCACTGTTGATCCTTAAGCCAAAAACTATCGCCTGTGTCTATTCATAGCTCTTAAGTTGGGGTTGACTTGGACAAAACTACAATATATTGGGAAATAATTTTTAAATTGGGATATTTTGATAAATAGTTCAATTTTAACATTATTTTGGTAGTTTAACCTATTTGATGACTAGTCAGTTGTGTTTACTTGTCAAGCCAAATCTTTATAATTAGATTAAAAGGCAACAGAATTAGAGTTACCATACCAAAGGGAAACTTATGAAACCATGAAAAAATTAAGAGTGTTTGGATGGAGGGGAAGGGACTTATTTTAAAATCACCTCATTTTGTTAAAAAAAAAAATCAAAGGGGAGAGGAGGAAAATTTTGATGCAAAAATCCATCACTTCCTATCATTTCCATCTCAAATTGGGGGATTTGGAGAAGAGATCAAAACATATTACCTATAATATGATTATGTTGTCTCATATATTTTGTTTCCTTTTCTTACTTATAAAGATATAATAGTAAATTTATCCGCTATCTCTCCTCTATTAAAATTGTTATAATAGTCTCTCCTTTCTCCCTATTTCTTAATGTTAAGAAATCTCCCCTCTCCCTCCTTCTCTATTTTCAGATCTAATTTCTCTGCTAAACTGTCTTTGTTATCTCTATGTTGAGCAGCAAATAAATGGCTACAACTCACTTTCACAAAACACCATCACATAGCATATTCTCAAAGTGAATCATAGCTAGTCATTTATTGTCTAGTATAGAGACAGAAGAGGCAAACCAGCAAAGAAGCTAAGTCATCTGTTTTCACATTTGTTTTGTCGGTTTGAAAGTCAGAGAGGCTATACAAACTAAGTGGGAACTCAGGCCTTGGTTGGCTAAACTGGTGAACCAGTTTGGTCGGTCTGACAATTCCCAACAGCAATATTCTTGTGCTAAAAGTCATATACCATCATCTCTCATTAGAATATGCTTAACTACTTCAAACCAGAATATGTTACAGTTACGCACCTTTCCTCATCATTGGCTCCTTGATTCTGAGAGTTAATCATTAATATCCCTTTGAAAATCGTTTAGTAATTACTTCCACTTTGGTGATTTTTTCTTCAGATCACAATATGTAGGTATTTTCTTTACAGGTACTGACTTATTATTTCTTCATTTCTTTAGCCTTGTTTTTCAAAATAGAAGTTGCTTAATTATACTTTCTGGTATCTTCTGTTGACTTCCATCACGAAGAAAACTTACTGGGATAATTCTGTCGCTTTTACTATATATATATATATATATATATGGATTTTGAATAAAGTAAATATATTATACTTCTAAATAAGAAATCATAAATATTTGGACTACACATGGAAGAATGAAATAAAAATTGGCAAGCCATCTAAGCTGTAGGGTTACAATGCGATCAGGGTCTTCAAGAAGAAAGTTGCATGTTAGAGGCCTAGTTTCGACATGGAGGTTTTCAAATGAGGGATGCATGCAATATATACACGTGTATGTGTACACTTGCTTATTACATATTTTTCTTTTCTTTTCCTATTTTTCTTTGTTATTTTTTTAAAAAAATATTACTTGAGATATCAACAAGCATTGATCATAATATTATAGATAAGATTTGTTTAAATATATTGATATAAGTTGGACTCCATATATATATAGAAACTCTCTTTAAAAAAACTTTATACTCATTTAAGCCTTTCACTTAACTTAAATTGAATTAATTATGAATTAAAAATTAATAAAAATATATATACATATGCTATTTTTCTTTTCAAACTGCTCCTCCGCAAAATGTATTATGACAAACTATCTTTGCTGCTATATAAATTGCATAGTTTAAGAAAATTTAAGTTTAAATTATCTCGTTTATTTTATTTTTTGTGAAACTTAAGTTTATAAATGAATTATGTAATTTTTTTCTTGCAGACAATTGTAAAAGTAATTTATGTTAAAATGGCTGCTCAACATTCTCATATATATATATATATATATATATATATATATAATATAAAATCATAACAAACTCAATATTTATTATATATCATTTGCTATTTTGTTTTTGAGTAGACTTATAAGTATCTCTATCACCTCTCAATAAAGATAAAATTAATCTCATTCGTAAAATGAAAAATTAAATTACTTACTTCTTAATATGTATTTTTTTTAATTTATCAACTGAGTGATACTATATATGATAATCATTACTAATTATTTGTTAACAATGTTATGGACTTAGCCTAACTAATGTCACATTTTAAAAAAAAAAAGAATAAAAAGCTTGACTCTATATCTTGACATGAATGTTGCCATATATAGATGTTCACGACTCTATTTCTTAACTAATGTCTAATAAAGTATTACAGGAGGGCCAAGTTTGGCTTAATCGCAAAGTCGTACATCGAAACTTGAAAATGAATCTTGGTCAACTTTGGCGGCTGTGGTTGACGCCGACAATTTTGTCACTGCAACTTGATTTGTTACAGGATCCTCGAAAATCACTTTAATATTTGACTCGACGTGGATAAAATTTGTCTTGTTAGAGGCTTTGGAATCATTCAAAGTAATCAATCATTACTAATCTCCCGTGGCTTAAGGTCAAGTCATACATTTAAAGTATGCATTTATTTTTTTTATTAAAGTGAATTTATTATTTATAGTGTTGTTTTATTTTCTTAATTTTATTTTTAAAATTTTTATTATTATAATTACTCAATTTATAAAAAAATATAAATAATAAATTAATAATAAATATTGTCTTAAAATTTTAAAACGAGAAATAAATAATAATAAAAATTTTGTTTCAAAATGATAAAAAATAAATAACAAAAAGAGTAATAAATTAATATTATAAGTATGACTAATTTTATTTTTAAATTAATCTTAAATTTATGAAATAAAAATGAGATAAAAAATTATCTCTTTAAGATTACCTCATATATATCTTTTAATCTAATTGAATAAAAGTTGTTAAGATTTTGTTAAAATATATCTTTGGGCTTTTTCATGATACATGTTTATTCTTAAAACACGTGTATATGTTAAGTGAGTTTTTTTTTTTTGTGACTTATTTCTTCTTTCTTTATTTATTTTAATTTTAAAAATATTATATTTAAATAAATAAAAAATATTTACAAAAAATAAATATTTAAATAAATAAAATAAATTTAATGGGATAGATATTATACCCTGGGTTTAAACTCTAATTTGGTTAAAAAGTTGGAGGAAAGAGGAGAATTCTTCTAGATTCAATTGTTGGGCTTCCACGTTGTTTGACTCGCCTCCATAACTATGCCAGTTTAGTTGTGTTTGTGTGGGTTAGTTGTACGGTTGTGCATTAAAAGTTCGGAAAATGCTAGTGTATATTTATTGATATATACATACTCTTTAGTACATCCTATATATTTTATAGATATTTTGAAAGGTATAATTTAAAAGAAAATTAGATAAAAATATATATATATATATATATATATATATATATATATATATATATATATATATATATATATATGAAAATTAAATATGCATAAACAAATTTATCGTATAACCTAATTCTAAGAGGGGATAATTGACATGGTAAAATAAAATCCGTTTTTCTTATAATCGTCTCATATATTATTTTATATATTATTAATTAAAAAATATGAAAGTAAACAAAACACAATTTTCGAAAATAACATGAAATTACTAGAGAGACAAACATTCACGTAAATAAAAAAAAAAATCCAAATTAGACTGTTTGGCATAAAAAAAAAGAAGAAGATTTACAAAAGAAAAGAAAAAAAAATTGTAGTGTAGATTAAAAAAAAAGATAAAAAATATAAGATAATTTATGAGACTCATTTAATTTTTTTAAAAATTATATAAATAAAAAAATTATGCATCCAAGAGTCATAAAAATAATATAAATAATTAAAATGTGCAATCCTCCTTCATTTCATTTCATGAATAAAGATGTTCTGACTAAATTAAACCTTGCATTACAATAATACTTCTTTTCCCCAGATAAAAAAAAAAAAAAAATCTAAGTCTTGGTCTAGCTAGCTAATAGTTTCCGTGTATGTGGACGTAAATGAAGTTGAACCATTCTTGTAACCAAGAATTTCCAGGTAATTGAGTGAAACACAAACATATATATATATATATATATATATATATATATATACACATTTACGCGAGAAAATAAAGCTAGCTATCCATCAATTGAGAGATGGCAAAGCCATACTCTTGCGTTTTCCTTTTCTCTTCTTTTTCCTTCTTAGTTACCCTGTTTGGGGTTGGGGCTACTCCTATTCTTTTAGGAGGAAAGACGTTGAAAATTGGGATACCCTTTAAAACTGAATTTAAGGAGTTTGTGGATGTTCAACTGAATAGTACAAACCAGGCCATACAGAACCAGGTTAAAGGGTACTCAATTGACGTTTTCTTTGCTGCAGTATCTTATCTGGAAACGCAATTAGGCTTAAAGGTTTCTTATGAGTTTGAAGCTTTTGTAAACAAAGAGGGGATGTTTAATGGCACTTACGAAGAACTTCTGCAAGGAATCCCAACTGGAAAGGTTAGACAGGCAATTAATCTATTGCCCTTTTATTCTTCTTTTTCTAAAAAGATTTAGGTGCATTAAAGTTCATTTAGATTATCTTTTAAAGAAAAATTGTCTAAATGAAAAGTAGAAATAAAAATTAAAAAGAAAAGCATCTTCACCTACTTAAACAAAACAGGATTTTGACTCCTGAAATTGTTTCTTCTTTTATAAAAAGTCAATCAAAATAATATATTTTTGTATAAAATATTTCTTTTTCAAATTAAGAACAAATCCAAATAGACTCCTAGTTCTAGGTGTTTACTAATGCTAAAATATGCCTAAATTCTTTTCTTTTTTTTTTTTGAAAAAGTATGATGCTGTGGTGGGTGATGTAACTATTGTGGCGGACCGGTCAACCTACGTAGATTTTACATTGCCATATGCAGAATCAAGTGTGAGGATGCTTATACAAGTTAGACATAGTCACCACTTAGATATGTGGATCTTTCTAAGGCCATTTAGTTGGGATCTTTGGCTCTCCATCATCTTATTTTGTGTCTTTATAGGATTTGTACTATTGTTCATGGAACGTAATGCGAATAAAGATACAGGAACTGAAGAAACACCAGGTCATAAAACATTTACTAGACCATCAGTTTTATGGCTTCCTATTGCTCAAGCAGTGATGCCTGAAAGTAAGCTCTATTTACTTATTGACTATTTTTTATCTGAATTTTTATTTTATTTTTGTAGGTATTAATTATTTTCAAGAATGAAATAAAGAATTGAAGTAAAAACATCAAACGGGGTTTGTGATTTGATTTATCTTTTGTGATCTGAACTATGAATAATTTGATATAATAAATTAAAATGGGTTTTATATTTCATGCCAGCTTTTAATTATTCGTACATTGTTTGTTCTGCTATAAAGAAGCAATTGATTATTCCTTGCTCTTATTTGAAATTTTATGTTCGATGCAAATAAATAATTCCATGAGTTATTGTTGAAGAATACTGAGCCTTAATTATAAATGAAGGAAATATTCAATGACAATTTTACTGTTACTTTCTAGGTGAATCTGTTGCCAAGAAATACTCTAGGTTTGTACTACTAGTGTGGCTAGCATTGGCATTCATTCTCGTGCAAAGTTACACAGCCAATTTGTCCTCTATCTTAACATTAGATCAAATAAAGCCAAGTTATCCTACCATCGATAGTCTAATAAGAGACCAAGAAAATGTTGGATACCGGCACGGTTCTTATATTAAAAATTTGTTAATAAATCACTTACACTTTGATGAATCGAGGCTTAGAAATTTCTCCAAGATGGAAGATTATTGTGAGGCCTTAAGAAAAGGAACTCGAAATGGAGGCATTGCTGCAATGTTTGATGAATTGCTCTACATTAAAATCTTCCTCAAAAGGTATGGTTCCAAGTACATGATGGCTGGACCGACCTATCCCAACAGCGGCTTTGGTTTTGTAAGTCTCTATATCTTTTTCTTAGAATTTTAAATTCAAACATGAAGCCACCATCAAAATGAATGAAGTATCAATCGATTACATTTATAATGCTTATAATTGGATTCCTTCTATATTTCTAATACCTATAGATACGTTGAAGTTGAAGTTAAATTTAGTCAAGCTTTTTGACAAAATTGTACGACTATTGATTATTTTACAGGCATTCCCACAACGTTCCAATCTTACATCTTACTTCTCAAAAGCCATATTGCATCTCATTGAAAATTCAACGATGGATATGGTTGAAGACAAATACTTTGGTGTCAATCATGTTGATCTCCAAGATCAGTACGACCAAATATCATCAGAAACTTCCAGCCTCACCACACACAGCTTTGCAGGCCTGTTCATAATCACAGGATCCCTTATCATATTAGCTTTGCTAGTCTCTGAAAGCTATATTTGGCAAAGGCTAGTTATGATGGCCAAAACTTTCAGCAAAAAATATCTATTCTCAAGTTCTAGAAAAGTGAATCCATCAATGGATGGTTCTACAAATGAAAGGGATGCTGGCTCAACCAATGAAGAAAATAACCATCTAGAAAGTCTTCCAAGATCTCCTTCATTGCCTGTGGCTGTGTAATAATCTAGTACACTCAAAAAGTATTCTTTCTAGCTAATCTGTTGTTTGTTTATTCTTCTCGGAGGGCATACTGGCTCAACAATACTAACATATTAGAGTAGGATAGAAGAGTTAGATTCTTGGGTGTGTTCAAATTTAATTATTCTATAGTTGTGTATATATTATATTTATAATGTAATATAAGTAAAACCCTTGCATTTGCTGTTTTTATTGGCTTGTTCTAAATACAATATTCATAATGTTTGTACCAAACATGTTACAATGAGTTTTTTTTTTTTTTTTTCTAGTTCTCCATTTAAGTGATAATGACTATAGACTTTTCCTATCTTTCGTATCTATTCTTCTTGCAATGGACCGAAGTTTCTTTAGGTAGGGGAATAGTATAACTATATTGTGATAAAATCTTAATATTGATTTGACTATTTTATGAACAATTTCTTTATCATCAGTTCTTATTATCTTAAAGGTTATGAATGTTTCGGAGCCGTTCATTTGATTTGTTGGCTTAGATTGATAATAAAAATAATATAATTTGAGGGTGTCTTTGGTAATTTCAATTATAGATTTAGTTAATTTTGGAAAAAATAACTTTAACTTTTTTGCTTTTGGCGAAAATTCTATAGAACTTAATCACTTTGACATTTAAATTGTATTAAAAGATTGAACAAGTTTTCTTATAAAAAAAATATATTGAACAAGTTAATTGGACTAGATATAATTGATTGATCAAATAATTGAGTTTTTATTAGATAAAAAGAATTTGACCTTCAAAAATAGAATCAGGACTCAAATATGAAAATCTTAAGAAAAAGTATAGCTTATATTTTTTTTATAAGAAATTTTATACTATGGTCTGATAAACACCTTTTAGTGTCTATCTTTACACTCTTATACTTAACTCTTGTATCCCAATCTTGAACTTAATTGATAAATTAGGTAATATTTATTTCATTGAGGTTTAATTACAACTAATTGTATTTTATATTACTTTTTCTATTTTAAGGTCTAATTCACTTATTATGAAATGTCTATTTTTAGAACTGGACCTTGGCAACCTCAATGCTAGTTGGGTGAGCTGCTTATTCGAGCTTAGAACAATGAAAGCATAATCACATTCATGAAGTCATATGGGATGGCACACTTGTGATTTACCCAACTCTGAAGGCAAACTAGGAATTTGGCAACTTTAATGAGGGGTAAAGTGGTTATTTTGTTCATTAATGACGCTTTTGTAATTTTGCCATCTTTTCCCCCATTTTTATTCCCCATTTTCGGCTTCCCCTGCAGGGGGGAAATCCCATCCCCGAACCTCCCCTTCTCTTTCTAGTTTTAGGGCTTCCTCCTCCTTCTCTCTACAATCTTCCATGAAAATGGAAGCCTAAACCTCTTGTAATCAACCTAGGGAGCTTGAAGACCACTGGGTGACTCTTGAAACTTGAATGTTGTATCATTTTGGTATTTTAATTCAATGATTACTATGCTGGAATTCTGATTCATGGCTGCTTGATTTCTTGCTCCATTTCTCTAATTTCCTGCCATATTCTTGATGGGTTATTCATGTTTTATGGTAAGTTATTGGTTTGATGATTTTGGATGGGTTATTCTTGGATTATCTCATGTATTTGGGCCTGTTAACCTTGTTGTCATATTAAACCTGGATTTGGTTGAGTGGGTTTTGGTTTTTAAGCTATTAGAACTTATTTCTTGCAAGGGCTATTGTTTTGGAATAGGGCTAGTGCTATTGGTCATATGCTAGTGATAATCTAGTAGAAAACCTAGGGATTATTCATGGGTTATTGAATAATCTCAGCTCAATCTTGATTAACTGAATTAAAATATAATTTTATGTTAAGGATAGAGTCGGGGTTAGGTTAGATAATCCCTAGGTTGGTTATATTCATGCCATAGTTAATTTCGGTTTTAATTTCTTGTAGTGTTTATTTACCGCTTTTGTGATTTTTAATTAATTTGTGTTGTAAACCCCCTTTGTAACCTCGGTTAACTGAGATTTGTATTAGTGATTCTTTAAAAACATGACCCTTGGTTGAAAAATCAAACTCGGATTTAAATAATTAAGATCTAGTCTCTTGTTGCACTATTCATTTAAGTGTAGCATATTTTCCAATTACAAGAAAAGTATGTATAAGTTTTTGAAATAGAAAGTGAAAAACAAAGTAAATATAAGAGACGTTGAAATAATTTTTTCTTTAGTTTTTTGTGTTTAACATAAATATCTAATATAATTTATTTTGCAATTTAATTTTTATTTCTCTTAAGAGAACCAAATGTGCCAAGTGGAGTTAGATTGTTATGTTGAGTTGTGAAAATGAAGAAAAAGAATAATAAACAATCTTGAAACTATTACCGAAAATCAACATGCAATGTATTGGATGATATGCATATGGATTTCTTTTAACACCTTCATTTTTATTATCTCACCTCTTCTCAATTGAAGAAAATTGAGACACCCTTCCTGTTCACCCCATTCCATGAGTGTTCTCCTTCACCCCCACTCTTCAAGAAATAACACACCTATTTCACACACCCATAACAACACTTCTTTACTTAAAAGAGATCTCCATCTCGTTTGTTTTTGAGCAAAGAAGCTTTTCCCAATCTTAAGTTTTTCCATTGAAACTAAAATGATAGAAAACCAAAATTTACATACTTCTTAAATTCAAAACAAAAACATAAATGATCTTGTAAATTACATTACAGAGGTTGATAGGCTGAAATTCCTTGGATTATTAACTTTAGGAATAAGGCAAATGAATGTCTGTGCAATTCTTTTATCAAATTCTCCAATAGTGAAAGCATCTCTAACCAAATTCCAGACATCGTCCCCTACTATATGCCAATATTGCTTGAAGAAAATTGCATGAAACCCATCAGGCCGCAGGAGCTTTATATGGCTTCATACTATTGAGGGCTGGAGACACTTCCTCCTTCGTGACGAGCTTAATAAGAGTTAACACCATTGATATCTATTGCAGGCAGACTAGCTATCCTAAACTGAGAAGAGAAGGTAGAAATATTGTCATAGAAAAGCTTATGGTAAAACCTTGCTTCTTGCTGAAGGATATCCTCGTTACTACACCATAAACCATTTGGAAGAAACCCATTAATTTTATTTTTCTGTCTTCGGGCAGTAGTTTGAGCATAAAAATCGATTTTGTATTAGAACCACTTTTAGAAGTTTTGTTTTCTTAAAAAAAAAAAAAAAGGTTTTTTAAAATCTTTTAAAATCAATTGTTAGATATAATTAATTTTAAAAGTAAACTTTCAAAATGGGTTATACCTTGCAATCAATTTTAAAAGTCTCTTCTCCTATATTTTTATTTTTTTTAAAATCAATTATCTTTTTACTCAATCTTAAAATCAGACTTTTAACATTGTCTGATTCTAACTTGGTACAGGAATCAATTTGAAAAGCCAATTTTACTTGATTTTAAATGTTTAACCCTAGTGTTCTGCACTAGTATGTTGACAACACTCGCAAAGTTGCTCTCTAAATAAACCCTTTCTATAACCATATCTCCAAGCTAGATCAAGACCATTCATAACACCCCAGAGTTCTGCTCCCCAAGAAGTGGCTTTGCCTAAGTTCCTTAAAACAATGTTTTAAAAATTGAATCGAATATTGATCGCTTGTTTACCGGTTCAACTGAATAAATTAAAAAATATATTTTAAATTTTTAAAAATACATTACATAATAACATTAGTATTATTTATTTTATTTTTATAGTAAAAGTTAAATAAATAAAATAGACAAATATCTTATCACAAGATGACCTTATATATAAATTCTATATATTCATTAGATAGGCAAAAAAATATAAATTTATAAATTTATAAGTTTATATTTTTATTTTTATACATTTTTACAATTATTTATTACAAATAAGAGAATCAATTCCTGGTAAAATGCTATCTAGTGTGTTCATTGTTCACTAATCACGCCATTTGCTTGGATGATTTAGTTTTTGGCACACTTTTAGTAGATTTATAACATTCTACTATATAAAAAGAAAAAGAAAGATATTATTTTAAATAATTATCATCACAGATAAACTAAATTTATTTTTCTAAAAGAAAATGTCGATTGAAAAAGACACTCTAAGAGAAGTTTGAGGTTGAATAGTTGAAACTTGAAGTTTGAGTTCTCCATTTTTAAGTTTCATATCATTGAAGATTGTATCTTTCTTTCACTTCCCCCTCTATATATATGAGAGGTCATTTTCTCTTTAGTTGGTTAAAGATGATGTGAGACTCAATGGGGTCCACTTGGAAAAGAGTGCATTTAAGCATTGTTGGAAGAATGCGCAACAACACCCCCTTTTAGTAGTTTTTTTTTTTTAAATTGAGTTTGCTTTAAAATCGGTTTTTTTAGTTTAATTGGTTGGTTTGCAATTTTTACGGTTAAATCAGAGTTTAACTGTTCTTTGACCAATTTAATTGTAAAAGTAGTTTAATGTAATAATTTAGACCAATTACTTAGTTGGTGTCTGATTTAACCGGTTAAATCGGCTGATCTGATTTTGTTTTTATAACACTATCTTAGAAAACTCCTGATCCACTTAGCCTTCTCATGTTTATCTAGAGCTTGACTATTTGCTCTCCCAATGTTAGTTTTCGAAATACCATTTGTTTTGCGTTTAACTCAACTATTCTTTGGCTTAGTTCAATGGATGTCATTTTTAACTTTGTTATACCATCCTCCTCTCTCCTTCTTCCTCCCTCCTCGTATGCCTTATTTGGATAAAGAGAAAAAGATAAGTGAAAAGAAAATAGAGTTAAGAGAAATTGTGTTCTTTTTTTGATGCTTTTGTTTTAGTGAAATGAAGTTTAGTTGGAATAGAAAGAGACAAGGAAGTGAGAATAGAAAGAAATAGAGAAGCTCATTTCCATAGTTTGGTATGTTATAGGAAATGGTAAAGGAATGAAACAAAGTGTAATCAAAAGACTCTAATATCCTTTCAACAAATATATATATATATATATATATATATATATATATATATATATATATATATATATATATATATATATGAAAGATTAAAAATTTTCAGAACCCATTACCACCGCAAACACATCTTCCACCGCTACTCAAAAAATCCAGTGGCAAGGTTGCCACATCACCAACACAACTTCCCCATGAGAGACAAACCACTATTCAATGATGGACTAACAAAAACATCCATGGAGCTCTTAGCTCTATTAATTTAAGTAATAATATTTACGGTGAAATAAAAAAAAAAAAAAAATCATCCAACACCATGAATGGCCATGAGAGCTGTTTGGGCAACTCCACCACTGCAGATATGGGTGAGGAAGGGAAGTTGTCTCTCCGCCGCATATGTGGGTTCAAGGTGGCTTCACCCAAACCCAGAAATGAATCTTCGAGCCACAGAGGCACAATAGATCTTTGCTGCAAAACCACTTCGAGCAGCGGAGGAAGAGGAGCTGAACAATGTCCATCATTCATGGTTGGGCCTTTGGTCCGGTCATCGTAGCTGGAGGTCTGCAGGTGCCGCTGCCGGAGGTCCGATGGTCGTCGCCGGAGAAGACAATCAAGCATGACTGGCCTTTGGTGTTGCTTTTGGGAAAAGAGGGTACAGATGGAAAAATTTGATGGAAAGCTCAAATCTATTTTATTATGGAATAGTTTTTGTTAAATTTGATGGAAAAATCAATCTATTTGGAAAGGTCTTCCGTTCATTCCAACAAATTGAATAAAGGAAAGTGGGCTTCTCACTCCGTTTCCTTTTCCATTTCATCTCAACCAAACAGGCACTTGATTTTGGATGAAGGGCAAAGTTGTGTGTACATCTGATGTGTATATTTTCAATTTTAATTTAATGAGATAAAATTATATATATATATATATATATATATATATATATATATATATAAATGTATACACATAACATATCTCTTGTTTTTACTATCAATTGAGCTTTATTTAGACTATCGATAACGATGCTAGATCACTCATAAGATAGTTGAAAATCTAAAACTCCTAAACAGACGAGAAAGCAAGAAAACTAACACATGAAAAAGAGGAAAAGCTCCAGTTCAACAAGTTAGTTCTTAATATTCAAACTATTTTTCTAATTGAGTTAAATATTATTTTAGTATTTTATATTTAAATTTTTTATTAATTTGATTTGTTACTATTCAAAATTTCTATCAAATGAACTCTTTTAACATTTTTTAACGATCTAAACCATTGATAAATTCATAAATAACCTTTATATATTAATAGATTTGAACAACGAAATTAATAATTTTAAATTGTAAAAATTAAATTAATAAAAAATTTAAAATATAAAAACTAAATTAATAAATATAAAATATAAGAAACTAATTTGATAAAGATTTTAGGTTTTTAAGACTAAAATCATGTTTAATTAACTCTTTTAATTTCTTTCTTCAGTATGAATTTTTCTGATTGTAATTAAAATTACTATTAATCTGAAAAAAAAAATAACAAGCTCAGGCAATGCATTCCAAATTATGTTATTCTTTTTATTTTCTTATTCTTAAACTAGGTCTCGACTCGAAATGATCCCTTCCTTGAAATATCCATTAAAAAGGACAAGGTTTTTTAACTAATAAATTGTATCCCAAGCATTGCACAGTTAATTTTAACATAATCAACTAAATATTTTTATTAAAATTCAATTAAATTTCAAAATAAGTAAATATAATCTTAGGAGGATAAATGATTTATTACTTGTAATTGTTATGTAAATATATATATTAAATAAAATTGAATATGTTAAGAGTATAAAGTATTAAGAAATAAAAAAAAAAAGTAATAGCTTTTACTCATTTTTGAGAGTGGTACAAGAATTAAATATAATTTGTAATCATTTTTAATAAAAGTGAAAAAATATTTAACAAAATATATTATCAAATGATAAATTTAGTTTTTAAATTTAAAATTAATAAAATAATTTAAGAAAATAATAATTAAAAAGTAATATAATTTTTATTTTAATAGTATATTAATTTAAAACCATAATAAACATTTATGATGATAGTAAATGAAAGGTAAAAAATTTGTGAGAATAAATGAAAAGTGAAAGGGTGAGTGAAGAAAGAGCAATGATGACTTTTATATTGTTTATTAAGGACAAAATAAACAAAAAAAATTAGAAAAAGTATAATGTGTTAAATGATCATAAAAAGTTGCCCTGGTAGAGCCCATTAATAAGAAATTATCTACCACAACACCTGTAAAAAGCATGGCCATATTCTAAGACACTTCTAATATTCAAGTTAGCCTTATATAGAATATCTGGAATCAAGAAAAAGATGCATAAACCCTCAACTAAGAGCATAAAAGCCAAGATATAAGAAGCAAAAATTTAAATGTTGACAACAATGAAAAAATAAAGGTTGTGTTGTGTTTTAAACTATTACCAAATGATTTCTAAAAATTATATAACCACCACAATATGAATTTGGGCACTCCTGGCAACTGAGAAACGAAGTAAAAATCTTTAAAGAAAATGAAAAAGTGGTAAGTAGAAGGTTTCACTATTGATCCTTTAGCCGAAAACTATCGCCTATGTCTATTCATAGCTCTTAAGTTGGGGTTGATTTGGACAAAACAACAATATATTGGGAAATAATTTTTAAATTGTGATATTTTGATAAATAGTTCAATTTTAACGTTATTTTGGTAGTTTAACCTATTTGATAACTAGTCAGTTGTGTTTGCTTGTCAAGCCAAATCTTTGTAATTAGATTAAAAGGCAACAGAATTAGAGTTGCCATACCAAAGGGAAACTTACGCAACTATGAAAAAATTAAGAGTGTTTGGATGGAGGGGAAGGGACTTATTTTAAAGTCACCTCTTTTTGTTAAAAAAAATAATCATAGGGGAGAGGGGGAAAATTTTGATGTAAAAATCCATCACTTCCTATCATTTCCCTCTAAAATTGGGGGATTTGGAGAAGAGATCAAAACATATTACCTATAATATGATTATGTTGTCTCATATTTTGTTTCCTTTTCTTACTTATAAAGCTATAATAATAAATTTATCACCTATCTCTCCTCTATTAAAATTGTTATAATAATCTCTCCTTTCTCCCTATTCCTTAATGTTAAGAAATCTCCCCTCTCCCTCCCTGTCTATTTTTTAATTTAGTTTCTCTGTTAAACTGTCTTTGTTATGTCTATATTGGGCAGTAGATAAATGGCTACAACTCATTTTCACAAGACACCATCACATAACATATTCCTAAAGTGAATCATAGCTATTCATCTATTGTTCAGTATAAAGACAGAAGAGGCAACCCAGCAAAGAAGCTAAGTCATCTGTTTTCACATTTGTTTTGTCGGTTTGAAAGTCAGAGAGGCTATACAAACTAAGTGGGAACTCAGGCCTTGGTTGGCTAAACTGGTGAACCAGTTTGGTCGGTCTGACAATTCCCAACAGCAATATTCTTGTGCTAAAAGTCATATACCATCATCTCTCATTAGAATATGCTTAACTACTTTAAACCAGAATATGTTACAGTTACGCACCTTTCCTCATCATTGGCTACTTGATTCTGAGAGTTAATCATTAATATCCCTTTGAAAATCGTTTAGTAATTATTTCTACTTTGGTGATTTTTTCTTCAGATCACAATATGTACGTATTTTCTTTACAAGTTCTGAGTTATTATTTCTTCATTTCTTTAGCCTTATTTTTCAAAATAGAAGATGCTTAATTATACTTTCTGGTATCTTCTATTGACTTCCATCACGAAGAAAACTTACTGGGATAATTCTGTCGCTTTTACTATATACAGGCATATATGTATTTTGAATAAAGTAAATATATTATACTTCTAAATAAGAATTCATAAATATTTGTACTACACATTGAAGGATGAAATAAACATTGGCAAGCCATCTAAGCTGCAGGATTACAATGCGATCAGAGTCTTCAAGGAGAAAGTTGCATGTTAGAGGCCTAGTTTCGACATGGAGGTTTTCAAATGAGGGATGCATGCAATATATACACGTGTATGTGTACACTTTCTTATTACATATTTTTCTTTGTTAATTTTTTTTATAATATTACTCCAGATATTAACAAGCGTTAATCATAATATTAAAGATAAGGTTTGCTTAAATATATTAATATGGGTTGGAATCCATATATATGTAGAAAATCTCTTTAAAAGAACTCTATACTCATTTAAGTCTTCCACTAAGCTCAAGTCAAATTAATTAGTAATTGAGAACTAATAAAAATAGATGTACACACGCTATTTTCCTTTTTCAAATTGTTCCTCCACAAAATGTTTTATGACAAACTATCTTTGGTGCTATAGAAATTGCATAGTTTAAGAAAATTTAAGTGTAAATTATCTCATTTATTGTAAAACTTAAGTTTATAAATGAATTATGTATTTTTTTTTCAGACAATTGTAAAAGTAATTTATGTTAGAATCGCTGCTCAATATATATATATATATATATATATATATATAATATAAAATCACAGCAAGCTCAATATTTATTATATGTCATTCGTTATTTTTTTTTTTTTCAATAAACTAACAAGTATCTCTATCATTTCTCGATAAAAATAAAATTAATCTCATTCTTACAATTACTTACTTTCTTAATATGCATATATTTTTTTTATTTATCAACTGAGTCATACTATATATAGTAGTCATTATTAATTATTTGCTAGGACTTAGCTTAACTAATGTCACATTTTTTAAAAAAAAAAATTGAATAAAAAGCTTGAGTCTGTATCTTGACATGAATGTTGCCATATATAGACGTTCGACGACTCTATTTCCTAACTAATGTCTCATATTATAATAGGGCCAAGTTTGTCCTAATCGCAAAGTCGTATATCGAAACCTAACAAGGAAGGAAACTTGAATATGAATCTCGGTCAACTTAGGCGGCTGTGATTGACATCGTCAAGTCGTTTATCACAGGATCCTCGAAAATCACTTTAATATTTGTCTCGACATGGATAAAATTTGTCTTATTAGGCTTTGGAATCAAATATGCATTTATTTTTCTTCATTAAAGTGAATTTATTATTTATAGTCTTGTTTTATTTTTTTTAATTTTATTGTTTAAATTTCTACCATTATAATTACTCAATTTATCAAAATATATATAAAAAATACAAGTAAAAAATTAACAATAAATATTGTCTTAAAATTTTAAAATGACAAATAAATAATAATAAAATATTTGTTTCAAAATGACAAAAAAAATAAATAATAAAAAGAGTAATAAATTAATATTGTAAGTAAGATTAATCTTAAATTTATGAAATAAAAATGAGATAAAAAAAATTATCTCAGAGACGGGAGAAATTATTTTAAGATTACCTCATATATATCTTTTAATAATTGAATAAAAGTTGTTCAGATTTTGTTAAAATATATCTTTGGGCTTTTTCATGATACATGTTTATTCTTAAAACATGTGTACATGTTAAGTGATTTTTTTTGTGCCTTATTTGTTTTATTTATTTATTTTAATTTTAAAAATATTATATTTAAATAAATAAAATATATTTACACAAAATAAATATTTAAATAAATAAAATAATTTTAATGGGATAGATATTATACCCTGGGTTTAAACTCTAATTTGGTTAAAAGGTTGGAGGAAATAGGAGAATTCTTCTAGATTCAATTGTGGGGCTTCCACGTTGTTTGACTCGCCTCCAAAAAGTTTGGAAAATGCTAGTGTATATTTATTGATATAAATATATATATATATATACACTCTTTAGTACATCCTATATTTTATAGATATTTGAAAGGTATAATTTAAAAGGAAAAATAGATAAAAACATAAAATATACATAAACAAATTTATCGTATAACCTAATTCTAAGAGGGGATAATTGAAATAATAAAATAAAATCTGTTGTTCTTATAATCGTCTCATATATTATTTTATATATTATTTAATTAAAAAACATGAAAGTAAACAAAACACATTTTTCGAAAATAACATGAAATTACTAGAGAGACAAACATTCACGTAAATGTGCGCATATATTTTCTAATATATATACATTACCAATACTTCTTTCTCCACTCCAATATATAATGTATTTTTTTGACTCGATAATATGAGGAAAATTTCTTATAATTCACATTAATACACAATATGAGAATATAATACATAACATTACTTTGAAATTTTATTCTTTCAGGAAGAAACTTTCAAATTGAATTAAATTCTCTAATCTTGTATTTCATTTATTTCCCCATATACGATACTCTCCTTTCTAGGAAGCTCAAGTTGCAAATATGATATTTTCTTGTGATACAAGCAAATATTATCTTTTAAATATTGTATTTTTCCAATAAAGATATTATATTGATGACTATAGTGAGAGTGGTTAATAATATATTTTGGTTGACTTAATAAATATGATTACTTCTTTTTTTAATATATACTTTTTTGTAAGCTTGAAAATATAACATTGTAAAGACTTTTTAACTGTTCAGTTCATTTTGCTTACTAAGGTTATCTCTAATGGTATAACTTTTATTGAGTTGGTTACATTTATTTTAATGGGTCCTAAGAAGTTATATTATTTTTCACTATTTTATGTAACTCTCACAATTTTTCAGTTAAATAATATAACTCTACAATTTTTTTCAAATAGACTTCATATATTATCTCATCATTGTAAGGATTAATCGTAACTTAATAAATTAATTATAATCAAAAAATTCTAATAAATTATGGAATCTCTTTTTAGGATTGCTCTTGAAGCAACTCATATACTAACATGAATTTTTATAGATCGCATTCCAATGGTTGCAACCCATTCTTTTAAGTTGCAAAATTTGTGCAACTCTCTATAATTCCTCCATCTCTAGTGGTGGTCATTCATGTGTTCAACAAGTTTTGTGTAATGTTGCATATCTTTTTTCATCACTTGAAGGCAATGAGATGGAGGAGAGATGGGGAAGAGAATTCAATTTACTGAAAAAATGGAGTCCAGGTTGAACTGTTTGGTACAAAAATGGAGAAAATTTATAAAAGAAAAAAAATGATGGTAGAGATTAAAGAGAGATAAAAAATACAAAATAGTTTAAGAGAATCATTTAAAAAATTTTAAAGTTGTATAAAAAAAAATTATTTAAATTATATAAAGTTAAAAAAATCATATATTATTATGAGACTTATAAAAATAATATAAATAAATAAAATGTACAATCTTCTTACGTTTCATTTCATGAATAAAGATGTCCTAACTAAATTAAACCTTCCTTGCATTACAATAATATTTCTTTTCCTCAGAAAAAAGAAAAAAATGAATCTAAATCTTGGTCTAGCTAGTTAATAGTTTCCGTGCACGCAAACGCAAACGAAGTGGAAACATCTTTGTCGACATGAATTTCCAGGAAACCGAGTCAAACAGAAACATATATGTGTGTGTGTGTGTATATATATATATACATACCGCAAGAAAATAAAGCTAGATATCCATCAATTGAGAAATGACAAAGTCATACTCTTGCGTTTTCCTCTTCCTTTCTCTTTCCTTCTTAGTTGCCCATTTTGGGGTTGGGGCTACTCCTCTCTTTGGAGGAAAAAAGTTGAAAATTGGGATACCCATTAAAATTAATTTTAAGGAGTTTGTGGATGTTAAACTGAATGATACAAACCAGGCCATACAGGACGAGGTTAAAGGGTACTCAATTGAAGTTTTCTTTGCTGCAGTATCTTATCTGGAAGGGCAGTACTCAGGCTTAAAGTTTTCTTATGAGTTTGAAGCTTTTGTAAACAAAGAGGGGACGTTTAATGGCACTTACGAAGAACTTCTGCAACGAATCCCAGCTGGAGAGGTTAGACAAAGCAATTAATCTCTTGCCCTTTTATTCTTCTTTTTCTAAAAAGATTTAGGTGAGTTAAAGTTTGTTTAGATTATCTTCTAAAAAAAAATTGTCTAAATGAGAAGTAGAAGTAAAAATAATAAAAAAAAATCTCCACCTACTTAAACAAAATAAGATTTTGACTTCTGAAACTGTTTCTCCTTTTATAAAAAGTCAATCAAAATAATAAATCTCTGTATAAAATATTTCTTTTTCAAATTAAAAACAAATCCAAGCAGACTCTTAGTTCTATGAGTTTACCAATGCTAAAATAGGCCTAAATTCTTTTCTTTTGTTTTTTTGTGAAAAAGTATGATGCTGTGGTGGGTGACGTAACTATTGTGGCGAGCCGATCAACCTATGTAGATTTTACGTTGCCATATGTAGAATCAAGCGTGAGGATGCTTATACAAGTTATACATAATCGCCACTTAGATATGTGGATCTTTCTAAGGCCGTTTAGTTGGGATCTTTGGCTCTCCATCATCTTATTTTGTGTCTTTATAGGATTTGCACTATTGTTTATGGAACGTAACGTGAACAAAGATACAGGAACTGAAGAAACACCAGGTCAAAAAAAATTTACTGGACCATCAATTTTATGGCTTCCTATTGCTCAAGCGGTGCTGCCTGAAAGTAAGCTCTATTTACTTGTTAATTATTTTTTATCTGAATTTTTTATTATTTTTGGTAGTTATTAATTATTTTCAAGAATGAAATAAAGAATTGAAGTAGAAACATTAAAGGGGGTATGTGATTTGATTTATCTTTTGTGATCTGAACTATGAATAATTTGATATAATAAATTTAAATGGGTTTTATTTTTCATGCCAGCTTTTAATTATTTGTACATTGTTTGTTCTGCTATAAAGAAGGAATTGCTTATTCCTTGCTCTTATTTGAAATTTTATGTTCGATGCAAATAATCAATTCCATGAGTTATTGTTGAAGAATACTAAGCCTTAATTATTTATGAAGGAAATATTCAATGACAATTTTGCTGTTACTTTCTAGGTGAATCTGTTGCCAAGAAATGCTCTAGGTTTGTACTTCTAGTGTGGCTAGCATTGGCATTCATTCTCATGCAAAGTTACACAGCCAATTTGTCCTCTATCTTAACATTAGATCAAATAAAGCTGAGTTACCCTACCATCGATAGTCTAATAAGAGACCAAGAAAATGTTGGATACCGGCACGGTTCTTTTATAAAAAATTTGTTAAAAGATCACTTACACTTTGATGAATCGAGGCTTCAAAATTTCTCCAAGATGGAAGATTATCGTGAGGCCTTAAGAAAAGGAACTCAAAATGGAGGCATTGCTGCCATGTTTGATGAATTGCACTACATTAAAGTCTTCCTCAAAAGGTATGGTTCCAATTACATGATGGCTGGACCGACCTATCCCAACAGCGGCTTTGGTTTTGTAAGTCTCTATATCTTTTTCTTAGAATTTTAAATTCAAACATGAAGCCACCATCAAAATGAATCAAGTATCAATCAATTACATTTATAATGCTTATAATTGGACTCCTTCTGTATTTCTAATACATATAGATACGTTGAAGTTTAAGTTAAATTTAGTCAAGATTTTTGACAAAATTGTATGACTACTGATTATTTTACAGGCATTCCCACTAGGTTCCAATCTTACGTCTTACTTCTCAAGCGCCATATTGCATGTCATTGAAAGTTCAACGATGGATGTGATTGAAGAAAAATACTTTGGTGTCAATCATGATGATCTCCAAGATCAGTACGACCAAATATCATCAGAAACTTCCAGCCTCACCACACAAAGCTTTGGAGGTCTGTTCATAATCACAGGATCCCTTATCATATCAGCTTTGCTAGTCTCTGAAAGCTATATTTGGCAAAGGCTAGTTATGGTGGCCAAAACTTTCAGCAAAAAATATCTATTCTCAAGTTCTAGAAAAGTGAATCCATCAATGGATGGTTCTACAAATGAAAGGGATGCTGGCTCAACCAATGAAGAGAATAACCATCTAGAAAGTCTACCAAGATCTCCTTCATTGCCTGTGGCTGTGTAATAATCTAGTACACTCGAAAAGTATTCTTTTTAGCTAATCTCTTATTTGTTTATTCTTCTCGGAGGGCATACTGGCTCAACAATACTAAAATATTAGAGTAGGATAGAAGGGTTAGATTAATTATGCTAAGGGTCAAAGGCAAATCTACGTTTATAGTTGTGTATATATTATATTTATAATGTAATATAAGTAATAACCCTTGCATTTGCTGTTTATATTGGTTTGTTCTAAATACAATATTTATAATGTTTGTGCCAAACATGTTACAATGAGTTTTTTTTTTCCCCCCAGTTCTCCATTTAAGTGATAATGACTATAGAGTTTTTCCTATCTTTCGTATCTATTTTTCTTGCAATGGACCGAAGTTTCTTTAGGTAGAGGAATAGTATAACTATATTGTGATAAAATCTTAATATTGATTTGACTATTTTATGAACAATTTCTTTATCATTAGTTCTTATTATCTTAAAGATTATGAATGTTTAGGAGCCGTTCATTTGATTTGTTGGCTTCTATTGATAATAAAAATAATATAATTTGAGGGTGTCTTTGGTAATTTCAATTATAGATTGAGTTAATTTTGGAATAAATAACTTTAATTTGTTTGGTTTTGACAAAAATTCTATAGAACTTAATCACTTTGACATTTAAATTGTATTAAAAGATTGAACAAGTTTTCTTATAAAAAAAAATATATTGAACAAGTTAATTGGACTAGATATAATTGATTGATCAAATAATTGAGTTTTTATTAGATAAAGAGAATTTGACCTTCAAAAATAGAATCAGGACTCAAATAACAAAATCTTAAGAAAAAAAATATAGCTTATATTTTTTTATAAGAAATTTTATACTACAGTCGCATCTAAATTTCACTCAAATATCAAAATCTTAAGAAAAAAATATAGCTTATATTTTTTTATAAGAAATTTTACACTATAGTCGTATCTAATTTTCATTTTTTTTGAATAAATAATTAAGATCTAGTCTCTTGTTGCACTATTCATTTAAGTGTAGCATATTTTCCAATTACAAGAAAAGTATGTATAAGTTTTTGAAATAGAAACTGAAAAACAAACTAAATATAAGAGACGTTGAAATTTAGTTTTTGTGTTTAACATAAATATCTAATGTAATTTATTTTGCAATTTCATTTTTATTTCTCTTAAAAGAACCAAATGTGCCAAGTGGAGTTAGATTGTTGAGTTGTGAAAATGAAGAAAAAGAATAATAAACAATCATGAAAAATCAACATGTAATGTATTGGATGATATGCATATGGATTTCTTTTAACACCCGTCATTTTTCTTATCTCACCCCTTCTAAATTGAAGAAAATTGAGACACCCTTCCTGTTCACCCCACTCCATGAGTGTTCTCCTTCACCTCCATTCTTCAAGAAATAACACACCTATTTCACACACCCATAACAACACTTCTTTACTTAAAAGAGATCTCCATCTCATTTGTTTTTGAGAAAGGAAGCTTTGCCCAATCGTAAGTTTTTCCATTGAAACTAAAATGATAGAAAACTAAAATTTACATACTTCTTAAATTCAAAACAAAAACATAAATGATCTTGTAAATTAAGTTACGGAGGTTGATAGGTTGAAATTCCAGACATCGTCCCCTACTATATGCCAATATTGCTTGAAGAAAATTGCATGAAACCCATCAGGCCCCAGGAGCTTTATATGGCTTCATACAATTGAGGGCTGGTGACACTTCCTCCTTCGTGATGGGCTTAATATGAGTTAACACCATTAATGTCTATTGTAGGCAGACTAGCTATCCTAAACTGAGAAGAGAAGGTAGAAATGTCATAGAAAAGCTTATGGTAAAACATTCTTGTTTCTTGCTGAAGGATATCCTCGTCACTACACCATAAACCATTTGGAAGAAGAAACCCATTAATTTTATTTCTGCGTCTTCGGGCAATAGTTTGAGCATAAAAATCAATTGTGTATTAGAACCACTTTTAGAAGTTTTGTATTCTTAAAAAAAAAAAAAAAGTTTTTTTAAAATCTTTTAAAATCAATTGTTAGATATAATTAATTTTAAAAGTAAACTTTCAAAATGGGTTATACCTTGCAACCAATTTTAAAAGTCTCCTCTCCTGTATTTTTAATTTTTTTTAAAATCAATTATCTTTTAACTCAATCTTAAAATCAGACTTTTAACATTGCCTGATTCTAAATTGGTACGGGAATCAATTTTTAAAGCCAATTTTACTTGATTTTAAATGTCTTTCTTTTTTTTTTTTCAGTGGTGACATTTGTTTAGAAATCAAGTCCAGATTCATTCCCTCAACTATTGCTTCTCTCTTTTTTGAGAACCTCCTTCTTTTTCTTTTCTCATCTGCTAGATGAAGCCTAATAACATGGTATTAGAGCTTCAATAGTTCGATCAAATTTCTTTATAATTCTGATCTTCCTTTCTCCTATTTAACTCTGACAAATATGGCCGCTCAAACTTTCTCATGGTGTTTCTGCCTCGTCTAAGAACTCTTCTATCAATCCTGCTAGTCCTCTTTATCTACACTCCTTTAATAGTCCGGGAATCATGTTAGTTTGGAAGCAGTTTGATGGAAATGGCTTCAATGTTTGGAAGAAGACCACGATGATAGCTCAATAACCCCGTGACATCTGTCTGTCAAGAATAGTTTAGGGTTTATAAAAGGTGAAGTCTTGAACCTTGACCTTGATTCACCACTATTACCAACTGGGAATCGATGCAACCATATGGTTATAAGCTGGACCTTGAATTTGTTAAGCAGGGAAATTGCCGATAGTGTCATATACATCATAGCTCAAGAAATTTGGATAAGGTTGATTGAGCGTTTTGAGCAAGTGAATGGAGTTCTCATATGCCAGATCCAAAAATAGTTAATCTCACAAGGTACAGATAATATTTCTGCACACTACACCAATTTTAAGAAAGTCTAGGATGATCAAACTTTTTCAATTTCACATGGGTTTAAATGGTGCATTTTCATCTGTTAATGGACACATTCTTAAGATATCACCACTTCCTTCTACCAATCAAGTTTATATATCATCCTTGTTCATCAAGAAAAATAAAAGGAAATCTCATCTCTTATGATTCCTTTTCACAGTGAAAATGTTGCAATGAACACAAATGTAATAAAGGCCATAGCACGAATTCTCAAAAACCTGAGCAGCTAAAGAGACAATCTATTACTTGCAATTATTTCAAGAAACTAGGACACACGAAAGATAAATATTACAAGCTCCACAGGTACCCTGCAGACTTCAAATTCAAAAACCAAGAAAGTTTTATTGTTTAACTCATGTTGAGAATGATGAGAATGCGTTAGTCAACACTTCTCCAGCAAAATAATCTGCCAAATACCATGGTTGTTGCCAATTTTGCAGGTAACATGTCCTCTAATGAGCAATATGTTCAATCTTGTTGTAAGGGTTATTATTGGATTATTAATACTAGAGCATCTAACTGTATTTGCTAGAATAGATAAACCTTTTCTCAGTTGAGTGAAATTAATACACCTTATTTTGTTTCTCATCCAAATAGGGAGAGTGCTTTGGTTAAGCTAAACGGTACAATAGTATTATCCCCTCATATAACCCTTTTTAATGTGTTGATCATTCCATAATTCAAATTCAATTTACTTTCTGTCAGTAAATTGATTTCTCAATACCATTGTACTAGTGACTTTCCCTAATGACCTTTGCTTTATATAGGCCCCTTGAATGAAGAGTGAAATGATCCTTGTTGAAAGAGAAAGAGGTCCTTATCTTTTACAACAAAGCTCCCTCAGATACTCTAATCTTAGTTCATAGCCTACCTTACTTTATAATTAGAATTGAAGTTTCTCTCATAAAAAGAATAATCTAATTGATCTGACCAACTGTCCATCCTACCTACTCTACGTTCTTGACAGCCCATTTTTGTGCCCATTATAAACTACATTGTTATTTGCTAATATTCCAAAATTGAATGTTAAAGCTTTTTTGAGCCATGTTTCATTTGTTCTCAATCAAAACAACATAGACTGCATTTCCCTTTAAGTCAAATTACTTCAAGGCTCCCTTTGATCTCTTAAACATAAATGTTTGGGGTTCTTATAAAACTTCACTCATATAGGATACCATTATTTTCTAACTGTTGTGGATGATTTTAGTCGAAGTACTTAGGTCTATCTATTCTACAGTAAATCTCCATCTGCTTTTTTTTGTTATTAAATCTTCCATTTTCATTCAGACTCAACCTAAGACTACTGTTAAAGTTATTCGCACAGAAAATGCTTTGAACTTGGCAATAGTTTTGCAAAATTTCTTTTCACCCCTTTGTATAGCTCAGTAAACCTATTTGTGCATAAGCACCCCAATAGAATGGGGTGGTTGAAAGGAATTATAGGTAGCTCTTAGAAATAGCCAGAGGACTGTTATTCCAATCTGGCCTGCTTACCAAATTTTAGGGAGACTCTGTTCTTATGGCAACTTACTTGATCAATACTGAATAATATCACCTTATGAGGTTCTTTTTAACATTCCTCCTTCTTTGTCACATCTTAAATCTTTAAGATATTTATGCTTTGTCTCCCCCACTAGCCCAAGATGTGAGAAATTCCAACCCTGCTCCTTTGTTGGAGTTTTCCTTGGCTATCCTTCTGGGAAAAAGCCTATAGAATTCTTAATCTCCAAACGAACCAAATAGTAAAGTCTCTAGATATCTTTTTTCAAGAATATGTTTTCCCTTTCAAAACCAAACCTCAATCTCAAAATTCTTCTCTTCCTTGTCCTATGTCTATGGAGGATTTAGACTGGCATTCTTACTAATAATCATCCAAATTGTCTTGCTACCCCTTGTCTTCTTCCCCCCTTTCCTTCTATATCACTTTCTCCATCACCATCCCTTATACCAATTCCTAATGCTCATATGCATGTTGTACCCAACACTAATAAGGATTTTCAATTTGGAAGGAAGTCTCATAAAATGTTAAACCCCTTGCAAAGCTTTAGGATCATGTTTGTGGATAGTTAATTCATATGATAGTCTACCTTGTCGTTGTCCACACATAATTACAAATGTTTGCTTTGCTCAACTCCCCTTGTTTTTAACATTTTGAGCAGTTGTGATCAAAAGTTAATACACTATCCTATTACTGATATTGAACCAAAATCCTATCAGCAAGTTGCAAATGATCCCAATTGGGTTGAGGCTATGAACAAGGAGTTTGATCCACTTGAGTCAAAAAAAACTTGGGAATTAGTCAAGCTACCAAAAGGCAAAAAGCCTATTAGCTACAAATGGATCTAAAAAATTAAAAGAAAGCATGATGGCTTAATCAAAAGAAACAAAGCGCACTTGGTTTGTTCGTGGTCTTACACAGAAGAAGGAGAAGATTGATGAAACATTCTCTCTAGCGGTAAAGTTTACAATTAGCAGATCCATTATAGCAACGGTAATAAAACATTACTGGCCTTTGTTTCACCTAGATGTTAAAAACACGTTTCTTCATGAAGATATCTACATGAAAATTCCTCAAGGTTTACATATTTCTGACCCTCATCTTGTCCGTAAAATAAAGAATTCTCTATATGGTTTGAAACAAGCTTCAAGACAATGGTATGCTAAGCTATCTGAAACCTGAGGCATTGAGGATATAAGCACTATGCACATGATTATTCTTTGTTCGTTAAATCCTCCTCAAACTCCATTGCCATTGTGATTGTTTATGTTGATGATCTGCTGGTGACCGATAATGATTCTACAGAAATTCAATCTCCTAAATCCGTTCAGATGATGTTTTCAAGATCATGGATCTAGGGGAGTTGCATTTTTTAGGGGTAAATGGTTTTTAAACTATAGTATTTTGGTAAATAGTTTTTTTTTTCTTTTCATTTTTTAGGTATTTTTCCTAGAATACTGATAGATACTTCTTTGAAACTACAGGAATTGAAGTTCCAAAATTGGTAGTGATATCACGGTTAAAATGATGCTCCTGTGAAGGCATGTAGCCAACGCACGGCCGTGTCTCTTCACAATTCTACCACAACACCTGTGAAATGCATGGCCATATTCTAAGACACTTCTAATATTCAAGTTAGCCTTATATAGAACATCTGGAATCAAGAAAAAGATGCATAAACCCTCAACTAAGGGCATAAAAGCCAAGAAATAAGAAGCAAAACTTCAAGTGCTATCAACAATGAAAAAAATAAAGGTTGTGTTGTGTTTTAAACTATAGCCAAATGAATTTTAAGAATTATAACCACCACAACATGAATTTGGGCACTCTTGGGAACTGAAAAAAGAAATAAAAATCTTTAAAGAAAATGTAAAAGTGGTAAATAGAAGGTTTCACTATTGATCCTTAAGCCAAAAACTATCGCCTATGTCTATTCATAGCTCTTAAGGTGGGGTTGATTTGGACAAAACAACAATATATTGGGAAATAATTTTTAAATTGTGATATTTTGATAAATAGTTCAATTTTAACGTTATTTTGGTAGTTTAACCTATTTAATGACTATTTGTGTTTGCTTGTCAAGCCAAATCTATGTAATTAGATTAAAGGCAACAGAATTAGAGTTGCCATACCAAAGGGAAACTTATGCAACCATGAAAAAATTAAGAGTGTTTGGATGGAGGGGAAGGGACTTTTTTTAAAATCACCTCATTTTTGTTAATCAAAGGGGAGAGGAGGAAAATTTTGACGTAAAAATCCATCACTACCTATCATTTCCCTCTAAAATTGGGGGATTTGGAGAAGAGATCAAAACATATTATCTATAATATGATTATGTTGTCTCATATATTTTGTTTCCTTTTCTTACTTATAAAGCTATAATAATAAATTTATCCCCTATCTCTCCTCTATTAAAATTGTTATAATAGTCTCTCCTTTCTCCCTATTCCTTAATGTTAAGAAATCTCCCCTCTCCCTCCCTGTCTATTTTTGGATCTAATTTCTCTGCTAAACTGTCTTTGTTATCTCTATGTTGGGCAATAGATAAATAGCTACAATTCATTTTCGCAAAACACCATCACATAGCATATTTCCAAAGTGAATCGTAGCTATTCATCTATTGTTCAGTATAGAGACAGAAGAGGCAACCCAGCAAAGAAGCTAAGTCATCTATTTTCACATTTGTTTTGTCGGTTTGAAGGTCAGAGATGCTATACAAACTAAGTGGGAACGCAGGCCTTGGTTGGCTAAACTGGTGAACCAGTTTGGTCGGTTTGACAATTCCCAACAGCAATATTCTTGTGCTAAAATTCATATATCATCATCTCTCATTAGAATATGCTTAAGTGCTTCAAACCAGAATATGTTACAGTTACGCACCTTTCCTCATCATTGGCTCGTTGATTCTGAGCGTTAATCATTAATATCCCTTTGAAAATCGTTTAGTAATTATTTCTACTTTGGTGATTTTTTCTTCAGATCAGAATATGTGGGTATTTTCTTTAAAGGTACTGAGTTATTATTTCTTTAGCCTTATTTTTCAAAATAGAAGATGCTTAATTATACTTTCTGGTATCTTCTGATGACTTCCATCACGAAGAAAACTTACGGGGATAATTCTGTCGCTTTTACTATATATATATATATATGTACAGATGGATTTTGAATAATGTAAATACATTATAATTATAAATAAGAATTCATAAATATTTGTACTACGCATGGAAGAATGAAATAAACATTGGCAAGCCATCTAAGCTGTAGGGTTACAATGCGATCAGAATCTTCAAGGACAAGCCATCTAGTTTCGACATGGAGGTCTTCAAATGAGGGATGCATACAATATATACACGCGTATGCGTGCACTTGTTTATTACATATTTTTCTTTTCTTTTCGTATTTTTCTTTGTTAATTTTTTTTTTTTTTATAATATTACTCAAGAAATCAACTAGCATTGATCATAATGTTAAAGATAAGATCTGCTTAATTATATATGTAGAAAATCTCTTTCAAAGAGCTTTATAATCATTTAAGTCTTCCACTTAGCTCAAGTCGAATTAATTGTGAATTGAGAAACTAATAAAAATAGATGTTCACATGCTATTTTCCTTTTTCATACTGTTCGTCTGCAAAATGTTTTATGACAAACTATCTTTGCTGCTATATAAATTGCATAGTTTAAGAAAATTTAAGTTTAAATTATCTCATTTATTTTATTTTTTGTGAAACTTAAGTTTATAAATGAATTATGTAATTTTTCTTTTTTTTTTTTGCAAACAATTGTAAAAGTAATTTATTTTAAAATTGCTGCTCAATATTCTCATAGCGAGCTCAATATTTATTATATATCATTGGCCATTTTGTTTTTCAATAAACTTACAAGTATCTCTATCACTTCTCAATAAAGATAAAATTAATCTCATTCACAGAATAAAACAATTAAATTACTTACTTTCTTAAAATGCATGTTTTCTTTTTTATTTATCAACTAAGTCACACTAGATGATAGTCATTATTAATTATTTATTAGCGATGTTATAGACTTAGCCTAACTAATGTCACATTTTTTTTTAAAAAAAAAAAGAATAAAAAGCTTGACTCTATATCTTGACATGAATGTTGCCATATATAGATGTTCGACGACTCTATTTCTAAACTATGTCTAATAAAATATTACAATAGGGCCAAGTTTGTCGTAATCGCAAAGTCGTATATCGAAACCTAACAAGGAAGGAAACTTGAAAATGAATCTTGGCCAACTTGGGCGGCTGTGGTTGACGCCGACAATTCTGTTACTGCAGCTTGATTTATTACAGGATCCTCGAAAATCTTTGGAATATTTGTCTCGACATGGACAAAATTTGTCTTATGAGCTTTGGAATCATTCAAAGTAATCAATCATTACTATTCTTCTGTGGCTTAAGGTCAAATCATACATTTAAAGTATGCATTTATTTTTCTTTATTAAAGTGAATTTATTATTTATAGTCTTGTCTTATTCTTTTCTGATTTTATTCTTTAAATTTTTATTTTTATAATTATTCAATTTATCAAAATATATATAAAAAATACGGATGAAAAATTAACAATAAATGTTGTTTTAAAATTTTAAAACGACAAATAAATGATAATAAAAATTTTGTTTCAAAATGACAAAAAAATAAATAATAAAAAGAGTAATAAATTAATATTGTAAGTGAGACTAATCTCACTTTTAGACTAATCTTATATTTTTGAAACAAAAATTAGATAAAAAATTATCTCAATAAAAGAGACGGGAAAGATTATTTTAAGATTACCTCATATATATCTTTTAATCTAATTGAATAAAATATGTTAAGATTTTGTGAAAATATATCTTTGGGCTTTTTCATGATACATGTTTATTCTTAAAACACATGTATATGTTAAGTGAGTTTTTTTTTTTGTGCCTTATTTGTTTTTTTCTTTATTTACTTTTTAATTTTAAAAGTATTATATTTAAATAAATAAAATAAATTTACACAAAATAAATATTTAAATAAATAAAATAAAATTAATGGGATAGATATTATACCCTGGGTTTAAACTCTAATTTGGTTAAAAAGTTGGAGGAAAGAGGAGAATTCTTCTAGATTCAATTGTGTGGCTTCCACGCTGTTTGACTCGCTTCCATAAGTACGGTGCTAATTTAGTTGTGTTTGTGTGGGTTAGTTGTACGGTTGTGCATTAAAAGTTTTGAAAATGTTATTGTATATTTATTAATATATATACTCTTTTATACATCCTATATTTTATAAATATCTGAAAGATAAAATTTAAAAGAAAAATAGATAAAAATTAAAATTAAAATTAAACATATATAAATAAATTTACGTACAACCTAATTCTAAGAGAAAATAATTGAAATAATAAGATAAATTTTGTTATACTTAATATCTCGTATATTATTTTATTATAGTAGGTTGATTAAAAAACATATGAAACTAAAATAAGACGTCTCATAAAATAACATGAAATTACTCGAGAGACAAACATTCACGTAAATGTGTGCACATATTTTCTAATATATATACATTACCAATACTTCTTTCTGCACTCCAATATATAGTGTATTTCTTTGACTCGATAATATGAGAAAAATTTCATATAGTTCACATTAATACACAATATGAGAATAAAATACATAACATTACTTTGAAATTTTATTCTCTTACGAAGAAACTTTCAAATTGAATTAAATTCTCTAATCTTGTCTTTCATTTATTTCCCCATGTATGATACTCTTCTTTCTAGAAAGCTTAGGTTGCAAATATTATCTTGTGGTAGAAGCAAATATTATCTTTTAAATATTGTATTTTTTCAATAAAGATATTATACTGATGACTATAGTGAGAGTTATTACAATAACATATTTTATATTTTGGTTGACTTAATGAATATAGTTACTTCTTTTTTTAATATATACTTTTTTGTAAGTTTGGAAATATAACATTTTAAAGACTTTTTAATTGTTGATTTCATTTTGTTTACTAAGATTATCTCTAATGGTATAACTCTTGTTGAGTTGCTTATATGGGTTCCATGATATTATATTTTTTTTTTACTACTTTATATAACTCTCGTTATTTTTTAGTTTAATACGTCTTTTCCTCAGAAAAAAATAAATCTAGGTCTTGTCTAGCTAGTTAATACTTTCCGTGCATGTGAACGAAAACGAACTGGAAGCATCTTTGTCGCCATGAATTTCCAGGAAACCGAGTCAAACAGAAACATATTTATATATATAAATATATATACCGCAAGAAAATAAAGCTAGCTATCCATCAATTGAGAAATGACAAAGTCATACTCTTGCGTTTTCCTCTTCCTTTTTCTTTCCTTCTTAGCTGCCCATTTTGGGGTTGGGGCTACTCCTCTCTTAGGAGGAAAGACGTTGAAAATTGGGATACCCTTTAAAACTGATTTTAAGGAGTTTGTGGATGTTAAACTGAATAGTACAAACCAGGCAACACAGAAGCAGGTTAAAGGGTACTCAATTGACGTTTTCGTTGCTGCAGTATCTTATCTGGAAGGGCAGTACTCAGGCTTAAAGGTTTCTTATGAGTTTGAAGCTTTTGTAAACAAAGAGAGGAAGTTTAATGGCACTTACGAAGAACTTCTGCAACGAATCCCAGCTGGAAAGGTTAGACAAAGCAATTAATCTATTGCCCTTTTATTCTTTTTTTCTAAAAAGATTTAGGTGAGTTAAAGTTCATTTAGATTATCATCTAAAAAAAGTTATCTAAACGACAAGTAGAAGTAAAAGTTAAAAAGAAAAGTATTTTCATCTTCCTTAAACAAAATAGGATTTTGACTTATGAAACTGTTTCTCTTTCTATAAAAAGTCAGTTAAAATAATAAATCTTTGTATAAAATATTTTTTTTTCAAATTAAAAATAAATCCAAACAAACTCTTAGTTCTAGGAGTTTACCGATGCTAAAATAGGCCTAAATTCTTTTCTTTTTTTTTTATATGAAAAAGTATGATGCCATGGTGGGTGATGTAACTATTGTGGCAAACTGGTCAACCTATGTAGATTTTACGTTGCCATATGCAGAATCAAATGTTAAGATGCTTATACAAGTTAGACATAATCGTCACTTAGATATGTGGATCTTTCTAAGACCATTTAGTTGGGATCTTTGGCTCTCCATCATCTTATTTTGTGCCTTTATAGGATTTGCACTATTGTTCATGGAACGTAATGCGAACAAAGCTACAGGAACTGAAGAAACACCAGGTCAAAAAAAATTTACTGGACCATCAATTTTATGGCTTCCTAATGCTCAAGCAGTGCTGCCTGAAAGTAAGCTCTATTTACTTATTGATTATTTTTTATTTGATTTTTTTATTATTTTTGGTTGTTATTAATTATTTTCTAGAATGAAATAAACAATTGAAATAAAAACATTAGAGGGGGTTTGTGATTTGATTTATCTTTTGTGATCTGAACTATGAATAATTTGATATAATAAATTAAAATGGGTTTTATTTTTCATGCCAGCTTTTAATTATTTGTACATTGTTTTGTTCTGCTATAAAGAAGCAATCGATTATTCGTTGCTCTTATTTGAAATTTGATGTTCGATGCAAATAATCAGTTCCATGAGTTATTGTTGAAGAATACTGAGCTTAATTATTTATGATGGAAATATTCAATGATAATTTTAGTATTACTTTCTAGGTGAATCTGTTGCCAAGAAATGCTCTAGGTTTGTACTTCTATTGTGGCTAGCATTGGCATTCATTCTCGTGCAAAGCTACACAGCGAATTTGTCCTCAATCTTGACATTAGATTAAATAAAGCCAAGTTACCCTACCATCGATAGTCTAATAAGAGACCAAGAAAATGTTGGATACCGGCACGGTTCTTTCATAAATAATTTGTTAATAGATCATTTACACTTTGATGAATCAAGGCTTAGAAATTTCTCAAAGATGGAAGATTTTCATGTGGCCTTAAGAAAAGGAACTCGAAATGGAGGCATTGGTGCTATGTTTGATGAATTGCCCTACATTAAAGTCTTCCTCAAAAGGTATGGTTCCAAGTACATGATGGCTGGACCGACCTATCCCAACAGTGGTTTTGGTTTTGTAAGTCTCTATATCTTTTTCTTAGAATTTTAAATTCAAACATGAAGCTCCCATCAAAATGAATCAAGTATCAATCAATTACATTTATAATGCTTATAATTGGATTCCTCCTATATTGCTAATACATATAGATATGTTGAAGTTTAAGTTAAATTTAGTCAAGATTTTTGACAAAATTGTACGACTATTGATTATTTTACAGGCATTCCCACTAGGTTCCATTCTTACGTCTTACTTCTCAAGCGCCATATTGCATGTCATTGAAGTTCAACGATTGATATGATTGAAGAAAAATACTTTGGTGTCAATCATGATGATCTCCAAGATCAGTACAACCAAATATCATCAGAAACTTCTAGCCTCACCCCACAAAGTTTTGCAGGCCTGTTAATAATCACAGGATCCCTTATAATATTAGCTTTGCTAGTCTCTGAAAGCTATATTTGGCAAAGGCTAGTTATGGTGGCCAAAACTCTCAGCAAAAAATATCTATTCTTAAGTTCTAGAAAAGTGAATCCATCAATGGATGGTTCTACAAATGAAAGGGATGCTGGCTCAACCAATGAAGAAAATAACTATGTAGAAAGTCTTCCAAGATCTCCTTCATTACCTGTGGCTGTGTAATAATCTAGTACACTCAAAAAGTATTCTTTCTAGCTAATCTATTATTCGTTTAGAGTAGGATAGAAGGGTTAGATTCTATGAATGTGTTCAAATTTAATTATTCTATAGTTGTGTATATATTATATTTATAATATAATATAAGTAAAACCCTTGTATTTGTTGTTTATATTGGCTTGTTCTAAATACAATATTTATAATGTTTGTGCCAAACATGTTACAATGAGGTTATATATATATATTTTCCTAGTTCTCCATTTAAGTGATAATGACTATAGAGTTTTTCCTATCTTTCGTATCTATTTTTCTTGCAATGGACCGAAGTTTCTTTAGGTAGGGGAATAGTATAACTATATTGTCATAAAATCTTATTATTGATTTGACTATTTTATGAACAACTTCTTGATCATTAGTTCTTCTTATCTTAACATTAGTGAATGTTTAGCAACCGTTCATTTGATTTGTTGGTTTATATTGATAATAAAAATAATATAAGTTGAGGGTGTCTTTGGTAATTTCAATTATAGATTGAATTAATTTTGGAATAAATAACTTAATTTGTGTGGTTTTGACAAAAATTCTATAAAACTTAATCACTTTCAAATTTAAATTGTATTAACAGATTGGACAAGTTTTCTTATTAAAAAAACAAAAAAACATTGAACAAGTTAATTGGACTAGATATGATTGATTCATCAAAGAATTGAGTTTCTATTAGATAAAGGGAGTTTGACATTCAATAATAGAATCAGGACTCAAATATCAAAATCTTAAGAAAAAAATATAGCTTATATTTTTTTATAAGAAATTTTACATTATATTCGTATGTAATTTTCATTTTGTCTCTTATTGCACTTTTTATTTAAGTGTAGCATATTTTCCATCTACAAAGGAAGTATGTGTAAGTTTTTAAAATAGAGAGAAAGTAAGTGAAAAACAAACTAATTATAAGAGAAGTTGGTATAATTTTCTCTTTAGTTTTTGTGTTACACTATTCATTTAAGTGTAGCATATTTTCATATGTGTAAATTTTCAAAATAGAAAAGAAGTAAGTGAAAAACAAATTATTATAGGAGGTGTTGATATAATTTTTCTTTAGTTTTTGTATCTAACCTAAATATCTAATGTAGTTTATTTTGTAATTTATTTTTTATTTGTTTTAAAAGAGCCAAATTTGCCAAGTGGAGTTTGATTGTTGAGTTGTGAAAGTGAAGAAAAAGAATAATAAAAAATCTTAAAACTATTACTGAAAAATCAACATGTAATGTATTGGATGATAGGCATATGCATTTCTTTAACACCTCTCATTTTTCTTTTCTCACTCCTTCTCACTTGACGAAGATTGAGACACCCTTAGGTTCCGTTTGGTACGCCGGAAAAGAAAGGAAAGAGTAGGAAAGGAAATTAGCTAAACAAATAGAAAGAAAAATGATAGCTTTTGAGTCTGTTCGGTATGTAATAGAAAAGAAAGGAAATCCTTTCCTTTATAATGTTTGATTTGCACAAAAAATTAAAGGAATAGAATATATATTTTTGTGTAAATATAAATTTACCCTTCTCTTAAAACTTTTATATATATATATATATATATATATATATATATATGTGTGTGTGTGTGTGTCTTTATTTCTCAATTTGATTACTATAAATTTCATGGCTGATATAAAAAAATAAAATTAGACTTTTATAATTTAATTTTAATTTTATAACTTGGATTGATATACAAAATTTAATGTAATTTTAATTTTAATTTTATAATGTAATTTTATAACTTTTATAATATAATTTTATAATTTTTATAATATAAAAAATTAAACTTCCATTAATATACAAAGTTATATAATGTAATTTTAATTTTATAATTTAAAATTTTTTGTAAATGATAATTTCTTTCCTTTCCTTTCTCTGACTTTTTTTCGAATTTGAAAGGAAAGTTGTATCCTCCAAGTGATGGAAAGTTGTATCCTGAGGGAATGAGCTTTCTTTTACCTTAAAGCTACCAAACAGTGTAAAACGAGAGAAAGTAAAATGCTTTCCTTTTCCTTCCTTTCCTTTCCTGCATACTAAATGGGCCCCTACAGTTCATCCCATTCCCCGGGTGTTCTTCACCACCATTCTTCAAGAAACAACACACCTATTTTATACACCCATAACAACACTTCCTTACTTAAAAGATATCTCCATCTCATTAGTTTTTGAGTGAAGAACATTTGCCAAATTAAAATGACAGAAAACCAAAATTTACATAAATCCTAACTTCTTAAATTCAGAATAAAAACATAAATGATGGATCAAATCATGCAAATCAAAACCAAAAACTCCTCATACGTGGAATTTTTATAGAATTTTGGAATATTCTTTATTTTATGGTTGGAGAGCTTTTCACTCTTCCTCTGTTGTTTTTCAATTGACTTGGTGTTTTGAGTTTAGAGAGAGTGGGGATGGCAATTTCCCCTGGATGGGCAAGGACCCAATGGCGATTCCCCAAACAAGAGGAGAATTTCCCCTACGAGGGCAAGGATGGAGAAGAATTTTTCTTTGGGGAAATTTCATGGATGGGAACCCGTTTTGCAGGAATTCCTGAATTAGTAAAAATACTAAAATATCCTTAAGTGTTACATAAAATATATAAGATATGGGTATTTTTGCAATTTTATAAATTGTTTTTATATTAAATCAGTTTTATTGTCCTGGATGTTATGAGCAGGGATGGGGATGGGGAAAATTTTTCCGACAAGGATCCACAACGGCGACCATACCCCATGCCCCCACAGCACAACGTTCCATCCCTAAGAGGGAGAGAGAAAGCAAAAAGACAACTATGAGGTTAAGCAATGTTTCGGCTTTGATGGGTAGCAAAAAATTTCAAATTGTGGGGCTGCGATTTTATGAAATGCAAATGTCAAAGGAGATGAGCGGGGGTAAGCGGGTAAGGAGGTTTCATTTGTCTTTTATGGGCATTTTAGTCACCTCACAAAGAAAACAATATGTAAAGTTGAAAAGAAATTTAAGGGATGGAAAAGACATGCTTGTCTATTGTTTGGTAGAAAGTCACATGGGCTGATTGGCTGGTTTACTTTGACCCAAATGAAATTTAAAGAAAAAAAAATATTGCAATGTTTGGTTTGAGAGATTTGGAGTGGAGAGGGAGGGTTTTGGGTATATCACCTTATTTGGTTCATTAAATTGAAGAGAGGAAGGAAAGTCAGGAGCAAAAATGTCTCATTGTCTTTTCATTTCTTACTCCCCCCTCCCCAAAAAACAAAAAAATATAGGGAGATTTGGAGAGATTTTATGAAATAGCAGTATTGTCCTTCATATTATATATCTCATTCATTTTTTTTTTTCACTTATAAAGTTATAATAGTGAATCTACTATTACCTTCCCCTACATTCTCTTCCTCTTCTTTTACAAACCAAAGCTCCTCTTCATTGAAATCCATTTCTTTCTCTCCGCTCTATTAAACCAAAGACTGAGGAGCTCTGTTGTAAAGATGACAATTTTCTCTAATCCAGTGGGGATTCTCGATGAGGATGGGAATGGGGATCACCCTCTTTTTCCCATGGGGATCCTCATAATATTTAATTACCAAAATAAGGTATAATGAGTAAGAGTAATTTACTAATTTGATTGGCAAATAATTTCTTTTTGACATGAAATAAGAGAGAGTATATTTTCAAATGATTGATTCAAATTCATGATAACATACTGATTTCAATTGTAATTGTTAAACCCTTATTTATATTTAATATTAGTAAAACAACACTGTATACAATTCTGTTTGCCCATTTGAGTGATAATGACTATTTTCTTTTCCTCTCTTTTGAGTCTATTTTCTTGCGATGGACTGTATGTTTCCTTAACTAGGAGAATGTCTAAATTGTGATAAAGTCTTGATATTGATTTGGCTATTTTATCAACATTTGTTTTATTCCATAGTTTTTGTTATGTTAATGCTTATAAACGCTTGATGACCGTTTATCTGATTTGTTAGGTCATATTGATATTAGGGATTATATAATTTGAGAGTGCCTTACAATATCTACCATAGGCTAAGTTAATTTAGGAATAGATAATTTAATTTATGTGTAATCTTAGGAGGAAAAATAATTTATTTCTTTAAAATGTGTAATTGTTATGTAAATATATATATTGGATAAAATTGAATATTTTAAGAGGATAAAATATTAAGAAATTAGAAAAAATAAAATAATAATACTTTTTCCCCATGTCTGAGAGTAGTATAAGATTTAAAATATAATTTATAATCATTTTTAATAAAAATGAAATAATGTTTAAAAAAATATATTGTCGAGTGATAAAATTAATTTTTAAATTTAAAA
Organism: Bauhinia variegata; assembly: GCA_022379115.2. Classification (NCBI taxonomy): domain Eukaryota; kingdom Viridiplantae; phylum Streptophyta; class Magnoliopsida; order Fabales; family Fabaceae; genus Bauhinia; species Bauhinia variegata. The sequence goes on along the minus strand of CM039427.1, from coordinate 10,195,289 downwards.
TTTAGAAGTAATAAAATAGTTCAACAAAATAATAATTAAAAAGTAATATAATTTTTCTTTTAATATTATATTATTTTAAAATTATAATAAAAATTTATGGTGATTGTAAATGGAAAAGAAAAATTTTATGAGAATAAATAAAAAGTGAAATAGTGAGTGGAGGAAGAGCAATGATGATATTTACATTGCTTTTTAAGGGCAAATAGGAAAATTATGATAAAAAAGTATGTGTTAAATTGTAGTAAAAAGTTGAGTAGTGGAGAAGCTCATAAATGATAAATAGTATATGGTAAGATTATTTAATTATGACAGTGAAAGTAACTCGAATAGTATTTTACGCCAAAAAAAAAAATTTCATATAAGACATATAGCAGTATACTACTAATATACTACGAATAATATTAACTTTTTCATGAAATGTGTAGAGGCACTAGATTATATTCCCACGTAAAGTCAATTTTAACGTAATAAATTATATATTTCTTATTGAAAAGTTAATTTAATATCAAAATAAGTACATAAAGTCTTAGAGGATAAATGATTTATTATTGTAAAATATGTAATTATTATGTAAATATATATATTAGATAAAATTAAATATATTGAGAGGAATAAAGTATTAAGAAATTAAAAAAAATAAAATAGTAATACCTTATACCCATCCCGAGAGTAATATAGAATTTGAAATATAATTTGTAATCAATTTTAATAAAAGTGAAAAAATATTTGACAAAATATATTTTCAATGATAACATTATTTTAAATTCTAAATTTAAAAGTAATAAAATAATTCAACAAAATAATGATTAAAAGTAACATAATTATTTTTATTTAAATAACATATTAATTTAAAATTATAATAAAATTTTATAGTGATAGTATATGGAAAGGTAAAGATTTTATTAGAGTAAATACAAAGTGAAAAAGTGAGTGAAAGAAGGGCAATAATGAAATTTATATTGCTCATTACAGTTAAATAAAAAAATTATAATAAAAAGTATAATGTGTCAAATTATAATAAAAAATTGAATAATAGTGAGACTATTCATGAGAAATATATATAAGTAAGGTTATGATCACATTACAATTCTTAGTGTACCAGCTTGACATGAAGCTCTAGTCTAACTAATCAAACGACATTGTCAAGGCCGTCCTCTTATTTTATAGACCTTAACGCAAAGTAAGAAAATAAGTGTTTTAATAATATGCAAAATAATTATATTTGTTATGAAACAAAAGATACAGAGAGTAAAGTAAAAAGAATTGAGAAGAGAAAATATAGAGCCTCCAAAAAGGTCTCTTATTCATTTAAAGTGAAACCCTAGCCTTAGAGAGAATAATGTTTATTTAATAAATTACAAATAAATAAATGTTGATTCAGTCCTAGGGAATATTCCATTAAATGGACATCCAAAAATCAAAATATTTATAACACCCACCTTAGATGCCCATTACCAAAGAAGGTGTCTCGTTAAAAACCTTACAGGACAAAAACCTAGTGAAGAAAAAAGTACACAATTCCTTGTATGTACAATCAAATGCTGCCTTATTGAAAAGAACTTTACCAAGAAAACCCAATGGGAAAAACCATGGTGACAAGAAAAAGAGTACAATGCATATCAATCGAGATATTTGTGTCAACGAACTCTAACATTGTACAAAATCCTTCAAATATTGTAGAAGTTAGTACCATGTAACGAATTTGCAAGATTGTCATATTGACGAACTAGTTAAATTGTACTAAGATTTGGCACTCCAAGACCAAGTATTTCTTTACCATTCTCACTAGTTCTAAAAAGAATATATGTTTGCATTTAGTGATCACACTAGATATAATTTGTACATATAAAATCACTTTAGCACTTATACTATATAAGCATTTTAATGCAAGTTCTCTCTATGAGTAATTTATAGCTTTGGAAGCTCTTCAACAGTTATAATATTAAATCATCAACGCAAATTTACTAATATGCAGACAAACGGGTCATTTTCATACATTTCTTTCAACAAATATTAACTCAAACAATCGTATAAATTGTTTTAGGCAAATCAAATCCTTCAAGGATGTCATTATTGAATGAGTCGACTACAATAATATTCATTAGCCCAAATAATGTCATTCATGTACTACCAGACTAAATAAGTATTATTAGATACTTGCATCCACCACAATTGAGTATATCAATTCAAAATCAACGTTAGTTATTTGCCAAAAACCCTTGAGCATTATTTTTCTTTTGTATTCACACAAAAGCCCATTTTTCCATAACTGGCTTTATACTTTTGATGTTTAGACTATAGGTCCAAAAATTTTCACTTTTTAAGCGGATCTCAATTGCATTTTTTCATTATTTTTTGGCCAATCATTTCTTTCTCTACAACTTTACTATTCATCATCGATATCTTTTATCACATACTACGCTATATTATATGAGACATATTGTCAAATATATTGATTTCATACCAATTTCATCATATTCTATAGAGACCTCTTTATTTTCATGGCTTTTTAGGTACTTTGAGTTTCCTTTGAAACTAAAACATTAGTTATGTTTGAGGACTCTTCTAAAGTTACCTCTGGCAACTCTTTTGGAGGTATCTTATCTTCCATTTGACTATCTTTGATTCTTAGCTCCTATTGTTTTCGAGGATTTTATCTTTGGTCGGAACAATAGCAGTTGGTACACATAATTTTAGTCACTCTTACTAGTCAGGTAATGCGTCTGGGAGTTTGTACAAATAAACTATCATATGAACTTCTGGTCCATATTTGCTTTGTGTGAGGATCAAGGTAATAATTCATTTTAAATACTCTCTTTTTCCAACTGCTTATTCTCTCCCCCCTAATGTTGGAATAAATGATTTAGCAAAAATATAAGTGGCAAACCAAGCCACAAATAAATATCCTTTTAGTGACTCTATATTTCACTTTCATATAGAGATCTATATCTAACATATGTTCTTAACCTCTATTGAAGTCCTATCTTAGTACATTGTGGTGGAGCAATTAACAACTCATTCAATAATTTCATAGATGGGATATACTTGGCTCCTGACTATAAGTCAATTATAAGAGGGGATTCGAATAACTCGTTGGCATAATGCAAATCAATGCTACAACATGAATAATCACATGTTTCCAAATCAATTTTGGAAGTTTAAATTTCATAAGCAATGGTCTTGCAATTAATTTAGGCGCTTGCAAGTTCATTTTGTGTATTCCAACAGTCACTCTGAAGAATATTTTTACTTTATGCATAGAATTTATTTATCATATTTACCTTGTCGGATTATTGGTTTTTACATATTTTGTGACCGATACTAATATCATATATTTTCTAATGTTATCTTGTTATTTTATGATAATTTCAAATATGTCAAACCTTGCAAAACTTGAATTTGTGGCTCTTGACATTACTAGAAAGAATTATTTGTCATGGATACTAGATGCTGAAATTTATCTAGATGCAAAAGGGCTTGGAGACACCATTAAAGAAGAGAATGAAGCATCTAATCAAGATAAAGCAAAGGCCATGCTATTTCTTCACCACCACCTTCATGGAGGGTTAAAAATTGAATAACTAATGGTAAAAGACCCACTTGTTCTTTGGAACAAATTGAAAGAAATGTATGACCACTAGAAAACTGTAATCCTTCCTGAAGCTCATTTATGATTGGATGCATTTACGCTTACAAGATTTTAAAATTGTAAGTGGGTATAATTCTGCATTATTTAGAATCAGTTCTCAACTGATATTGTGTGGAGAAAATATCATTGATGAAGATATGTTAGAAAAAACATTCTCCACTTTTCATGCATCTAATGTGCTCCTGCATTAGCAATACTGTGAAAAAGGCTTTAAAAGAAATTCTGAGTTAATTTCACGCCTTATTGTCGCAGAACAAAATAATGAGCTTCTTATGAAAAATCATGAGTTACGTCCAAGTGGTGCTAATCTATTCCCTGAAATGAATGTAGTGACACATGACCATTACAATTATGGGCAAACTCGTGGTCGTGGTTATGGTCACAGCCATGGATGTGGACATGGATGTGGTCGTGGTTGTGGCCATAGACATGGTAGTACTAAAAGCATAATTTTTCCCCATAAATGGAAAAATGAAAAGGAGAAGGTTGGGCAAAGTAGTAAGCATATAGAAAGCACATGCTACTGTTATGGTGGTAAAGGCCATTGGTCCTGTACCTGTCGTACACCAAAGCATCTTGTTGATTTGTACCAAGAATCACTTGAAAATAAAGGCAAAAAAGTTGAGACAAATTTTGCCTTTGAAGATGATTCTGATTATGAGAACATTGATGTCTCACACTTGGATGTTGTTGACTTCTTTGCTAACCCAGATGGAAAAATTGATCACCTAATTAGTGATGGGACTGTTCAAAAATAAATTTATTCTTCAAGCTTATTTTAATGAGTTTTTCTCTTTACTTTAAGCAATGGAAAGTTTACTTGTAATGTTGTTTAAGCATATTCTATTTTACACTTTATTTTGTTTTCAAGTGATAATTACATTCTATATAGATTATTTAGCCTCAATTCCCTTATATTTCAAGTCCCAATCATGGTAAAAACACTTTGCTGTTGATTAGATTCACTGCCTTACAAGTACACAGAACAAGACAAGCAAAAATTGGAGAAAATGGCATTCTGCCATTGGGCGCTGTGGCACCCAAGCACTGGCGCCGTGGCACCATCTACCAGAGAGCACGAGGTTGATTCTGCCAATGGGCGCTGTGGTGCCCAGGACCTGTATCAGAGCAATTTGAGGACTCTCAAGCCCAGTGGACTCTCGAGGAGTTGTGCCATACAAGGATTAGAAGTCCATAACCTAGAAGACTCTCTGGGATAGAGTTCAAGTTGAGATGAAGTCTTGAAGAGTGAAGCCCAATAAAAGCCTTAGCTAAAGTAGGATTAGGATTCACTTGTAACTAGTTTATTAATATTATTTAGAATAGTACATAGAGTGGAAGGAGGATTAGAAACATTATAAATAGGCTAAGAGGGCTGAACACAAAGGAGACGAAAGGGAGAGAGGAGAACAGCAGCAACCCATTCAGATTCACAAGAGCAAGGCATCACTCTAGTTTCTTCTTCTACTTTTTTATGTTTTCTGATTTTACCATTATGTGTTTTCTTATCATCACGTGTAACTAAACGTCATTCTAGGGCTAAGATGTAGCTTGATCTAATTGTATAGACAAATTGAGGAAGTTATGACAGTTTAGGTTTTATTCAATTGAGATTTATTTTTCTGCACTTTACTCTTGATTGATCTAGTTAATTAATTAGGGGAAATCCATAGGTTAGCTATAAGACCGATCGAAGATTAGTTAATCTAGACCAAGAGAATTAAATCCATAGTGGAGCTAAGGACAAACCAATACCGAGGACCCTGTGTAGCCACATGGTAATTAAGGCGTTCCTCTAATTCCCTAAAGGGATATCCATAGATCTTAATGCAATTATAGTTGCTACAACTCGCATAGACCAGTAGTAGGGTTGGTGATTATAATTAGATTTGATCTGACCTAATACCAAGGCTGATTAATTATATTAGGGAATCTTAGCTAGCAATTGATAATTCTATAATTTCATAACTGAATCAAGGAAGTCTATACATGAAGATTGTGGTGAAATCTGAATCCCTAGATATCTCATCATTATTTTCTTAATTAATTCTGCTATATATATCTTTATGCTTTTGTTTGCTTATTTCTTGCAATTAATTGTTTTACCTATCTCATCACAATTCGACCGCTTGAACAATACTGGAGTTATATTACTCTGGTAATCAATAAAAATCCCTTGGGTACGATAACCCCCAGAATACTTGCTCACTACTCTGATAGTGTATACTTGCACTGTGTTCTAACACATCACATATTGTTCCACATATACACATCCCTTCACGCCCCATATTTATTCCAATTCCATCCACTCACGCCATTCATTCAGGAACAATCATCAAGCAATGAAGAATTCTCTTATACAAATTATTTACACTTTTTATTATGTTTTTTTTTTTTAAGAATGGCTACACCATCTGTGGGTATTAGCAATGAGGATTTGTGTCTTGCTGATAGTGTAACTACTCGCACAATTCTTAAGGATAGAAAATATTTTTCTCATTTAGTAATGCAAGAAGCCAATGTTAGTACTATATCAGGTAGTACAAAAATAATTGAAGGTTCTAGAAGAGCCAATGTGTTATTACAGGAAGGAATAAAGTTACATATTGATAATGCTTTATACTCTCACATGTCTCATAGAAATTTGATAAGTTTTAAGGATATCCGCCAAACTGGATACCGTATTGAGACAACAAAATGAGAGAAATAGTGAATATCATTATATTACAAGCATTATCTCAAATAAAAATTGTGTATTGAAAAAATTACCCACACTCTCCTCTAGATTGTACTATACATATATAAGTACAATTGAAACACATGCTACTGTAAACCAGAAGTTTATAGATTTTAATCAATTTATTATTTGGCGTGATTGGTTGGACCATCCCAGTTTAATAATGATGACAAAATTATTGAAAATTCTTGTGGACATACAATGAAGAACCGGACGATTCTTCAATCTAGCGACCTTTTCATATGCTACTTTTTCACAAAGAAAGTTGACTATTCGACCATCACCAGTAAAAGTTGAAAGTGAGTCTCTCACATTTTTAGAGCATATACAAGGCAATATATGTAGGCCGATACACCCACCATGTGGACCATTTAGGCATTTTATGATATTAATCGATGCATTGACTAAATGGTCACATGTTTATTTGCTATCAACTCACAACCAGGCATTTGCGAGATTACTTGCTCAATTAATTAGATTAAGAGCACATTTTCCTAATTATCCAATCAAGAAGATATGCCTTGATAATGTTGGTGAATTTACATCCCAAGCGTTTAATGATTATTGTATGTCTATTGGGATTGAAGTTAAACATGTTGTAGCTTATGTTCATACAAAAAATGGACTTGCAGAATCACTTATTAAGCATATAAAACTAATTGAAAGGGCATTGCTTATGAGGTTGAAACTTCCTATGTCTACTTGGGGACATTAAATTTTGCATGTCGTAGCACTTATTCACATCAGGCTAACAAGTTATCAAAATGTCTCCCCTTTAGAAATGGTTTTTGGTCAGGAACCTAACATTTCCCATCTAAGAATATTTGGTTGTGGAATTTATGTTCCAATTGCTCCATCATAACTGATGTGTTGTGTGGGTGTATAGAAAATAGGTGAAATAAAGTGTGAAATATGTATGGAAATAAGTGCAAGCGTACAACATCATTGCAGTCGGCAAGTATTCCAGGGTTGTCGTACCCAAGGGATTGTTCTTGATTATCAGAGTAATATAACTCCAGTATTGCTCAAGCGATCGAAATATAATGAATGAAGGCAAGATAAAGAAAAGTAAATCTGCATAAAATTCAAGAGAAAGAGAGACTAGGTTGTGTGTAGAAAAAATGATGTATTAAGGCCTAGGGATTCAGATTTCACCACAATTCCTATGTATAGACCTTCTTGATTCAGTTATGAAATTCTAATTCTATCAATTGCTAGCAAGGATTCCCTATTCACATCAATCAGCCTTGGTATTAGGTCAGATCGAATCTAACTATAATTACCAACCCTGCTACTGGTCTGTACGAGTTGTAGCAACTATAATTGCATTAAGTTCTATGGACATCCCTTTAGGGAGATCTTGGGGAATGCCCTAGTTCCCATGTGGCTACATAGGTCCTTGGTACGGTCTGTCCTCAACTCCACTATAAATTTAACTTTTGTGGTCTAGATTAACTAATCTCCAGTCGGTCTCATAGAAAACCCACAGATTTCCCCCACCTAATTGGCCAGATTAGTCAAAAGTGAAGTGCAAAAAATTAAATCTCAATTGAATAAAACGTTAAACTTTCATAACTTCCTCAATTCAGTGTATACAAGAAATTGGGCTACATCCTAGCCCCTAGAAGGTAATTAGTTACACATAATGTAACTTAAATGCATAATGTAAAAGAAAGAAAACATGAACATAAAAGGGGAAGAAGAAAGTGTAGAAGAAGTGGTGGTAGAAGTGGTATCCTTGCTCCTTGCCTAGCTGCCTATGTATAATATATCTAATCCTAATTTTACTCTAACTAGGCATAGAATATTCTAGTAGAATTTTAATACTTTAATCCCACTCAAACTAGGATTTTTGAGAATTTAATTCTTATAGCTGCACATCTCTTCTAGTTTCTCTCAAACTAGAATTCCAAGTAGAGTTTTACTTGAATTAGGACTCTTATTTGAATTACAACTCTAGCCACAAAATCATTCCCAATCATGCTTGAAATAGGATTCCAAATGGCTTCACACTTCCAAGACTTCAATCTCACTTGAACAATGATTCCAGAGAGTCTTCTAGGCTTGAGAGTCCTAATCCTTGCATGACACGGTCTCCTAGAAGTCCACTTGGATTGGAACTTTTCAATTTCACTTCAGAAGGTCTCCAGGGTGTCACGACGTGGCTTAAAGGCACCACGGCACTGGATGGCAGCATGCATTCTGGGATAGGGTGCCATGGCACACAAGCTTGGCTAAAATGTTTGATTTTCATGCTTTGGCTCCTTTCGGTGCTTGGTTCCTGCATAAAAGTAAAATGACATTAAAAGCACCTTAATCTATATTAATTTGGGACTTAAATGCAAGGGAATTCATGCCAAAATGTCTATATAATTTACACTCATCAAACTCCCCCACACTTAGCCTTTTGCCCGTCCTCTAGTAAAAGTAAAGAGAAATAAAATAAGCAAGGCAGCAAGACTTTCAAAAAGGACCTACTAACCATATTGGCTTCAGAATTATTCACATGGGATTCATTGGAATTTAATCAACATGTCACAATGCAAGACTACTCAATTCAAGATGGAATATTCCCACACCCTAAAGTAACTCTCAACATAAACAATGGTTTAGGCTCAATCTCTCACTCAAGTGGATGTTGAAAGTTATCATATAAATGGGTTATCAAATCAAGGAAAGCCATAAGAATGGTATAAGGTATGAAAGTCAGCGCATATGTCCATAATAACTCCTCAAGTTTCATGAAATTAAATGCAAAGAGGATGAATTCCCTTACATAGGTAAAGATTCACTCAATTCTCTCAAGTGATTAGAGGGTTAATCATACACTCAAGTCAATGCAATTCAAGATTCTTCCATAAGCTTGCTCATATATCAACTCTCCACCACTTAATAATAAACCACAACCACTAATCAAAGGGTCTTTTGAGGGTTGTAATGGGGCTTTAGGAAAGTAAAGGGAGGTCAATGGCAGTGAAATCAAGAGTTAAATGCACCAAGAAGAAACTATATGAATTCAAAGCTACCCTTTAGCTCACGTACTCTCCAACTTACCAAGCCTTATTCTTGCACATTTTTCTTCTCCTTTCTTTCTCATTCTTTTGCTTTTCTTGCTATTTTTCTTTTCTTTTACTTTCTTTTTCTTCTTCCTTCTTTTTTGTTTTAGAAATATTTCCAGATTTTTTTCTTTTTTTTTCCTAAACCTTGCCTTTTTCTTGGGAGACTTTCACATATTTTGAGGCTCTTTCTTTCCACTTCCCTAGTTGCTAACTAGGCAACATTTCCATGCCTCAAATTCACACAATCCTTCAATATGTTTGGGTTCAAAATATGGGTGATAAATCAAAGGAACGGTATATGGCTTAAAATGTTTAAAAGAAAGGAAGGCTAAGGCTCAAAATAAGTCAACTAGTGGTGATTATGCAAGGTGGGCTATGAAAAGCTAAAATGGCTAGACCTAAGTGCCCTAATCACCTTAATGTTCATGATTTCACTATGGTCTCAATATGCATAACAGAGCAAGTTCTAGAAAAATAAAAAATTGCATGGCACACTCACAAACAAATTTAAGAGCTTTAGATATGTAACTCTTATGGCTCAAAAGCTCACAATTAGCTAGTATTCATCCTCATGCATTTTTATTCATTCCACTATCAAAGTAATTACGCATATAATGGGAATTATCAATATGGGATCACACATAATCAAGGTTGGCTCAAAATTCCCAAAGGCTTTCTACTAATTAATGGAATAGGAATAAAGAATAATCATGCATTGTTTCCATATTAAATCAAGTTTCCTCATTCCATAATATTATCAGTTAAGTACAATTTTCATCTTTAGCCATGGTTGTCAGTCACAACACACAATCATGCAAGAAATAATTTTTTTTATGCAATCATGCAAAATAAAACACATACCACTACTATTACTACTCAAACACTCAAATACTAGGCTACTCAATTATTCAACTAAACACATGTGTCCCTCCCCCATACTTAAAATTTGCAGTGTCCTCAATGCAAAATAAAAGAGTAAAGGAAAGGTCCAACCTAGTAGAAGTAGCCATACTCGGATTCGTTCATGGAAGATGATGATTTTTTTTTTCTTTTTTTCTTGGGCCATGGGAAGGGCTGCTGGAAAGTCAGAGGCACTGGAAGGGGCCACCATGGTGCTAGAAAAAATTTGAAATTTCTTTTTTTCGAGCTGAGTGAATAGTACCGGGTGCCCTGGCGCCCAATGGCCTATTTTAATGCTGGAATGCGAGGCCATGGCACCCAAATCGTGATTTTATGCCTTTTTGTGCCAAAATCGACTAGTTCTTGCTCCATTTTGCATCCAATACCTACATAGCTTCAATTAATTGTTTAAGTGGCTCTGAGTAGTAGAAAATTAGCTAACTAAAGAAAAGAAAAGAACATGAGAACAAATAAAACACACGAAGGAAAGGGAAAGGAATTAAAAATCGATAGGTTGGCTCCCATAAGCGCTTAGTTTATAGTCCTCAGCTCGACTATCTCAGGTTCTTCATGGCACATCAAGAGGGTTGTAGGGAGAAATCTTTAGCTCTTCCACTCTCTTCCCTTCTTTGCTTAGGTAGCCAACCATCTTCAATATCTTCTCAAGGCAAGTTGGGAATCCAGAACAACACCACTTTGGAAGTCCCTTGCCTTTCTTCTTCTTATTTTTAGCTTTCTTCTTCTTGACATTTTGAGCAGGTTGTACTAATTTTACAGCCTTGACTTCAACCCACTCTTGCTTTGTATTGCATGCAACATGGTTTTTTTTAGGTGTTACTTCAGCTAGGCAGTCTTCGAGTGGTTTTGAGAAATTAGAAATCTACTCCATCTTCTTGATGCACTGATCTAGACTATCCAGTCTGTAGCAGCATTTCTCATCTGCTGGGTGTTTTATTGCCTTGAGAATGTCAAAGGTTACCTTTTCATCTTGCACTTTCAGGGTCAAGTTTCCTTTCAGTACGTCAATCAGGGCCTTTTCAGTTGCTAAAAATGACCTTCCCAAGATATTTGGGATCTCCTAATCTTCTTCCATGTCTAGTATTATGAAATCTGCGAGGAAGATAAATTTGTCAACTTTTACAAGCACATATTTTACTATACCTCTTAGATATTTGATTGATCTATCTGGTAATAGTAAGGATACAGTAGTCGATTTTGCTTCTCCCAAGTTGAGCTTCTTGAATACTGAGAGTGACATGAGGTTGATACTGGCTCCCAAATCACACAATGCTTTGTAAAAGTGATCCTGGCCAATATTGCATGGAATAGTGAAACTCCAGAGTCTTCAAGTTTGGATGGCAGATTCTTCTAGAGTATAGCATTGCACTCTTTAGTAAGTGAAACTATCTCATAATCCTGTAACTTCCTCTTATTGGACAGAATGTCCTTCATGAACTTTGCATAGCTAGGCATCTGCTCTAAAGCTTCTGCAAAAGGAATGCTAATATGCAATTTTTTAAATACCTCAAGAAATTTTGCAAATTGTTTGTTCAGTTTTTGCTTTCTGAATCTATTAGGAAAAGAGAGAGGCAACTTGTATGGTGGAGGATTATCAGGAAAAAGCTTGGATTTCAGCTTTTCCTCTTACTTATGAAGTTCTGGCCTCTCTTCTTGTGTGATTTCACATGCTTTTTCAGCTTCAATTTTAGCTACCTTTTCTTCCTCTTGTGGCGTGGGTTCTTGGATAGCTTCAAGAACTTTCCACTTCTCAAAGTGATGGCATGGACATGCTCCCTTGGATTTGCTTTAGTGGTGGTAAGTAGTACACCAGGCTGCCTTGTTGTAAGAAGTTAAGAGATTTGGCCCACTTAGTTCTCCAATTGCTTGATTAAGGCATTTGTATTGACCATGAATTGGTTGGTTTTTCTATAAGATCAGCTTGGGATGCTACAAGCTTTGCTATTGCCTCTTCTAAATTCATCTTAGAAGGTTGCTGTTGTTGTTGTTGAAAATGAGGCATTCCTTGACCTTAGTTCTTTCATGAAAAATTAAGGTGATTTCTCCACCTAGGATTGTAGGTGTTGGAGTAAGGATTGTTGTTCCCCAAATAGTTTACCTCCTTGGCTTCTCCTTGCACATCCTCCATAAAATTTCTTTTGAGTAGAGCAGTTTGGAAGGAAAGAAACTAGTCCAGTTTGGCTGTAAGTTTGGAAATTGCATCTGCATCCTAAATGCCGGCTACCTTATTCTCATTGTCCCTCATAGAGTTCCAATCAGAGGCATTTGTGGTTACCTCTTCAAGTAACTCATAGGCTTCAGCATAATCTTTGTTTAAGAAGGCTCCTCCAGCTACTGCATTTACCATAATCTTTGTACTTGTGCTCAATCTGCCATATAACACTTACATCTTGAGCCAATCTTGCATGCCATGATGTGGGCACTTCTTTAGTAGCTCCTTGAATCTTTCCCAAGCATCATAAAGAGATTCTCTATTAAATTGATTGAAATTAACAGTCTCAGTTCTTAGCCTAGTAGTCTTTGAAGGATGGAAATATTTAGTGAGAAATTTCTGTGCTAAAGAGTCCCATGTCTCAACTGAACCAATGGCAAAGAAGTTAGCCACCTTCTTGCTCTATCTCTGAGTGAAAAAGAAAATAATCTGAGCTTGATTGCCTCCTCTGACACCTCATTATATTTGAATGTGTCACAAATCTTCAAAAAAGTAGAGAGGTGAAAATTTGGATCTTCATTAGGTGCTCCTAAAAATTAATTATTCTAGACTATTTGAATCACAACTGGTTTGATCTCAAAATTGTTTGCTTCTACGGCTGGACTCCGGATGCTTAACAAAGCATTTTGGATCTTCAGGACAGCAAAGGTTCTAAGAAGAGTATGTCCTCCATTAAGATAGTTGCTTAGGGCTGCCATCTTCTCTAATTCTAGCTGCAAATTTCTAACCACCCTTTTCTCCTTTTGAAATCTCCTAATTGTCTTTTCAATTTTTGGATCCAAGGGGATTAGAGTTTGCTTCATGCACCAGAAAAATTTTCCTGAAAAAGAGAAGAAAAAAATTTCAAAGTAAAACAGAAAATAAAATTATGCTTTAGTCAACACCTTGTTAATTCCTCTAATATCAATGGCACAATCCCCAACAATGGTGCCAAAAACTTGATGTGTTGTGTGGGTGAATAGAAAATAGGTGAAATAAAGTGTGAAATATGGATAGAAATAAGTGTAAGCGTACACTATCAGTGCAGCCAGCAAGTATTCGGGGTTGTAGTACCCAAGGGATTGTTCTTGATTACTAGAGTAATATAACTCTAGTATTGCTCAAGTAATCAAAACATAATGAATGAAGGCAAGATAAAGAAAAGTAAATCTGCATAAAATTCAAGAGAAAGAGAGAGTAGGTTGCGTGTAGAAGAAACAATGTATTAAGGCCTAGGGATTCAAATTTCACCACAATTTCTATGTATAGACGTTCTTGATTCAGTTATGAAATTCTAGTTCTATCAATTGCTAGCCAGGATTCCCCAATCACATCAATCAGCCTTGGTATTTGGTCAGATCGAATCTAACTATAATTACCAACCCTGCTACTGGTCTGTGCGAGTTGTAGCAACTATAATTACATTATGTTCTATAGACATCCCTTTAGGGAGATCTAGGGGAACGCCTTAGTTCCCATGTGGCTACACAGGGTCCTTGGTTTGGTCTGTCCTCAACTCCACTATGGATTTAACTTTCGTGGTCTAGATTAACTAATCTCCTATCGATCTCATAGAAAACCCATAGATTTCCCTTAATTAATTGGCCAGATCAATCAAGAGTGAAGTACAAAAAATTAAATCTCAATTGAATAAAATATAAAACTTTCATAACTTCCTCAATTCAGTGTATACAAGAAATTGGGCTACATCCTAACCCCTAGAAGGTAATTAGTTACACATAGTGTAACTTAAATGCATAATGTAAAAGAAAGAAAACATGAACATAAAAGGGGAAGAAGAAGGTGTAGAAGAAGTGGTGGTAGAAGTGGTATCCTTGCTTCTTGCTTAGCTGCCTATTTATAATGTATCTAATCCTAATTTACTTTAACTAGGCATACAATATTCTAGTAGGATTTAAATACTTCAACTAGGATTAGAGAGAATTTAATTTGTTTTAGCAACTTTAGTTTGACTCCTACTAGGATTCTTGAGAAATTAATTCCTATAGCTGCATATCTCTTCTAGTTTCTCTCAAACTAGGATTTCAAGTAGAGTTTTACTTGAATTAAGACTCTTAGTTGAATTACAACTCTAGCCACAAAATCATTCCTAATCATGCTTGAAATAGGATTCCAAATGGCTTCACACATCTAAGACTTCAATCCCACTTGAATAATGATTCCGGAGAGTCTTTTAAGCTTAAGAGTCATAATCCTTGCATGACACGGCTTCCCAGAAGTCCATTTGGCTTGGAACTCTTCAATTTCACTTTGGAAAGTAGCATGCATTTTGGGATAGGGCGCCACAACGCTAGGACATGGGTGCCACAGCACCCAAGCTTGGCTAAAATGCTGGATTTTCATGTTGTAGCTCCTTTTGGTACTTGGTTCTTGTATAATAGTAAAATGATATTAAAAGCACCTTAATCTATATTAATTGGGGACTCAAATGCAAGGGAATTTATGCCAAAATATCTATATAATTTACACTCATCAACAATGCACAAAGATGGGTCCTCAAAGAAGGTTGGGAATATATGTTGGTTATGAGTCTCCATCTATAATAAGATATCTTGAGCCAACAACAGGCAATTTATTTACGGCTTGATTTGTAGATTGCCATTTTGATGAAACAATTTTCCCAACCTTGGGGGGAGAAAATAAGCAGTTGGAAAAAGAAATTAGTTGGAATGAACAATCATTGTCTCACTTTGATCCTCATACTAAACAATGTGAATGGAAGTTCAAAAGATAATTCGTTTGCAAGGATTAGCAAACCAATTGCCAGACGTGTTCACTGACCTAAACAAACTGACTAAGTCATATGTTCTAGCTGCAAATGCTCCAATTAGAGTTGATGTCCTTGAAGGACAAAAGTCTATTGCAAATAAGTTTGATGCACGCCATAAGCGTGGTAGACCAGTCAGTTCCAAAGATAAAACTCCTCAAAAAAAGAAAGGAGCTAAAAACTTAGATGGTCAAATCAAGGATAAGGTAACTCTAGAAGAGTCCCCAAAAGCAACTCTTGAAGAGTGCTTAGACATAATTAGAGTTTATGTTCCAAATAGAACTCAGGTACTAGAGAAATGTGAAAATGAAGAGATCTCGATACAATATATCATGAATGGAATGCGATGGAACTGAAATAATGTCAACGTTGACAATTCTTTTGCGTATAATATAGCACTTGATATAGTAAAAGGTGATGAGGATCATAAACCAAAATCTGTTCAAGAATGCAAAGAAAGAAAAGATTTGCCAAAATGGGAAGATGCAATAAAGGCAGAATTAAATGCCCTTACAAAGAGAAAAAATTTTGGACCTATAGTCCATACACCTGAAGATGTAAAGCCTGTTGGATACAAATGTTTATGTGCGAAAATGAAATGAGAAAGGCGATATTGTGAGATATAAAGCACGACTTATTGCTCAAGGGTTTTCACAAAGACCTGGCATTGATTTTGATGAAACTTATTTACCTGTGGTGGATGCAATTACTTTTCTCTACTTAATTAGTCTGGCAGTGCATGAAAAACTTGATTTGTGTCTTATGGATATTGTTACAGCCTATTTGTATAGCTCACTTGATACTGATATTTATATGAAACTCCCTAAAGGATTTCATTTGCTTGAAGCAAATAATCTTAGTTCTCGAGAACATTATTCAATTAAATTGAATAAATCTCTTTATGGATTGAAGCAATCTAGTTGTATGTGGTATAATCACCTTAGGGAATATTTGATAAAGGAAGGATATAAATATGACCCTATTTGCCCATGTATCTTTATTAGAAGGGCTAGAGATAAGTTTGCCATAATTGCTGTCTATATCGACGATTTGAATATTATTGGAACTCTTGAAGAGCTCCAAAAGGCTGTTAATTGCTTGAAGAAAGAATTTGAAATGAAAAATCTAGGAAGGACAAAGTTTTGTCTTAGTTTATAGATTGAACATTTAAAGAATGGAATTTTTGTGCACCAAGGGGCTTATATTTCAAATTTGCTAAATCGGTTCTATATGGGCAAATCACATCCATTTACTACTCCAATGGTAGTAAGGTCTTTAGATGTGAAAAAAGACCCTTTTAGACCTCAAGAAGATGGTGAAGATGTACTTGGTCCTGAAGTACCATACCTTAGTGCTATTGGGGCACTAATGTATTTTGCTGGTCACACAGGACCTGACATTTCTTTTGCTGTCAATTTGTTAGCAAGATATAGTTCTTCACCCACTCGAAGACATTGGAATGGAGTGAAGCATATACTTCATTATCTCAAAGGTACAATAGATATGGGTTAGTTTTATTCAAATGTACCCCAACATGACCTTATAGGTTATGCAAATGTGGGATATTTATCTGATCCACATAATGGTAGGTCACAGACAGACTATTTGTTTACATGTGGCGGTACAACCATCTCATGGCGATCTATGAAGCAAACAATAATAGCCACATCTCCTAATTATGCAGAAATTTTAGCACAGCATGAAGCTAGTCAAGAATGTGTTTGGTTGAGATCTATGATCCATCATATACAAAAGGATTATGGTTTATCTTCAAGTAAATTGATTCCAACAATCTTATATGAAGATGTGTCATTCAAGTAAAAGAAATGTACATTATCAAAGTTCTTTTTCACTCATGATCTTCAGAAGAATGGTTAAATAGACATTCAAAAAGTTCGGTCATGTGATAACTTAGCAGATTTGTTTACCAAGGCATTTCCTACTTCAACATTTGAAAAGCTTGTCCGCAACATTGGAGTTCGTTGACTGAAAGATCTTAGTTGATATTATCATATGCACTGTACTCTTTTTCCTTTAACCATGGCTTTTTTCCCATTGGGTTTTTCCTAGTAAGGTTTTTAATGAGGCAGCATCCAATAGCATATGAAAGAATGATGTACTTTTTTTCCTTTACTAGATTTTTATCCCACAAGGTTTTCCTTATGAAGTTTTTAACGAGGCACATTCTTAAGAGATGGACATCCAAGGGGGGGAGTGTTATGAATAATATTATAATGGTGTGGATGTCCATATTCAAGAGCTTTCACTACCCTTGAAGGTTATAATTTTTATGCCCTTTATGTGTCATTGTCCTTTAGAGATTATAACTCCCAATGGTTTTATGTAACATTATTTCTTAGGTTATACCCTACAAAACCTTTACTCCTCTATGTAATGGGTATTTATTATACATTATATAGCATTATAGGTGAGTTACAAACTTGTACCTATAAATAGAGCACTTCATTTGTATTGATGTACACATAAGAAAATAGAAAAAGCTCTCTTGTTCTTGATACTCTGATGTTGTCTCTACTCTCCATTTACATCATTTTCAAGAAAAGTACTTGTTAGTAAAAAATTCAATCTTCCAAATGAGCCCACTTTATTCATGTTGGACTCATGTAAAATTTAGTAAATTTAAGTTTAACTTTTTTAATTAATAAGTTAATTTTATTTTAGTTTAAATTTGATTCATTTTAAAATTTGTGAGTTCAAATTAGTTGACCACTTAGTTAAATTAAACAAGTTATATATTAATCATATTTATTTAATAAAATAAATAAGATATCATCCCACAATATTAAAAAATAAACATTACTCATAAATAATCTTAATAAAATAACAAAAAAATATAAAATCACTATAAACATTATAAAACACTCGTTTTGTTAAAATTAGATACAGCCTTATACACCTGTAGTGTGAAGACTTATGAAAGAAACAAAATTGTCCAAATTTATATACTTAAGAATATAGTGATATTGCATAGGTTATCTATAATGATATAATAATAAATATGCAAATATATAAAAGAGTCAGTTTACTAACTAATGAGCTGAACTTATAAAAGTTCAAGCCCAGTTTATTCAACAAATGAGCTAAAATTATTGGCTGAAGCTTAGTTTATTAGTTCACAAGTCAAATTTATTAAATTATCAGTGAGTTAAACTAACTTAATTTACGAATCAACCAAACTCATTTCTATCTCTAATCGTAATTGATCTACTTACCTATGGAGATTAGTTTATCTCTATTGGGAAGTTGGATAATAATGGCCAAAGCTAAAAATGAGTTTTCCCAATCATTAGGATATTATATTGACCCGTTCTTTTTTTTTTAATCAGGATCGATTGTTTTCCTTTATACTATAATCTTGTCATTTTTTATACTATTGTCCTTTGGTATTTAATAAATAATTATAAAATATATCTGATTAGTAGATCGTCCCTACAGAATTGCTGATTCATTTAATCATTTGATCACTTGCATTTATTCGGCATTTTCCTGGGATAGTATTTTTTTTTTCTTTTTGGTTAAGCCGGCTTTTCTGATTGTAGGTTCATCAAGAAGAAAAAATTTACTAGGATATCAAATCATATCACTTTGAACATATTCCTTAAACAAGGTCACAACAACTTTTATAAAAACTAGATTGTATAATGATGTAATAAGCACAATAAATTATATATCTTTTTTAAAGATAAAAATTAATTGAATATAAAAATAAGTAAATAAGGTCTTGAGAAATAATAATTTATTATTTTAAAATATATAATTGTTATATGGATATATATTGAATAAAATTAAATACATTAAGAAAAATTAAATATTAAAAAATTAAAAAAGCAAAATATTAATACTTTTACTTATTTTAAAAATGGCACAAAATTTAAAATATAATTTTTAATAAAAAATATTTGATAAAATATATTATTGAATAATATATTTTCAAAGTTAAAAATTAAGAGGTAATAAAATAATTTAACAAAATAATAATTAGAAATAATATAATTATTTTTACTTTAATAATATATTAATATTTAAATTATAATAAAATATTTAATGATGAATTTATAATATTTTAATAATACATTTACTATCGTCAACATTTATGGTAATATTAAATAGAAAAGTAAAAATATTGTAAGAATAAATGAAAAATGAAAAGTGTGTATAGGAATGACAATAGTAAAATTTAATGAAATTATTCATTAAGGGTAAAAAAATTATAAAAATATAATATATCAAGTTGTGGTAAAAAATTGAGTAATAATAAAGCTTGTTAATGAGAAATAGTATAAAGTAAAATTATTTATGACTACAGTAAAAAAACTCGAACAGTATTTTTCCATTTATTGTCTACTAAGAATAATATTAATATTTTGATGAAATGTTGAACCATTGTGATCACATTGTAATTTCCATTTATTGTCCAACTAATCAAACGCTTTCGTCAGTGCTGAACTTGCACTTTATATACTCTATAACATAGTAAACAATAAGTATCTTAATTATATCACCATTCTGTCACTTAGAAAACAGACAATCACACAAATAATTAAAATATAAGAGTTTCTTAACATTTATAAATGTAAAATAATTAAAAATAATATCTATATCAATATTTTTAATATATCTTTTTCAATATATAAAATGGCTGCACTATTCAATTTTTTTTTTATTATATTAATGATTTTATGTAAGTTTTTAAGGTCTTTGAATAAGTGAGTGAGAAGTTAAGGACTCAACGTTATTATTTTTTTATAAATCTTTTATTCTTCTTCTTTTATTTGTTAATTTTTTTTTCTTATCAATGGTTAAAATAAATTACGTGTATTTTTTTAATGTATTTTGATTATTTTTTTATTCTAATAAATTTTTTTATGTATGTAGAGATTAAATTGTGTTCATTTATAGATGCTTCCACCATTAAATTAAATATTCATTAATTATCAATATTTTTATAATATAATCATTATTATAAAGTAAAATTATTTTAAAAAGATAGACTCATTGTTCCTAGGGGTTCTACGCAATAGACCAATTATTTTAATAAATTCATATAAAATATATCTAATTAAATGGATCGTCCCAACAAAATTGCTAATTCATTTGATCATAGTTGATTTTATTTGGCATTTCCCACAAATAGTTCAGCTTTTGTGATTGATGGTACATCAAGAAGAAAAAAATTACTAGAATATGAAAAGCGATATTTATACTAAATATATATATATATATACACACACTAAATAGAAAAGTATGTAAATGACAGCATCAAAGTAATGGATCAAGTCAACATTGGTCCATCATCAACAACACTTGGTGATCTGAAAAGGAAAATCATGATAATGCTTGTATATTCCCATAAATTGTAAATGGAATGTAAGCACTTAAGAACTTATTTTGTTTAATTATTTGATTATATTTTTTAATTATTTATATTTAAATATTTATTATATTACCTTTTTAATTTTACTCCCCGTCCTAAATTTTTTGTTTTAAAGTTGTTTTGCATTAATTAAAAATTATTAATTAGTATATTATATTGATTACATTATCTCTATTTAATTTTCTTTATTTATAGTGTAATTAAAAGAGATAATGAACGAATTATCATTAATTATATAAAGCTATAAAAGAAAAATAATTTTAATATAATTTTGAAATTCTAAAAATTTAATAGTTTTAGGGAAAAAACAAAAGAATGTGGGATGGATATGGGATGAATAAAGTATTTATTTATTGACTTATTTAAATAACTATTATTTTATTGTATTATTTTTAATTTATTAATTAATATTTGAATGTATATATTTTCAATAAAATAATTTTAAAAAAGGGTAAGTCCTATATCATTATGGTAGGACTTCCCTGTAATTAATATTAAAAAATAAAAAGTCATAAAAATCATATAATAAATAATGATACGACTTTGATTTTTTTTTTTAAAAAAAAACTAACATTTACATGTAAAAACTCCTATGTCTCTTTCTTAGGAGGCCATGATTTTTTCCTTCTCCCTTCCACCCATCATCCCCCTTATTTGTCAAAAGTTTTTATTTTGAAAAATTCTATAATTAATTTTTCCCCCTCCTTTCTTTCTGGCCTATTTGACAGAAATTTTAAAAAGAAAAAACTCATTTTTAGTCATTTTATACTATTATTAATTTTAAAAAAGAACACTATATTTTAGATTGGATAAAATAAATTTTCACATTTCAAGTTTACAACAAAAATGAACCTTTCTTACAGACAAAAAAACATATCAATAAAATTTACCTTTTATTTTTGACTTGAAATGTGAAAGTTTATTCTTTCTAATTTAAAATGTTAAAATTTTAAAAAAAATTAATGATAATGTGAAGGAAAAAAATTTTCTCTTTTAAAAATAAAGTCAAGGCTACAATCGGCCTTTTCAAGTAGCCGAGTTCCTACATAAAAGAAAGGGGTTAAAAAAGGATTAAATGAAAAAAATCATTTTGCTATAATCAGCCAAAGCTAGCCACATGTGACTCCATTTTCTATATAACTTGCCACATATCAAGAGTAGATAAATAGTGAAAGGGTATTTTTTTTTTAAAAAAGTAATCAACTTATTAAGTATAATATTAAGTAGATACTAAGTAGATTAAGTGGATATATATATATATATATGTAAAAATTTTGATCAAAGTATATACAAGTTACAACTAACAAAAAAGAATTTATAAGTTTTGCATACACACAAATAAAAATAAATTAAACATTGGCAAGTCATTTGGGCCTTTTTTTTTTAATTTTTTCTTTTGGTTTAAGTAGTATGGTGTGGGATTACTAGTGATTTTAACCTAATACAAAGAGGATCTAATATTCTAATTGAGTTAAATATTATTTTAGTTTCTCACACTTAAATTTTTTATCAATTTGGTTTCCACAATTCAACATCTCTATCAAATTAGCCTTTTTAACATTTCAAGGATTTAAACCACTAGCAAACTCATAAATAACTATTAGTATTGATAAGTTTAAAGAACAGAATTAATCAGTTTGAATTGCAAAAGACTAATTAAGTTAATAAAAAATTTTAAGTATAAAAGACTAAATTAATAAATTTAAAATGTAAAAAATTAAATTAATAAGAGTCTCAAGTGTGAGAGATGAAAGTAATATTTAACTCTATTTTAATTTCTTTCTTATGTATGAATTTTTCTGATTGTAATTATACTTACTATTAATCTGAAAAAAAGAAACAAAAAAACTAACAGCAGGTTCATATTCTAAATTAAGTATTCTTTGTCTTTTATTATTCCTTAAACTAGGTCTGGAACCGATCCTTTCATCAAATATCCATTAAAAAGATAACCTTTTAACTATTATTTGATGACGACACTGAAAGTAACTCGAATAATATTTTACCCTAAAAAGAAAAAGTTTCCTAAAAGACGTATGGAAGTATACTACTAATAATAATATTAATTTTTTTGATGAAATGTTGAAGCATTCTGATCACAATGTAATTTCTTAGGTAGAGTGCCAGCTTCACAAATCATACCCTTTTGCAAGGCCGGTCTGATACTTTATGTGTTAAGGACAAAACAAAAAATAAAGTGTTCCAATGATGTGTTAAAAAATTATATCAGTGTTGTCTATAATTTACATAACAATTTATTAAGAAGGTATGATTTTTAAGTAGTTTGTTGGATAAGTATTTGTTAGGTAAATGATGATTACTTATATTTATTATTATATTTGATTATTAAGTAAAATTTTTAGTAATATAGGTAATTTTTTAATAAATAAAGATAATTTAGTCATAAATTATACTTACTTTATAAAGTTTTTTGACAATACTTAAATACTCACTTATTAGATTGAGAATCCAAAAAATTAAAATCTTTCATATTTAAGTTTCCCAATAAATTCAATAAATTTTTTGATAACTTCTCATAAACATGGATAACTCATTTCTCTAATGAATTTTTTAGAGATTAAAAAAACTTCCCTTATACCAAATGCTCCATTAAATAAAAGGAAAAGGAAAAAAAAGGAAAAAATAATAAATGAATAAACAAATGAAGAGAAGTCATGTAATTTATTTTCTAAATACATTAATTTTTTAGTCAGTCTTTTCTTTCTATTTTAATGTTACTTTTTCTCCTTTTCTTCTTTTTTCTACTGCTTTAACATTCACTCTTTCTTTCTTAGTATTACTCTGAGCCATAAGAATCACATCTAAAACCCTATCTTTTTGTTCATGCTAATTTTGTGGTATCCAATTATCTTTTTTTTTAAAAAAAAATAATGGTAAAAAAAGACAATTTCAATCCCTTGACAATCAATTACTTTAAATCAGGTTGTGTATTGTTTTAATTTTTTATTTTTTCCCCATTAGTTTATTATATTTGATACTCCTTTTTTTTTTCTAAAACGTGTTGCTGCATTTATTTTACTTTGCTTTGCTTTTGATAATTGATAATTGATAATTGGTTTGCAATATTAAATTTATTGTTTGTAGTATTTTACTAGTCATACAAGTAAGCGTAGAAATGTCTTTTTTATAGTTTGAGAATTTAGAAAAGTCAAGTCAAAAAAATTATTCTTTCTGTTTAGAAAAAATAAAAATAAGTGTGAATATATAAATGTCTATATAACATATCTCTTGAATTTTTTATATGAATGTTAAGATAACGTCAAATGTCAAAACTAGTTCTTGAGTTGAGAGGTAAAGCCATTTCAGACTGAAATTTTATATATTTAATCATTATCAAGTAATAATTTTAAATAAATCTAATTAAAGTTATCAGATTAATTTATTAAGTTTGCATTATTACAATAATATGAGAAAATTAATGTATAACACTTCTGCTAAATTTAATATTTTTGGAGGAAACTTTCAAATTTAATTAAATTTTCTAATCTTTGTTATGTTTGCCATGGATGTTCTTATTTTTATTTTTTATTTTGTGAAAGTTTCTTTTCACCTATTAGAATGGGGTGTACATTATAGACTCCATCTCAGGAAGCTTCAGGTGCATTTATTACCTTTTAAACAATATTGATGACTTTGTGAGAGTGATTACAGTAATAATTTTACTATTAAAGAAAAGAAAAGTATCAAAGTCTTGGTCTAGCTAATAATTTCCATTCATATATGAAATTGAAGTTGAAGCATCCTTGTCACCAAGAATTTCAAGGTAATTAAATCTAACACAAACAGATACATACCATACAAACAAGCAAACTTATACATAGTTTATTGAATAACATTGTGATGATTGCTCAATTAAAGCCAAACCGCAATAGTAATTTTATTTTATAATAATGATAATATTTTAAAAAATTGATAACTAATAAATACTCAATTAATGGTTGGAGCATTTCTTTTCATTTAAAGATAAGTCCACTTTAGTTATAAGATAAAATTGTGAACATAAAAATAAAAAGATAAAGTAAAAAAATAATTGTAAACTTGTGAGTGTTCTATTAACACTTTTCTATTCATAAACGACACACATCATAATCTTTCATCCATTTTGGTTTTACTCTATTGAGCTTTGGCCTTATTTGAGGAATCTGACAAATCTGACATGGCTCATCCAATACTCTTCTGCCACTTCTATTCCATTGTCCTCTGCGGCATCTTCTTCTTCTATCACTTCTACTGTCCATCAATTCCGAGATGACAAAGTCATACTGCTGTGTTTTCCTTTTCTCTTCTCTTTCCTTCTTGGTTACCCTGTTTGGGGTTGGGGCTACTCCTATTCTTTTAGGAGGAAAGACGTTGAAAATTGGGATACCCATTAAAACTGATTTTAAGGAGTTTGTGGATGTTAAACTGAATAGTACAAACCAGGCCATACAGAACCAGGTTTCTGGGTACTCAATTGACGTTTTCTTTGCTGTAATATCTTATCTGGAAAGGCACTTAGCCTTAAATGTTTCTTATGAGTTTGAAGCTTTCGTAAACACAGAGGGGAACATTGCTGGGACCTACAACGATCTTCTGCATCAAATTCCTGAAAAGGTTAGAAAAAGTGCTCCCATCTACCTTTTATATCTCCCACTCATCACACTCTATTTTATTACTTGTCCTACTCTTGTGAATGTTCATAAAATTATAGAATAATAGTTTTTATAATTTTTCCTACCAATCAAAGTGGAGTAAACAAAAAAAGGGAATAAAATAGGGAGTGAGACAAAAGATATGCCTCTGATAATTTACATTTTAGGTTTTTGAAATTTATATCTTTTATCCTTTTTTTTTTTGTTTTTTGTTTTTAAATAACTGTTACGTTTCCTGAAAGAAGGTGCTTATTGAACTCTTGTTCTTTTCTTTCTTATTCATAAAAGTATGATGCAGTGGTGGGCGATGTTACTATTGTGGCAAATCGATCAACCTATGTAGATTTCACGTTGCCATATTTTGAATCAGGAGTCAAGATGCTTATACAAGTTAGGCATAGGCGTCACCTGGATATGTGGAACTTTCTGCAGCCATTTAATTGGGATCTTTGGCTGTCCATCTTCGCATTTTGTGTCTTTATAGGATTGGTGTTATTATTCATGGAACGTAATGCAAATAAAGAAGCTGGAATGAATGATTCACCAAGTCGAAAACAACCTAGTACTAGATCATCAATTTTATGGCTTCCTGTAGCTCGAACGGTGCTTCCTGAAAGTAAGATTGAATCCCTAATACTTTTTTTTTTTGGGGAACACCTAATACTTCACAATTAATTGAATTATCACTTTTGGAGATTTTATTTTCTAAAAAATAAAGAATTGATTGAAGTACAAACATTAAAGCGCATAAGTGAATTACATTTTCTTTTCTTATATGAAAAATAGAAACTCATTCTCCATATCTCCTGCAAATTGGATAATTTTTTTGATGGTGCAATTTATATGATATTTGATTTGAACTGTGATAGATTAAAAAGCTTTAATTTTTCTAGCCTATACATGTACTCCAAATTGTTTGTATGTTTCGTTTTACCATATTAATTTATGTTGAATCAATCAATATTCATTCCTTGCACTTATTTGTAAATATGATGTTCTATGCAAATAATCAATTTCATACTCTTGCGGGAGAATGTTGTCCCATGATTACTTACATTGAAATGTTTAACCATAATTTTATAATTACTTGAGGAAATATTAGTTTTATAATTACTTTACAAAAGAAAGAGAAAATGATATTATAAAGGATAAAAAAAAAAAAGCGAAGAAAAGAAGCAATTAACTGTATATGATCTTGAAATTTATAAGAACCATTAGATTATTTTTCATCTGTTACAAAACTTGCCTGAAAGCCTTTGAAAAAGTACTTTGGTCAACGTTTTTTAGCTAGTAACTTCACATCAAAAACTAACTTATCAGTGTTTTCTATGGTTCATTTAATAAAAATTTGTTATAAAAGTTGTCATGAGGAAGAGTCTATATCCCTTGCCTCGCCATTGTTTATATGTTGCAAAACTAAACTAAAATCTGATTCCATTGCTTTTTTTTTTTTTTTCTGGGAGAATCTGTTGCCAAGAAATGCTCTAGGTTTGTACTGTTGGTGTGGTTAGGGTTGGCATTCGTTCTCATGCAAAGCTACACAGCAAATTTGTCCACAATCTTGACAGTAGATCAATTAAAGCCATATTATCTTACAATTGAAAGTCTAATAAGAGACCGGGCAAATGTTGGATACCGGCACGGTTCATTCATAGGAGATTTGTTAAGAGATCACTTACACTTTGATGAATCGACGCTTAAAAATTACTCCAAGATGGAAAATTATCGTAATGCTTTAAGTAAAGGAACTCAAAATGGAGTTATTGCTGCTATGTTTGATGAATTGCCCTACATTAAAGTCTTCCTCAAAAGGTATGGTTCCAAGTACATGATGGCTGGACCTACCTATCCGAACCATGGTTTTGGTTTTGTAAGTCTCTGTATACTATATTTTTAGTATTATTATTTTTAATTTTTTTTGCTGAACTTGGTTAGAATTTTGAATTCAAACATGAAGCTGCCATGGAGATGAATCAAGTACCACTCACCTACATGTCTTAATGTTTCCTATTGGGTTCTTTTCTTCACTGCTAATATATTGAAGTTTAATTTAAATTTTTGATAAAATTGTATTTTAAGGCATTCCCTCTAGGTTCAAACCTTACTTCTTACTTCTCAAGAGCCATATTAAATGTCACTGAAAGTCCAACAATGAATAGGATTGAAGAAAAATACTTTGGCGACAATCATGATGATCTCCAAGATCAGTTCAACCAAATATCATCAGAAACTCCTAGCCTTACCGTACAGAGCTTTACAGGCCCGTTCATAATCACCGGATCCCTTGTCTTATTGGCTTTGCTAGTCTCTGAAAGCCACATTTGGAAAAGGCCAGTTATGCTGGCCAAAACTTTCAGTAAAAAGTATCTATTCTACAAAAGTGATAAAAAGGCTAATCCATCTGAGGATGGTCCTGCAATTGGAGGGGATGCTGGCTCAACCAATCAAGGAAATAACTATTGAAAAAGACTTCCAAGGACTCTTTCCTTTCCTGTGTTATTAGCTGTTCCTCCAAAAATGTATTCCCGCTAGCTAATCTGTTTGTGTAGTATTCTTGTTTAAGACCTTGTTTTTTTATTTTTTTATTTTTTTTTTCTCTCAGAGGGTATGATGGCTCAATAGTAATATAATATACTTATGGGCTTAGAGTATGAGGATGTACTTTGTTTAAATTTAATTATGATATGGTTTAATGGCAAATCCACTTTTATAATTGTATATAATGAAATATAAGTAATTACCATGTCTCTACTGTTTATGTTAGTTTGTTCAAATTACAACATTGCTGTTCCTCGAATACTCTTAGTGCTATATTAATATGATAACATTTTAAAGTTGCAAAATTTGTTGACTTATAAAAATCGGTTTTTCTATCCTGTGGCAAAGGCACAAGTTAATGGTCATTAAATACCTATATGAATTAAGTAAAAATCATTGATAATGGTGATATTAAAGGAAAAAATTTAATGATGTCCTCTAATTCTCTTTTTCATACATCCTCTTGATCCTAAATATATGGTGCTTCTTAGAAGAAAATTTTGGTCTATTTTATAAGGTGATGTGTTGGAAGAGTTTTTGTATAAATTATTGCATATAGGGAATAGGCATAACGGAGTATGAGAAATATGCAATATGCTGTCTCTATTTGACTGATAGAAAGATATTAAAATAATTTATTTAATTATTATAATAAATGAGGGTAAAACTAGAAATATATGGTGTTTTTGTGAAAGCTAAGCATAAAAACAAGTTTTTTTTTTTTTAAATGTGTGAATTAATTAAGTACACCTTATTTTTAAGATAGGAGAGAGGATTTATTTCATCCCCTACACCTCATTAATTTTCTTTCTTCAATTAATTGCATGAATTATTGGATACACTCTTTCATCTATTCACAATTTAGATTTAAAAGTTTAGGATTTATATTAGGATTTAGGGATTACATTTTAGAGTTTAGTGTTTATATTGCAGTGTTTAGGATTTATATTTAAAATTTAAGGTTAATATTTAGGATTTTACTTTTAAGGTTTAGGGTTTACATTCAAAATTTAGGGTTTATCTTTTATGGCTTAGGGTTTATATTTTAGAGTTTAAGATTTAGGATTTAGCATTGGGTTTATTTGTAATGTTTAGAGTTTATATTTAAAATTTAAGGTTTAGAAATTAGGGTTTATATTTCAGATTTAGAATTTATATGATAATGTTTATATTTTAGGACTATGGTTTAGGGTTAAATCATGAAATGAATGAAATGCGATGGAACCAAAACAATGTCAATGTTGACAACACTTTTGCATATAATATAGTGCTTGATATTGTAAAAGATGATGATGATGATCATGAACCAAAATTAGTCCAAGAATGCAAAGAAAGGAAAGACTGGCCAAAATGGGAAGACGCAATAAAGATAGAATTAAATGCCTTTACAAAGCGAAAAGTTTTGAAATCTATATTATGTACACTTGAAGGTGTAAAGATAGTTGGATACAATTGAGTACATGTGCAAAAATGAAATAAGAAAGATGATACTGTGAGATATAAAGCACGATTTGTTGTTCAAGAGTTTTTACAAAGACTTGGCATTGACTTTAATGAAACTTATTCACCTGTAGTGGATGCAATTACTTTTCACTATTTAATTAGTCTGGCAATGCATGAAAAAATTGATTTGTATCTTATGGAAAGTGTTATAACCTACTTGTATGGTTCACTTGATATTGATATTTATATGAAACTCCCTAAAGGATTTTATTTTCCTGAAGCAAATAATCTTCGTTCTCAAGAACATTATTAAATTAAATTGAATAAATCCCTTTATGGATTAAAACAATTTGGTCATATGTGATATAATCACCTTAGTGAATATATGATAAAAGAAGGATCCAAAACGAGCCTATTTGCCCATGTATTTTCACTAGAAGGGATAGAAATGTGTTTGGCTAATAATTGCTGTCTATATCGACGGTTTGAATATTATTGGAACACCTGAAGAGGTCCTAAAGATTGTTAATAATTTGAAGAAAGAATTTTAGATGAAAGATTTAGGAAGGACAAAGTTTTGTCTTGGTTTATGGATTGAACATTTAAAGAATGGGATTTTTGTGCACCAAGGGGCTTACATTTCAAAGTTGCCAAATTGGTTCTATATAGACAAATCACATTCATTAACCACTCCAATGATAGTACAGTCTTTAGAAGTAAACAAAGACCCTTTTAAACCTTGAGAACATGGTGAAGATGTACTTGGTCCTGAAGTACCATATTTTAGTGCAATTAGGACACTAATATATCTTGCTAGTCACACATGACCTAAAATTTTTTTTTATGTCAATTTGTTAGGAAGATATAGTTCTTTACCCACTTGAAGGCACTAGAATGAGTAAAGCATATACTTCACTATCTTAAAGGTGGTTTTATTCAAATATACCTGAACATGGCCTTATAGGTTATGTAGATGCAGGATATTTATTTGATCTACATAATGGCAGATCACAAACAAGCTATTTGCTTACATGTGGCAGTACAACCATCTCGCGGGGGTCTATGAAGCAAACAATAATAGCCACATTGCCTAATTATGCAGAAATTTTAGCATTGCATGAAGCAGCTGAGAATGTTTTCAGTTCTGATCTATGATCCAGTATCTATGAGAGGTTTGTGGTTTATCTTCAGGAAAATTGATTCCAACAATCTTATATGAAAAAAATAGTACATGTATTACTCAAGTAAAAGAATGATATATTAAAGGTCATAGAACCGAACATATTTCATCAAAGTTCTCTTTTCACTCATGATCTTCCGAATTATGGTGAAATAGACATTCAACAAACTTTAATTTAGACACTCAACTTCGAGGAGAAGCTACAAAAAACCTCATCTAAAATTCTGTGACAAATTTAAGATGCATCACATGAATAATAAACACATCAGAAATGAGAGGGCAGAGGTTATCCAAAGCATAGCATCTAGGGTATTCAAATTTCTACTTATCCGTATAAATCATTTTCTTTTTACTGTTTTTTTTAGAATACTGATGAATTAATTTGTTTTACCCACTTCTCTTTCCTTGCGCCTGCTCAAGTGTTTATGTTTAGTTAGTTTTTTCTTTTTTAAAAAAATAGTCCACATAAGTGAAAACATACTCTTCTTCCTCATAGAAAGAATTAATATCTCTAAGTGATATCGATCTAGAGATACAACCATGTAAAAAAGGTTAGAATGTTCATAAAATTAATCTAAATGCATTATTGGTTCTTCAACCAGAGATTGTGTGGGAAAGAAGCTATTCAAGTGAATTTTATATTATATAAGCAATGTCTCAGAGGAGGGATAAGTAATTATATTTAAATCAAAACTTTCCAGTACTTAAGTGATAGTCTTGCTAATGATTTATCCTAAGTGTCTTGCCCCTCAATTTTTCGAAGGCATATTTGAATTTAATATTTTGTGCATAGCACATATAGACCCATTTTCTAAACCATGTATTACCAATCACTTTTCTCCTAAATATAATATTGCAACACTCAAATAAATAAGCAGTAAACGGAGTATCCCTACTCCTATACTAATATATTAGCATCCCACATAATATACTAATATATTTTATATTCATATAAATTAGAAAAGAAAATTAAACAAGGGCACGATATAGTATTATGTAATGCTCATTCTTTTGTTTAAGTTTGGTGGTTCCTATTCCTAATCTATCTATCTATCTATCGTTGCCCTATTCCAACTTCTCTTCATTCAACTTCTTTTATACCCTAGTTTTCTATACATTTTCTAATGACTATTACTGTTAGTAAAATTATAAATCACATCTCTTAAATATTTTTTAATTATGGCATAATATTTCTTAAAAGATATTAGAATTCCTAATCCTCCTTTTCATAATTGGATATTTCTAATTAAGTATATAAATTAAAATAATTTCTATTACTATTAACAATATTTTTTATGTTGGACTCTCATGGCTTTTAGAAATATATGAATATCTACATTTTTTTTTGTTTAGAATTACAGTTCACATATTTTACGCAATAATGCAATCTAATGTAAACATTTCAGGATTTTTGGTGGAACTCTCTTGTTATATTATATACACATAGATGGTAATATCAAAACTAACTCTAAAAGTAAATATTTGATGGATATATAACAAATTTTATAGTCTCCCCAAATTTTATTGATTGATCACTAAATGTTTTAATTCTGAAAAAGCACTACAACTATATCATCTATTTTAAACTCTTCATTTTAAATTTTTTATGATTTTTTAATTTTCAAATCTTTACACTTAATATTTTGATATAAATTAATATATGTATATGTTTATATATGTACATAATATTATATGTAAAAAATGTGAGGGGCAATTGCCCCCATTGTCCTAAAGTAAATCCGCCCCTGCCTAAGACAGGATACTTTCCTTAAATTTAGAATACTCTTCTAGAGCAATTGTTCAAATAATCCCTGAATAAAAAATATATGTAATATTAATATATACAATATTCAAATGCAGAAAATCGGATTAAACTAAATACAAAAGATGTCTATTCATAAGGAACATAATTTAATTAAATAAAAAATAATCCTAATATAGACAATAATAAAAAATACATAATTATCTAAAATGAAAGATAAACCCTAACTTATAATTCTCTAAACAGATAAGTCCTAGTTAATACCTAGTTTAAAAACCCAAAAATACTTCTCAAGAAACCCTAAATGCTATTTTAGGCCATTCCCCTTGGGTTGGAAAAAGTCTCTTTTGGAGAGTAAAAAAGTGATGGTGTGGCAGCAAAAACTGGAAAGTAATGATCTAAAACTGTAATTTTTAACATGTAGAAAGCTTTGGCAATGAAACATGAACAACAACTTCCAAAGTGGTCTCACAATATGAACATCTTTTATGAAGTGCCAAAAAGAAAAGTGGGTGTGAGTGAAGGTCAAGGGGTGGAGAAAAAAAGAATTGTACGTTTGAAATTGAACCGAATATAGAGCACATGGTGGTGGAGAGGAGGAAAACTGGTATAGTAAAACAAGTGATCCAACCTAGCTGATACCAAATTGATGCAAAACGAAATGATAAGAAACTGATTTTGCAAATAAACCTAAAGGAGAGTATACTCCTCTAGGGCAAGATGAATATACATAATATTCAAATATATAAAGTTGGACTAAACTGAATACAAAATATGCCTATTTATAGCCAACATAATTCAATGGAATAAAAGATAAATGATAATATTAAGAAAATACATAATTATTTAGAATAAAAGATAAACTTTAGTTTATAATTATCCAAATATATAGGTCCTAGTTTAATATAAACTCTAGTTTAAAAATTTAAAATTACTTCTCAAAAAATAGAATGCTATTTCACATCACTATCATTTTGCAACAATGGAAATTAACAGTGTTTGGATGGAGGGGATGGGAGTGATTATTTTAAAATTACCGCATTTGGTAAAGCAAAGAGTTGGAGGGGAGACAAGAATTCATTCTTCTAGGTTGGACTGAGTTGAGTGGCTTCCACGTCGTTTGATTTTCTTCCTTCATACAGTGCCAGTTTTATTTGCATTAACGCGTTTGTGTGGATAAACGTCGCACATTGTGCAGTTGGGCATTAAGAATTAACAGAATGATTTGAGAGCAACAGATCGTTACAAGAAAGCAGTGGCCCAACGTAAATGTTTGATAGACACAATACACTGACTGAGGCGTACATATTTTCTAATATGTATACATCACCAATTAATACTTGCCTCTCCTCTTGAAGAGTATATTTGTTTGTATACAATATCTAAGAATTTTGATTTCTATGCTTAGAAAAGATTTAGCACGGTGTAAATGATGATGATGATATCACGACACTCTGGACATTAAGTCTATGGACATTAATTTGTTTTTAATAGACAAGAGAAAAGAGTACTGGAAATGACTATACATGCAAGAGATCTAGACTGACTTGAAGCGAAGTTTGAAATAGATGATAGAAAATAATGTCCAGCCTTGACCAAGACATAACTATGATTTAATTTCCTGGAAAATCAAGAAATTATTCAAGTAGCCATAGCATTTCCCTTTTAAATCTCCTCAATTATGCTATGTTCTTTCCTGAAGATGTTGTTATTGGCCCCACTGGCAGAGTAGCCTATAAATCGCCAACTATGAACCAGTAATTCTCTTCAATAGGTGATTGATTTCCCAAAGATTTAGTCCATTACCTAAGAATTTTTGTTTTTTCCTGCAGGCTTGCAACGTAAAAATTCTTAATTTTATCTTTCTGAAAATTTCACAACAACTCTCCAAAAGAATTTCTAAAGTTGCTATGAGTAGAATAAAATAAAGTTTCTGTTTTCTTTTTTTTTTTTCCGCTAGACATTGAAATGCTCAATATTTCATAGCCTTCCCAATTATGAATGTGAAATAGTCACTTTCTAGGAAAGTTTCACTTGTCCAGGATTGTTCACTTCTATGCTCATCATAGAATTTGTGCAGGGCCGAACTATGAAAATTTGTTTGGTAGGATTGCAGCCCAATAATTGTTAATGTTATTTTCTGATAATGTCACTATTCTCTGCCATTGGAATATCTAAAGAGGGTATGTATTCTTCACGGTAAATTTCTCGAGCATGAGAAATTTCCTTGTGGGGACTTCTAAACTTGAAGCTTCTGCCAAAACACGAGTCCAAAGGATGTGATTTCTATTTTGGGTGCCTTTATGTGTCCTAACAAACACGCTTTTCCGTTTCTTTTTGAGAGAGATTTCTCTTTTTTTGTATTTTGGATAATTGCTAGATAAGATAAGAGTCTTAATCAATAAATCACTTGCAAGAAAAAAGTAGTTACGAACTACAAAGCAATATAAGATAGACATATCAATTAAAATATCAGATTAATAAAACAAATAATAAAAGAAGAAAAAAAAATTAAGATAATCGAAACTACTTGGAAGTAAATCATGCTTTTAGAGCATGGCATGTGTAAATTATGATTTGATGTAATTTCTATGTTTTATTTTACAATTCTTAATTCGTTATGATAATGTCTCGATTTTATGTTAATATTAAAACCATTAACATTATGGAAGGTAACGATTACTATATCAAAAGACTTCACATTGTTCTTTAATAACACGAACATAAATATTTTAGTAATTGTATTATCTTGTGAGCTTCTTCCATCTCCTCTTACCTTCACAATTGTAATTTGGGAATTCAATGTCATTAACATTTATTTATTGTGACGATGAGATCAAGAGATACCGTCATTGACCATACAAGCAAGAGACAAGACTGACTTTAAGCAAAGGTTGATGCAGGTCATGGAAAACAACGGCATAATTATAAGTTCATGGAGGCAATTACATGCATGGACCACAAGTTGGGGACCATTTTATGGGTGTGGACAGAATTATCTTCTCAGTGGTCACATATGACCATTTTTTTTTTTCCATTTCCACAATCATTTCCTGTCCTTCGTGCAAGTTAAAGTCTTTGAATTATTTTGTTCAAATATAACCACGCCTAATTCTTGTACCTTGGTTTATAATGTGTTGCCTTTTCTTTTTTCCTTTTTACTTTTTCAAAGATTGATACAATTTCATGCTAGGGGACATTGTTTTCTTGTATTTTAATAATAAATTGTTTGTTTTGTTTTATTGAGAAAGTGGTTTAGTGTAAATATGTAACTCTAGCGATAAAAATTTAACACTTCCATATCTTGTGATCAAACTTAGCCTGTTTCTTATGAACTTGACCTCACCCCCATTTTGAATGTCAATAATATTAGATTTTGGTGATGATGTGCACTTTTTAAATACTTGATAATTTAAATAAGTTGCTCTTTTTGCTTTGGTGTCTCTGCAATGTTAATTTAAAGCAATTTAAATGAATATATAATTCTCTCAAAATCAATTGGTGCTATAGAGATGCAAAATGAAAAAAAAAAAATTACTTCCAAAACTAGAGTTATTCTTATTTTTAGTTATGTATGAATCCTGATGATTATAAAGTAAGCAAAATAACAAGGATTTACATATTATAACTATTTATATAAAACAAAATAGCATCAGAGTATGAAAGTTATTGACATGTAAGATTCCTGTTACCATGCATATATATACTTGCAATATTGCTTTGCTTTTGTACAAGTCTAATGGTCAGTAAGTTATTAAATAAGTACATGAAGTTTCACTTTAAGAAAAATTAAATTTCAAAAACAAATCTTTAGGAAAGCCAATACCAAATGATGAATTGTTGTGGGAGAGACAGCTGCATGTTGGAATAAAGCAGAGGTTGCTATTCATAGTAGTTGCATTGACTGACTAAGGACTTAGAGGTAACGGCAGAAGACTGCTCTT